>CM035846.1:44190448-44727429 GCA_020510985.1 Pholidichthys leucotaenia | reverse complement strand
ATATATGTTTATATATTTATGTGTACGTATGTATATCCACTGCTCTTATTTATATTTTTCGTATCTTCTTAATTATTGCTCTGAGTGTTGCTATCCCTGTGCTGTTGCAATCCTGGAATTTCCCCATTGTGGGACTAATAAAGGCTTATCTTATCTTATCTCTTATCTTAAGATTAAAAACAAAAAAATTCTAGTGAATTTGAAATTTTTTTGTAAATTTTTTTTTACTTTTTTCTCATATTTAAAACTTTGTAAATTTGCAGTGCTTTATTGTAAATTTGTAACATTTTTCTCCTAAATTTGTAATGCTTTTCTACAACCATCACAACAGCTTAGTATCTAAACTCAGTGTAAATGGTGTAGCGATTGAAAGGGTATCTGAAACTAAATTTCTTGGTGTAATAATTGATAATAAACTGTGTTGGAAGTCACATATTAATTATATTAAAGGTAAAATATCCAACTCAATTGCAATACTACATAGAGTGAAATATTTGCTGAATCAACCACACTATATATCTTGTGTAGGGAGTTAGAAAATGAAGAAGCGATGTGACTTTATAAATCAAAGTTTAATATCAGCTTCACCTCCCTAACATGTCTCATCTCGGTGCAGAAGCAGAATAAGAGGTCGAAGCGCAGTCAGACCTTCATACTTATACCCACACTCAATAAAAGATATTGCATATCAAAGCTGACCTCCCGCATTAACATAATCCCCCCTCCATGTCCTCCATCTCCTCCACCTGACCTGGGTGGTCAGGGAGATTGATCCGGTCTCCACCGCTGCGACTCTGTCTGCTCTTTGATCCTCGCTGGCGGTTTGAGACCTCTTTTGTCCTGTTCATAGGACGTGAGGTCATTCCACATCTGTAATCACAAACATTCTAATATGTCTATACATATGTAGGTATGGAATATATGATTAATATAAGCCCACAGCCCCCCCCCCCAAATGACTAAGAAAAGGACAATCAAATTAAGTTTACAGTTTAAGATAATCTCTATGACATATTATACTGTTAACCTCTTGACAGGGAAAACGAGGAAAAATCTTTCCAGCAGTCATGATCCTGTAGAGAATTCAGTGGTAACAACAACAGTATAGTAATATCACAAATCATCCTTAGAACTGTCACGGCACAATCTGATAACACAGTTAACAACTCTTGGTCAATTTGTATCAGTCCCTGTGCCGTCTGGGTTTTAATCTTCTCCCGAATCTGCTGTGGGTCCGCTTTGGCGTCGTGGTGGGACCCTCCTGTAAGGAATCTGCAGCTTGGGGAGGAGAGTGGTTATTTGTTCCCTGCAGGGGGGCTGAGTTTTTTTTTCTTGGGGGTCTACCCCGCCGAGGTGCTCTTGCCACCCGTGCAGGTTCGTCTCTCAAACAAGAAGCAGGTTTAAGCCTGTCAATGCTGACTGTTTCTTTTCTGTCCCCTAAATCATGCACAAAATGCTTATCACCAGGTTCCAGCACTTCTGATTGGTCCCGTCGTATGGTGGACGGAGGGTTGATTTTAAAGCTTCGTGCCTATCAAAAACTGAACTCGGTGCTTTTTAAAGCTTGGGGGACAAAAACCCGTGGAAAAGAGTGATGTGCCGGTCCGGGGAGAGTGTCCGGTCCGGTGCTGCCTAAGGCCTCAGGGCTGGAAGATGCCCAGGCTCTGGATTCTCTGGTAAAAACTCACCTGGGAGTATGAGAGGTTGCGCAAAAACTATTCTGCTGGGGAGGCGTCTAGATCCTCCTTAGGCGCAGAACGCAACCCTAATAAAACCCAGGGAAGTTTATTCACCCAATCTGTATCCGTTAGTGAGGCCTTGAGGGCGGCCTTTAAAGATCTGTGAAAACGCTCGCATAACCCATTAGCCTGAGGGTGGATATGCGGTGGTGCGGTGAATTGTTGCCCCTAAGCTGCTAGCCATGGCTGACCATAAGCTCTGAGACAAATTGAGGCCCCCTATCGTACGTGATGTCCGATGGGACGCCGAAACGTGCCACCCAGTTTGTTAAAAAAACGCGAGCAACTTCCGCAGCTGTGGTTGACGCCAAAGGGACCGCCTCAGGCCAGCGCGTAGTACGGTCTATCATCGTTAACAGGTGTGTGAAACCCTGAGACGAAGGTAGTGGTCCCACGAGGTCGACATGAACGTGGTCAAACCTTCTGGCTGGGATTCGAAAAGGCTCTAGAGGAGCTTTTGTGTGTTTGTGTATTTTGGCGCGCTGACAAGACATGCAAGTTTTTTGCCCATTCCTTTACATTTTTGCGCAGGGCCCGGCCAAACAAACTTTTCTGCGACCATTTTAACCGAGGCGCGCGAGGGAGTGAACCGAGTCAAAAATGCGGCGGCGCCATGCAGCTGGGACTACCGGGCGAGGTCGGCCGGTTGAAACGTCGCAGATTGGGGGGGTACACCGTCCCGTAAACCCCTTTCCTCCAGTCTTAACCCTGTTGGTCCAGACAGGAGCGCGCGCACAGTCCGCGTCGCTGCTTTGTTCCTCTGCCATGGCTGCGTAATCTATCCCTACGTGAATTGGGGCCGCGTACGCGTCCGCGTTGGCGAAGAGTCTGCGGCTGAGGTAGTATAATCTGTCTCCTCGTGCTCTGGCGATGTCACAGCGCGAGAGAGGCAGTCTGCTACCACATTAAGTTTGCCTGCCACATGTCGGATGTCTGTGGTGAACTCTGAAATTGCAGCTAGCTGTCTTTGTTGCCTGCCTGACCATGGTTCTGAAATTTTAGCCATCGCAAAAGTGAGCGGTTTGTGGTCTACAAAAGCCGTGAAGCGCCGCCCTTCTAACCAGAACTGGAAGTGGCAAATGGATAAATGAAGCGCTAGCAGCTCCCTGTCAAAAGTACTGTATTTACGCTCGGTTTGGTTTAAAGATTTGCTAAAAAAATGCTAAAGGTTGCCAGGTTCCGCCAACATGTTGCTCCACGACTGCCCCTATGGCCAGGGTCTGAAGCGTCTGTGGTTAATGCTATGCGGGCCGAGGGATCAGGGTGAACCAACAATGTGGCGTTCGCTAGAGCACTTTTTACTTCCGCAAAGGCGTGTTCGCGCTCCGAGGTCCATTCGACCGCGTTGGAAGGCTTTTGTTTTCTGAGCGCGGCATACAGGAGCTGCATGAGTTGAGCTGCGCGGGGGAGGAAACGGTTGTAAAAATTCACCATTCCCAAAAATTCTTGCAGCGATTTGACCGTTTGTGGTCGTGGAAAAATTTTTACCGCGCGGACTTTGTCTGGCAATGGGACTGCCCCCTTCGGTGAAACTCTGTGTCCCAAAAAATCAATTTATGACACGCCGAACTTGCATTTGGCTGGGTTGATTATTAACCCGTGCTCTTCTAGTCTCTGAAAAACTGTAGTGAGGTGTTGTTCGTGCTCTTCCTCTGACGGGCTGGCTACCAGCATATCGTCGAGGGTAGACGAACACGAAGGGGAGGTCGCATAATACCGCGTCCATCATATGCTGAAAGGTTTGAGCAGCGCCTTTGAGGCCGATCAGCATCCGCAAAAATTCAAAAAGACCGAAAGGGGTTATTACAGCCGTTTTAGGAATGTCTTCTGCTCGAACGGGGACTTCGTGGTTGCTGCGGACCAGGTCTATTTTAGAAAAAATGCGCGCACCCGCCAGATGTAGTGAAAAATCTTGGATGTGGGGAATTGGGTAGCGGTCATGCGCTGTCGCATTGTTTAGTCTGCGGTAATCGCCGCAAGGTCTCCAAGAACCGTTGGTTTTCGGGACCATGTGGAGTGGCGATGCCCAGGGGCTCTTCGAGCATCTAATAATGCCTAATTTTTCAAGGGTGGCAAACTCGTCCCGTGCTATGGCGAGCTTGGTCGCGTCTAAGCGCCGAGCTTTGGCGAACACTGGTGGGCCTGTTGTGGGGATGAAGTGTTCAACCCCGTGTTTCGCTACTGTCGCTGAAAATTTTGGAACTGTGAGTGCTGGAAATTGGGTGAGGAGTTGGTCAAACTTACCTCCTGCTGTTGTGACGCTGGCCTGCACGGGTGGTGGAGAAACTCGAGCTGAGCAGGGGATAGAAGAAAATGACAGTGCATTAACCAAGCGCCTATTTGCTAGATCGACTAACAACCCATGTGCACACAAAAAATCAGCACCCAACAAGTTAAAACTCACCGCTGCTACAATAAATGTCCATCTATAGTTGCGGCCGTGGATGCAAAGAGGCAGGTTCCTTTCACCGAAGGTGTCGATGATTGAGCCGTTGGCTGCCATCGCTCCATTTCCCCGGGGACCCATGGCCCGGTCTGCATGGGAAGGGGTGATAAAACTCAGCTGAGCTCCGGTGTCGATCAGGAACTGTCTCCCGGTGTGTCCGTCAGTTGCATAAAGCAGCTTATTTTTTTCGCCGAGAGCCACAGCTGTTAACGGTTCTCGGCTTTGGCGTTTCCCGAACTTTTGAATTTGCAGGGGGGCACGCATTTGTATGCCCTCTCGGCGAAACGGTGGTGGTAATAGCAGATGTCATTCCGCTTGCTGCGCCTTGGTCGTGTTGCCGCCATGGTGGGCGGGCTCTGCTCGGTTGTCTGTGGTTCTCCGCTGCTCTGGGCTTCCGCGCTGAGATCTGCGGAAGCTGCTGTGGCCATCTGTTCCCCGCAGGCGTTGATGAGCCGCTGCGCTTCTCGGGCCAGCGCGCGGAAGTCCTGCTGGGTGCTGCACCGCATGTTGACCAGCGTCCCTCTCATGTGTGGCGGCAGAGTGCTGAGGAAGATGTGTTGGAAGAGGAAGTTGTCGTTGTCCTCTTCCTTGAGCTGCAGCATGTCCTCCATGAGGGCCTTGGGTCTGCATCCTCTGTGGCCGTAGATCGCCAGGATCTTCTCTGCTCTCTCCTTGGCTGAGGGGACGAAGTTCTCGACGATGGTCGCCTTAAGTTCTTTGTATTTGTCATGGGCGGGCGGCTGTTGGATTATGCTCCGCGCACATCTTGACGTGGCAGCGTCGAGTTTGGCAACGATGTGATAAAACTTCGTCTCATCCGCCGTTATGCCCGCCAGTGCAAACTGAGCCTCAGCTTGTTGGAACCACGAGCTCGGGTCTTCTTGCCAGAATTCTGGCAGCTTGACGGTGACGGCGCTTGTGTGGGCCGTCCCTGATGTGTCCGCCGGGTGAGAGCGCCTCTCTTCTGCTCTCACGGCGGGGCTGGGGATGGTGCTCGGTTGAGCCCTCTCTGTAGCTTCTGCCGTGGGGGAACATCTTCCATCCGTTCCCCTGTCTGCATGGGCGCCGGCGCTTGCCTGGGTCGCCTCTGATGAGTTAATTGCGGGAGAACGTCTCTGTTCCATCCTCACGTCTGGTCACCAGTGTAGGGAGTTAGAAATGAAGAAGCGATGTGACTTTATAAATCAAAGTTTAATATCAGCTTCACCTCCCTAACATGTCTCATCTCGGTGCAGAAGCAGAATAAGAGGTCGAGCGCAGTCAGACCTTCATACTTATACCCACACTCAACAAAAGACATTGCATATCAAAGCTGACATCCCGCATTAACATAATCCCCCCTCCATTGTCCTCCGTCTCCTCCACCTGACCCTGGGTGGTCAGGGAGATCGAGCCGGTCTCCACTGCTGCGACTCTGTCTGCTCTTTGATCCTTGCTGGCGGTTGAGACCTCTTTGTCCTGTTCATAGGCGTGAGGTCATTCCACATATGTAATCACTAAACATTCTAATATGTCTATACATATGTAGGTATGGAATATATGATTAATATAAGCCACAGCCCCCCCCTCACAAACGACTAAGAAAAGGACAATCAAATTAAGTTTACAGTTTAAGATAATCTCTATGACATATTATACTGTTAAACCTCTTGACAGGGAAAACGAGGAAAAATCTTTCCAGCAGTCATGCTCCTGTAGAGAATTCAGTGGTAACAACAACAGTATAGTAATATCACAAATCATCCTTAGAACTGTCACGGCACAATCTGATAACACAGTTAACAACTCTTGGTCAATTTGTATCAGTCCCTGTGCCGTCTGGCGGTTGAGACCTCTTTGTCCTGTTCATAGGCGTGAGGTCATTCCACATATGTAATCACCAAACATTCTAATATGTCTATACATATATAGGTATGGAATATATGATTAATATAAGCCACACCTTGTATCATTCATTAATACTCCCATACATGACATATTGTACTGAAGTATGGGGAAATACATCTAAAACAAACATATATCCAGTCTTTATGCTTCAGAAGAGAGCTATTAGAATAATAAACAAAGGTGCTTACAGGGAACCAACAAACCCACTTTTTCTTAAATTAAAAGCTCTCAAGTTGAAATATCTGGTTGACTTTAAAACTGCAGTAATAATGTTTAAAGTGAAGAATCTATCACTGCCTGCAAATATCCAAAAGTTGTTCCAAATAAGGGAGAAACAATATCATTTCAGAGGAACATGTATATTTCAAAAACCTTCAGTGAGAACTACCACCAAGCAACACTGTGTTTCAGTGCAAGGAGTCAGATTATGGAACGATTTTGGACCTGAATTAAAATCATGTACAACGCTTGGACAATTTAAACAAAAACTAAAGGAAGAAATACTCCAAACATATATACAAGATGACATGTAAAATCACATAAGGACTGTCATATCCAGCCTGCGTTGTGTTGCTGCCTAGTTTTTTTTGTCACATTTTGTCTTAGCTTTGTTCTGAATTGTAATCGCTCTTGTTTGGTTTTTCTTTTGAATTCTTGGATGGAATATGGGTGGGCAACATAAGCTGCGGCTTCAGCCATCACCCATTTCAGATAACTTATGTTGAACTGTATGATCAGAGGAGTTATTGTCTAATTTGACCTTGACTTTGTTGTTGGATTTATTTTTTCATAAATTTGCAGCTTTTTTTTCCACAATATTTTTTATTGAACCTCTTTTTTTTTACAAACATGGTACAAACAATCAGACACTAACACAAAAGTAATTTAAAAATTAAAAAGAACAATAACAAAAAAAATGTGTAATAAAAACAACAACAACCATTAACAAACACAAGTCAACAACAATGCTCCTCTGTTTAGTCTAGGTAATCTATTACATAAGAATACATAATATACATTCACCAGCTTGGAATTTGCAAGGTCCACACATATCATTCACCTTCTTCTTCAGACGTTATGTTTAAATTCTTTACATAATCAATGAAAGGTCTCCATATATTCTCAAACACATTTTCCTTTAATTTCAGTATATACAGTATGTTATTCTTTCTAGTGGAAGGTTTGTTAACATCTGTCTTAACCACTGAGTCACATATGGTCTATGAGTCTTTTTCCACTGTAGTGCAATACATTTTTTGTCATTAAGCAAACCAAGGTCTGTAGAGGATGCCTTCACAAATGAGACTGAGTTTATTTCTCAGGAAAGGTTTTTTGAGAGTCTACATCCTCTATCAAGCAAGCATCTCAACAAAAGAGAGGGAACAATCATCCTTCACAGTTCTTATACCCTCCAAAGACACAAAACCCCCAACATCAAATAACACACCCCCAACCCACAGTCCTTGAGTAAACATACAGCCCCCGAGGCTCCTTGGCTTCTCCATTGTCTCTCTCATCCTTCTAGCCTCTGGGGCTCCTGCTGGGACATTCTCTCCCACTTCTCGTCTCCTAAGCAACCAACTTCACACCTCCTGTAGGTCTCTGCAGGGTCAGGTCTTCTTTGGCCATTGACACGTGAAGCCTCCAGAATATGCACCATCATGCCTACTAGGTGTATGTGGGTGAATATGAATGCCATATATGCTCTCTAAATATGCGCCATAGGTCTATGAATGTTCTTTCACTCTTATTAAAGTTATGTTTTTCTGGATACAGACCCAACAAAAACAGTTTAGGGTTCAATGTGATTTGTTTTGAAATTATTTTTTCAATTGTTACCCTCACCTCTTCCCAAAACATTCTGATTTTTCTACATTCCCATAAACAGTGAAATAGGGTTCCTTTACTTTCCATACATTTTGTGCATGTATCTGGTATATTTTTGTTATATCTATTTAATTCCACTGGTGTAACATACATCCGCATTAACCATTTAAAATGTATCAGTTTAAGACGTACATTTATTGATTTGGTTTGAGCTCCTGCACAAGCCATTTCCCATTGTTCCTCTGAAATTTCAATTTGCAGGTCTTCTTTCCAGTAATTCAGTCTTTTCTGTGAGTTTTCACTTAAGAATAGTGTCAATGAGTTGTAAAACTCTGAAATAATACCCTTTCTCTTACTATCGTTCATCAAAGTTTTTTCCAAAAATGAATAAGTAGGTCGGGTGAGAGCATTATTTTGATTTGATCGAATAAAATTTCTAAGCTGAAGATATTTAAAAAAGTGTGTTCTATTAAGATTGAATTTAATCATCAGTTCTTCAAAAGACATTATGTTTTCTGAGCATGACAAATATACAGTGGGGCAAAAAAGTATTTAGTCAGCCACCAATTGTGCAAGTTCTCCCACTTAAAAGATGAGAGAGGTGTCCAATTTTCATCATAGGTATACCTCAACTATGAGAGACAAAATGAGGGGGGAAAAAAATGCAGAAAATCACATTGAAGGATTTTTAATGAATTAATTGGTAAATTCCTCAGTAAAATAAGTATTTGGTCACCTACAAACAAGCAAAATTTCTGGCTCTCACAGACCTGTACCGTAAAACGGGGCTCTAAGGGACGGCTGGGTAATAAGGGACACTTTCCTGGGAAATGTTTTAAATGTAATTCTGCTTTTTTTATTTTGAGCAGGACGCTGAGTTGTGTTGTTATTGTCAAATATCCATGAAAACTAATATCTATCTACAGGAAAGCAAAAAGAAATATGCAACATACCATGATTTGTTTAAGGATTCATTTCCCAGAAAAGTGTCCCTTATTACCCAGCCGTCCCTTATAGCCCCGTTTTACGGTAACTTCTTTAAGAGGCTCCTCTGTCCTCCATGTGTTACCTGTATTAATGGCACCTGTTTGAACTTGTTATCAGTATAAAAGACACCTGTCCACAACCTCAAACAGTCATATTCCAAACTCCACTATGGCCAAGACCAAAGAGCTGTCAAAGGACACCAGAAACAAAATTGTAGACCTGCACCAGGCTGGGAAGACTGAATCTGCAATAGGTAAGCAGCTTGGTGTGAAGAAATCAACTGTGGGAGCAATTATTAGAAAATGGAAGACATACAAGACCACTAATAATCTCCCTCGATCTGGGGCTCCACGCAAGATCTTACCCCGTGGGGTCAAAATGATCACGAGAACGGTGAGCAAAAATTCCAGAACCACACGGGGGGACCTAGTGAATGACCTGCAGAGAGCTGGGACCAAAGTAACAAAGGCTACCATCAGTAACACACTACGCCGCCAGGGACTCAAATCCTGCAGTGCCAGACGTGTCCCCCTGCTTAAGCCAGTACATGTCCAGGCCCGTCTGAAGTTTGCTAGAGAGCATTTGGATGATCCAGAAGAGGACTGGGAGAATGTCATATGGTCAGATGAAACCAAAATAGAACTTTTTGGTAAAAACTCAACTTGTTGTGTTTGGAGGAGAAAGAGCACCATACCTACTGTGAAGCATGTGGGTGGAAACATCATACTTTGGGGCTGTTTTTCTGCAAAGGGACCAGGACGACTGATCCGTGTAAAGGAAAGAATGAATGGGGCCATGTATCGTGAGATTTTGAGTGAAAACCTCCTTCCATCAGCAAGGGCATTGAAGATGAAACGTGGCTGGGTCTTTCAGCATGACAATGATCCCAAACACACCGCCTGGGCAACGAAGGAGTGGCTTTGTAAGAAGCATTTCAAGGTCCTGGAGTGGCCTAGCCAGTCTCCAGATCTCAACCCCATAGAAAATCTTTGGAGGGAGTTGAAAGTCTGTGTTGCCCAGCGACAGCCCCAAAACATCACTGCTCTAGATGAGATCTGCATGGAGGAACGGGCCAAAATACCAGCAACAGTGTGTGAAATCCTTGTGAAGACTTACAGAAAACATTTGACCTCTGTCATTGCCAACAAAGTGTATATAACAAAGTATTGAGATGAACTTTTGTTATTGACCAAATACTTATTTTACCGAGGAATTTACCAATTAATTCATTAAAAATCCTTCAGTGTGATTTTCTGGATTTTTTTTTTCTCATTTTGTCTCTCATAGTTGAGGTGTACCTATGATGAAAATTGGAGACCTCTCTCATCTTTTAAGTGGGAGAACTTGCACAATTGGTGGCTGACTGAATACCTTTTTGCCCCACTGTAAGTCTTGAATCTTTTGAATCCCTTTTAAATTCCATATTTTAAATACAGTATCCGCTCTCCCTGGTGTAAAATATTGATTACCCCATATTGGGCTAAATTGTGACAGTGAGTGTGGTTCTTTTAAATATTTTTTGGTTTCACACCATATTTTGATCATGTGCTTTACAATTGGATTTTTAACTTGTTTCTGTAGTTTTTTAGCCGAGTCTGAGTATATGAATAAGGGAAGAGGTAAAGGTAAATTGTATGATTCCATTTCAGTCCAGTGAGGGAGATCATTTGATGAAAAATAATATGTCATAGACCTCAGTTGTGATGACCAGTAATACAACATAAAGTTTGGACATTTCAGACCTCCACGATCAAATGGTAAATATAGTAAGGACAAACATAATCTAGCCTTCCTATTGTTCCATATAAATTCCACTAATTTTTTTTTTAATTCTTGAGAATAGATCTGAAGGTGGTGGTAAAGGAATGTTTTGAAATAAAGTATTTTTGGTAAGATATTACTTTTAAGTATATTAATTCTCCCGATCATCAACATTGGTAGTGACATCCATCTCTGAAGTAACTCATTAATATCTGTCATTAAGGCTTCGTAGTTGGCATTGGCGACTGATTCTAGCTTAGGCAAAATTTGAATTCCTAAATATTTAAACTGATTTACAACATTGAATTGATTTACCTCAGGAGCTGGATGATTTCTCTGGGTCTCATTTAGCATTAATATTGAAGATTTTGTTTTGTTTATTTTATATCCTGATATATCCCCAAAGTTCTTTATTAAATTTAACAAGGTCGGAATTGATTTTTTAAAATTCGACATGAACAAAATTATGTCATCGGCATACAGGGAGATTTTATGTTCTGTTGGTCCTACTTTAATTCCATATATTTGTGGATGTAAACGTACTGCCATCACTAAAGGTTCAATTGCCATAGTAAACAATAAGGGTGAAAGTGGACAGCCTTGTCGACATCCTCTATTGATTTTTATTGATTATGAGATATTGCTGTTTGTTAGGATTTCTGCTGTAGTATTATTGTATATTATCTGGACCCATTTTATGAAATTGTTTCCAAGTCCAAACCTTTGTAGGACTTCAAAAAGATAGGGCCATTCGACCCTATCAAAGGCCTTTTTGGCGTCCAATGATAGGAGAGCTGTATCCGGTGCTTCTTTATTGGAATAAATAATATTAAATAGTCTTCTTACATTATGGAAGCCTTGTCTTCCCATTATTAAGCCATTCTGATCTTGGTTAATAATATTTGGTAATATTTCTTGTTGTCGTTTTGCTAAAATTTTACAGATTATTTTAAGATCAGCATTTAATAGGCTTATTGGTCTCATGTTTTCACATTTATTAGGGGGTTTACCTGGTTTTGGCAACAGTATAATTAAGGAATTATTCATGTATGGTGGTAAATTACCATTTTGAAATGCTTCTAAAACCATTTCCAACAGTGGTTTTATTAATTTATTCTTAAATTTTTTATAGAGGTCAATTGGAAGACCATCTGGTCCTGCTCTTTTTCCTGATTTCATATTATCAATGGCTAGCCCAACTTCTTTTTGACTAATTTTAGACTCCAGTATCTCCCTGTTTTCATTTGGAATACATGGTATAGATAATCCACCCAAAAACCCATTTAGTTTTGTTAAAAGTTAAAGTTGATTCACTGATCAAAGTTCTCAAGAAAGGCAAATCAGCTGGCCCTGACTGTCTCACCAGTGAATGCCTCATCAACGCTGATTTCAATTTGTGTATTCTGTTGTCATTGTGTTTTAACTGTATGCTTGTTCATGGTTACATGCCAGATATGTTGATGGACTCTGTTATTATTCCTTTAGTGAAAAACAAGTGTGCCAGTCTTTCTGATATGAACAACTACAGACCTATAGCTATTGCAAATGTTATATCTAAACTGTTAGAGGGTTTATTCCTGAACAGAATTGAGGATTATCTGTGGACAAACGACAATCAGTTTGGTTTCAAATCAGCTCTTTCAACTGACAAGGCTGTTTACCTACTCCATGAATTTGTTGACTACTTCAGAAGCCACTCCACTAGTGTCTATGCTACGTTCCTAGATGCTAGCAAAGCTTTTGACAGGATTAACCACTGGTGTTTGTTCAGAAAACTGATCGATCGAGGTATTCCTATTTACATTGTTAGCATCCTGCTACACTGGTACAGAAGGCAGTCTAGGGTTGTTAGATGGGGCAATGTTACCTCATCCAAATTTCATGTGACCAACGGTGTTAAACAAGGTGGTATACTGTCACCCTTGTTGTTTAATGTCTATGTTGATGATCTCAGTGTACTGTTGAACAATACTAATGTGGGCGGCTCCTTTAACGGTGCACTGTTAAATCACATTTTCTACGCTGATGACCTCTGTTTGTTAAGTTTGTCTACTGCAGCGATGCAACATCTCCTTTCGGTATGTGAAAAATTTGGTGAAAAAAATGACATCCTGTTCAACTGTACTAAATCTATGTGTATGGCTTTCAAACCAAAGGGTGTCAATACGTCGAATCCTGTTATGCCACTTTGCGGTAATAGCTTGAACTTTGTTGAAAAAGTCAAATACCTAGGTGTGTGGATTGAATCTGACAAGACCAATGTTGATTGTAACAGGCATCTCAGGAAACTGTATGCTCAAACAAATTTACTGTTGCGAAATTTCCAATAGATGTTCTCCTGATGTCAAATGTATGTTGTTCAAGACCTTCTGTACCTCAATGTACTGCTCGCCTTTATGGTTTAATAGCAATGTTGCTGTTAGGAACAAAATCCGCATTGCTTATAATAACTCCCTAAGAAGGTTGTTAGATGTACCACGAAGGTCGAGTGCAAGCAAGATGTTTGTGTCTGTGAACATTCCGTCTTTTGGCGAATTGATACGTAAGAATGTTTACAGTTTTTTGAGAAGGTTGCTGGCATGTAACAATCATCTTATATCAGCAATTGTCAACTCGTCACTCACACTTCATTCCAGCATTTGGAAGTGGTGGCGTTCCATTTTATACTGAGCCCATTATTGTATGTTATTGTTGTTACAAGAGCACCGAGTGTCTGCTGATCTGTATATACTTTATTTATTTATTTATCTATTTTCTACTCGTTTTAGTTTTGCTCATAATATGAACCCTGAGTTTGAAATAAACGTTTGAACTTGAATTTGAATTTGAATTTAGTTTTGTTAACCCCTTGCACTCCAGTCAATTTTCCTAAAAACGCCAAAAAAAAATGTGCCCAAAGTAAATCGAAAGCTGTTCTTCAACCCTTTGCAGCATCTTCATGGGGTTGGTCTCATTTAAAAGAAAACACAAAAAAAACATGATCTCTCTAAGTGCTCCGGCCACTGAGTTACAGTCATCTAAACATAGTGAACTTGAAGAAAATAAATTTGGCCTGGGTGTTTTTTTGGATACAAATGCTTGCAAAAAACACACAGCTTCAGATCCGGGCTGGAAAATGCATCAGAAATGTAGAACCAAGTGTTATCCAGCTGAGGACCAAATTTTGTAACAATACCACAAAAAATGAATATATTACACAGCTTTGTTCTCAGGCTGTTCCCAGGCGTTTTGGAACTGTGCCAAATTGTGCCAAATGGCACAGTTTGGAAAAACGTCTGTAACTTCTGAATGATTCAATATAGAAGCTTCATTTTAGGCTCTAATGAAAGGTCACACTCAGGGCTGTCTGTGCCCGCTCGCTACAGAGGATGGCCTTCGGCCATCGCTACACAACGGATTAGCCTCATGTGGTGATGTGGGACAGCAGCGCAATCACCGCGGCTCCCCCCCCCTCGCTGCAGAAGAATAGCGGGGGTGGGGGGGGGGCATTCACAGCCTGTACGCGGCAAGCAACCCCTTGTACCGTGGCGCACGAACTTCAGACTTCGTGCGCCGCACAGTTGTAATTTACTGATCAGTCAAAAGTCATTTTGGATTACAATTTTCAGGGATAGAGAATAATTTAGCTTATAACACCTTACCTCTTCACAGCAGCAGCGTCCTGGCCAACTTCTCTTCCTCATTGTCAGACGAACGCGACGCTGGTCCGCTCTGGTTCTGGTCTCGCGACCCGATCAAAACATAATTCCATTATTGTGGTTTTGTGCTTCCATGATTGCGGTTTTTGGCGAACGATTTTTCAAAACAAATAACAGTAGTAATTAACAAAAGACTGGCGAAGGCGTGTGTGTCACTCAGCCTTCGTCGTCAGCCTCTGTCGGTCTATGATGACCATGGAAGAAATCATAACGTCTACTCTGCTGGAACCAATACAAAATAAGCACCGCCTGTGGCTGAACATGCCGATCCACGAATGGCACTCCCTGTCACACAGGTTGCATTTGTGGATGGTCTCCATGCTGCTGGGTCTGTGGGGCTCTTCCTGCGTCCTTTTTTGATCCGCTCCAGCAGCCAGTCTTCACCCAGCCTTAAAAAAAAACAGCTCGCGAACTTCTCTGCTTCAATTGGCTCACTGCATTCAAAGCGTTGGGAGGCGGGTCCTCCTTCCTAGGTTTTCATTCATTGGTTCTTCAAGGTTTCAGAAACCCAATTCAAGGCTCTTATTAGTCGAATGAGAGGTCAATCAGATGAACTAATCTGTTCACGGCTGTGTCTGCAGCTTTTTTTTTTCAGTGGCGCTTGGACGCCAGCACCAACTACATCACCACCATCAGGACCATGCGTCCGAGAGCGCGTGAGGACGTGCGCCCTAGGACGCAGAGACTTGCCCGCCCGCGGTACAACGGAGCGCAAGAGGTTAAGTCAGTTTCATTTTTTGTATCATATAGTTTTTCATAATAATCTCTACAGGCACTATTAATTTCTAAAGGATCTATAACTATCTGTCCGTTACTTATAATACTGGTAATTGGTGTTTTAGATTCTAATTGTTTAATCTGCCATGCCAATAATTTTCCTGATTTTTCACCTTGTTCATAAAAAGTTTGCTTCAATCTTAGAAGACTCGAGGCAGCTCTATTCGCTGATTTTTTGTCATATTCAGCTCTCAGAATCAGTAATTCATTCTCTAACTGTGGGTTACTTCCTGCATACACCTTTTCTTGAAGAATTTTTATTTTACGTTCCAATTGGACTCTCTCCTCTCAGGTCTTCTTAGATTTTGAACCTGTATAACTAATAATATGCCCCCTAATAAAAGCTTTGAAAGCCTCCCACTTTATACATGCCGTTGTTTGTGTAGTATTAATATCAAAGAACTCATCTATCTGTTTTTCTATGTACTTAACAAATTCCTCATCCTGAAGCCATTTATGTTGAAAATGCCACCTAACTGGGTCCTTTGTCAATTTCTTATCTACATATACTAGACAGCAGGGTGCATGATCAGAGATCACACTGTTATCATAGAAACGGTTTTGAATCTTGGACCTTAATTCTGTCGAGATCAAAAAGTAGTCAATACGTGAGAATGTCTTACAGGTATTAGAATAACAAGAATAGGCTTTGACTTGTGGTTTCATTTCTCTCCATATATCTAGCAATCTCAATTCTTTCATAAAATGATTAATGGTCATCCTACATCCATTGTGCGTACAGTCCAGTCCTGTTGATCTATCTATACTGGGATTCAATGTACAATTAAAATCCCCTGCTATTATATGTTGCCCTGTAAGTGATGATAAAGTGAGGAATAAATTAAAGAAGTTTTGATCATCAATATTGGGGCCGTATAAGTTCACCAGATTTATATTTTCTAATAACAAAGATCCTTGGATGATTAGATATCTTCCAAATTTGTCTCTAATTACATTTTTCATTTGAAATGGGATTGTTTTATGTATGAGAATCATAACTCCCCTAGCTCGGGATGAAAATGATAAGGTGAACACGTTACCTTGCCATCTTCTCCTAATTTTTTTTACATCCTCCTCTAAGAGATGAGTTTCTTGTAAAAATACAATTTTTGAATCTATGTCTTTTATTTTATTCATAACTTGTTTAAGTTTTTTTAAGATTTTGTAGACCTCTGCAATTCCATGAAGTTAAATTAAGATTAACGGTTTGATCTATGATCAATAAGGAGTTTGAGATTACCTTGCAATATGAACATACTCTTACAGAGAAGCAAAAACATGGATGATAGAACATTCATCGTACAAACTAAACAAAAACAAATTTCCTTTACCCACATTCGTGGTAATCCCTCCAAAATCAAAATATTCCGTCTCCCGTTATAGCTAGTGACTGTTCCACACCTGCGAGGATCAGTCAAACCACTCTCTCTTTCTCCTCTCAGTCACCCTGACACTGCTACTATTCTTATGACATTAACTCTCTTCTGTAGTTTTTTTCAACATAACTTCAAAATTTTGTAGCAACTTTGTACATCATAGCTTTTTTTTTTTTTTAAATACAGTCTGTATTTTGTAGACATGTTATATGTTTCAGATCAATCAGATGTCTGTACAAATGCTTAAATGCTCTACCTTTGTCATGTTCATGCTTAGCTCCTGCCAGTCTCCTTTTGGATCTGCTTGATGAGCTCCTGCACCTCTTGAGGGGTCTTGAAGGTGTGGGTTCTCCCTTTATATGTGACCAGCAGTCTTGCCGGATGAATTACTCCGTGACGAATCCCTAGGTTGTGCAGCTCTTTGCGGGCCAGGTCGAACTGCCTCCTTAATTGTTGAATTCCTGTGGCCAAGTCCAGATAGAACCGCACCTGTTGATCCTGGTATTTAATTTCCCCTTTAGCTCGCACAGCATTGGTGACTGTCATCTTGTCTCTGTAGTTGAGGAACTTCATAATCAGCGTCCTCGGTGGTGTCTTATTATCTCTCGGTGGGCCGATTCAGTGAGCTCTCTCTAAAACGACCGATGACTGCAGATCCGCGTTGTTTAGTGCTTCTGGAATCCACTTTTCCAAAAAGGAACATGGGTCCCATCCCTCCGCTCCCTCCGGGAGGCCCACCAGCTTCAAATTATTCCGTCGCGAGCGGGATTCCAAGTCTAGGACGTTATCTTCCAGACTTTTGCATTTTAATTCCAGTGTTTGCAATTTAGATTGCAGGCTGGTGACGTCATCTTCAGCGCTTGAAATTCGGAGCTCCGCCTGCGACATTCGCTCCATGCAGTCGTTTATTTCCTTTCTCATTCCTTCTATCGCTGCTATAATCCCATCAAATTTAGACGAAAACTCTGTTCTCATGGAGTTGATGGCAGTGAGCACTACGTTTGTCCCCTCTTCAGCAGTTCCCGCTCCGCCGCTGGCTCCCTTCTCCGCTATTGCTCTGGAGTTTTCCCTGTTTCGCCTCGAGCGTGGAAGTCTGTTAGCTTGGGTTGTTTTGTCGAATTACCTTTTCCTCCACCTAATTTTCCAACCTTGGTCTTTACCATATCCTCGCCAAAACGCTGGGATGGGTTTTTGTTCCAATTAAAAGTTTTAGTAAAATTTTCATTTTTACGAGCAGAGCAGTGTGAAACATGTCTTCCTACGTGGCTGCCATAACCGGAAGTCCAATTTGCAGCTTTTTTATTGGAAATTTGCAACTCTTTTTTTCCAAATTTTCAGCTTTTTACTTGTAAATTTGATGCTTTTTTGTTTTAAATCTGCAACTTTTTATCATAAATTTGCAACTTTTTACTTGTAAATTTGTTAATTTTTTTGTAATTGCAACTTTTTTCTTATTTGAAACTTTTGTGATCCGATGGCAGGGGAGGAAGCCATTCAGACCTGGTAGACCCAAACGTATAGTGAGGGTGTGCTGGGAGCGTCTGGCTGAGGCCCCTGTCCGGGAGGTCTTCAACTCCCACCTCCGGAAGAACTTCAACCACATTCCGAGGGAGTCTGGAGACATGGAGTCTGAATGGGCCATGTTCTCCACCTCTGTTGTTGAAGCGGCGGCCCAGAGCTGCGGCCGCAAGGTGGTCGGTGCATCTCGTGGTGGCAACCCCCGAACCAAGCGGTGGACACCAGTGGTGAGGGGGGCCATTAAGCTGAAGAAGGAGTCCTATCAAGCTTGGTTGGCTTGTGGGACTCCCGAAGCAGCTGAGGTGTACCGGCAGGCCAAGCGGAGTGCAGTTCGGGTGGTTGCTGAAGCAAAAACCCGGGTATGGGAGGAGTTCGGTGAGGCCATGGAACAAGACTTTCGGTCGGCCTCAAAGAGATTCTGGCAAATTGTCCGGCGGCTCAGGAGGGGAAAGCAGCTCCCCGTCCACACTGTGTATGGTGCGGATGGGACACTGTTGACTTCGACTGGGGACATCGTCGGGCGGTGGAAGGAATACTTCGAGGATCTCCTCAATCCCACTGATACGCCTTCCACAGTGGAAGCAGGGTTTGGGGATGAGTGGGATGACTCGCCTATCACAGGGGCTGAGGTCGCCAAGGTGGTTAAAAACCTCCTTGGTGGCCGGGCCCCGGGGGTGGACAAGATTTGCCCTGAGTACCTCAAGGCCCTAGATGTTGTTGGGTTGTCATGGTTGACACGCCTCTGCAACATTGCGTGGAGGTCGGGGGCAATGCCTTTGGCATGGCAAACCGGGGTGGTGGTTCCTCTCTTTAAAAAAGGGGACCGGAGGGTGTGCTCCAACTTTAGAGGGATCACACTCCTCAGCCTCCCTGGGAAGGTCTATGCCAAGGTACTGGAGAGGAGAGTCCGGCCGTTGGTCGAACCTCGGATTCAGGAGGAGCAATGTGGTTTTCGTCCTGGCCTTGGCACATCGGACCAGCTCTTTACCCTCTCGAGAATTCTTGTGGGTTCATGGGAGTTTGCCCAACCAGTTTACATGTGTTTTGTGGACTTGGAGAAGGCATTTGATCGCGTCCCTCGTGGATTTTTGTGGGGGGTGCTTCGGGAGTATGGGGTATCGGGCTTGTTGTTACGAGCTATTCGGTCTCTGTACGACCGTTGTGAGAGTTTGGTTCGTATTGCCAACACTCGGTCGGAGTCATTCCCAGTGAGAGTTGGACTCCGCCAGGGCTGCCCTTTGTCACCGATCCTGTTCATAATTTTTATGGACAGGATTTCTAGGCGCAGCCAGGGAATGGAGGGTGTCATGCTTGGTGACCAAAGGATCTCATCTCTGTTGTTTGCAGATGATGTTGTCCTGTTGGCTTCATCCAGCAATGACCTACAGCTCTTGCTGGGACGGTTTGCCGCTGAGTGTGAAGCGGCTGGGATGAGAATCAGCACCTCCAAGTCCGAGTCCATGGTCCTCAGCCGGAAAAAGGTGGATTGTCCTCTCCGGGTTGGGGACAGGCTCCTGCCCCAAGTGGAGGAGTTTAAGTATCTTGGGGTCTTGTTCACGAGTGAGGGGAGAATGGAACGAGAGATCGACAGACGGATTGGAGCAGCATCTGCAGTGATGCGGACGTTGTACTGGTCTGTTGTGGTGAAGAGGGAGCTTAGTTCTAAGGCAAAGCTGTCGATTTACCAGTCAATCTACGTTCCTACTCTCACCTATGGTCACAAGCTTTGGGTAATGACCGAAAGAACGAGATCGCGGATACAAGCGGCTGAAATGAGCTTTCTCCGCAGGATTGCTGGACTCACCCTCAGAGATAGGGTGAGGAGCTCAGTCATCTGGGAGAGGCTCAGAGTAGAACCGCTGCTCCTCCACATTGAAAGGAGTCAGTTGAGGTGGTACGGGCATCTGATTAGGATGCCTCCTGGACGCCTCCCACTTGAGGTGTTTCAGGCACGTCCCACTGGGAGGAGACCCCGGGGCAGACCCAGGACTCGGTGGAGAGACTATGTCTCCCAGCTGGTCTGGGAACGCCTTGGTATCCCCTCTGAAGAGCTGGAGCAGGTGGCTGGGGAGAGGGAAGTCTGGGCTTCTCTGCTTGAACTGCTGCCTCCGCGACCCGGACCTCCGGAAAAGCGGTAGAAGATGGATGGATGGAAAACTTTTGTGAATTTGCAGTGTTTTACTGTAATTTTGTAACATTTTTCTCAAATTTTCACTTTTTTACATGTAAATTTGCAGCTATTGTTTTAAATCTACAACTTTTTTCTGGTAAATTTGCAATTTTTTTCTAGTAAATTTGCAACTTTTTGCAAATTTGCAGTGTTATTGTAAATTTGTAACTTTTCTCATAAATTTGTAGCTTTTTATTGGAAATTTGCTGTTTTCTCATGGATTTTCAGCTTTTTATTTGAAAATTGGCAACTTTTTTGTTTCAAATCTGCAACTTTTTATTTGTAAATCTGCAACTTTTTATCATAAATTTGCCAATTTTTTGTAAATTTGCAGTTTTATTGTAAATTTGTAACATTTTTCTCATAAATTTTCAGCTTTTTACTTGTAAATTTGCAGCTTTTTGTTTTAAATATGCAACCTTATTCTTATAAATCTAACATTTTTATCAAAAACTTGCAACTTTTCTCATAAATTTGCAACTTTTTTCTTATAAATCTACAGCTTTTTTTGTTGTAAATTTGCAACTTTTTCTCAAATTTTAAGTTTTGGTTGTTTTGGGGTTTTTTTGTTTGTTTTTTGGTTTTGTTTTTTTTTTTTTGTAAATTTGCAAGGACTGAAACAGTTGTTTTTCCGCTGAGCTAAACAAAATGACCACAATTGATCATATACTGCATTGGTACACAGCATTCAAGATACAAAGAAAAAAAAAATAATCTCATCCTGCCCTCAAAGCTACACGATTTTTATATGAACAAGACCAGGTGTCCACCAACATCTGGACCACCTCTGTGATCATTCATGCCCTTTGAAGTGCTGCACCTTACTGACGGCTTTGTTCTCATACTGTACAGAAAATGAAGCCCCAACAAGAGTTAGAAACACCAGCTGTGTCTCATCAGTTAAAGATTTTTTTGGTCAGATCTACGACTGTTTAGACAGATGGTGTGGATGCAGTCAATGACATACAGGAAGACCCAGAAGGAAATGAAGCTCCATAAAAATGTAATCATTTTGTGTTGTTCTTTTTTTTTTTTTTTTGTCACAGCAGAAGACATAAATGATTGTATGAGCAGAATGTGTAAAAAAAAACAAAACACTGAGAGCCATTAAAAACGCATTGCATCAGTTTCAGAAAGTGTTAGCTGTCACTGAATAAAACAGAAATGAAGATAAACTTCATAATGTTTATCATCCAGTGGTTATTAGTGCACAAATTCAGATCAGCTGCATGCAACAAAACTTAATTCTTAATCCTTTCTCTTGCTCATTTATTAATATTTTGCATGCATGCATGTGTGTGTGTGACCTCAAGCTCGTATCTCACAGAGTGGCGAGTACTGACCAATATTACAATTTTTAAGGTTTCGACAGGGCTTGTAAAAGATCACATAATAGTTTGTCAACAGTTTTCACAGTCGCACAGTTTATCTTGTAGCAAATAAATTTTGAACAAGTATATTTTGTAGTATTCAAGGTTAGTACACACTTCCTCCTGCTGTCTCCACTGATTGCATGATCAACAACAGCTGCATTTATTAACCACCTGTGTGTCATTAGTGGTTTACTGAGTAGTTCCCCCACACAGGAATGTTGGACTCTACTTTCCAACTGTGGTGATTCATCTCCTACTTATGTGTGTGTCTTGTGCCTACCTCTTCCACTTTCTCCCGTCACTGGAACTCGTAAGACTGATCAAATACTTCAACTTCAACTCTGCCTCCTACCTTCTCTCCAGGAAACAAATCATAGTGTTTCATTATACTTACCATTTCCTCTTTCTCCTCTGCAGGGTTGCCAGTTCCTCCCAGTTACATCGCTACAATATATTGTTCAATAAAACTTTATTCTTTAAGTTCATACTCTGCCTATTGTCAGTGTCTCACATTAGTAAAAACATGTTATGGGGGACCCATGCTGTGGTATTCATCTCAGACTGGAAGGAAGGGAGATGCAGTAATTTCCTCTGACGGAAAAGCATGGGGATTAAGGGGCTGGAGGACAAAAGGGATTGTGATGCGAGAATGAATTGTGATGCAGGACCTCAGGCAGCAGGGGCGTGTGAGTGTGGTAATATAAAAGAGAGCCCCTGCTACAGAAGGTTAATGTTTTCTGATTCTGAGAGATGTGAGAGAGGGAATAAAGTTCATCTGCTCTGAATGCTTGGCCTGGTCATTCCTCTCTCCACACTGGTGACCCTTGACGAATAATGGAACACGAGGCAAACACCCCGGAGACGACCCGGACGGGAAGCCCCAGCAACGCATGCGCCGTTTCAGTCAAACTACCAGACTTTTGGCTGCACCACCTGAAGTCTTGGTTCCTCCACACCGAGGCCCAGTTCGCGCTCCGGGGAATAATGGCAGCTGATACCAGATATTACTATGTGGTTGCAGCGCTGGACGCTCGCACGACTCAGCAAGTAGTGAGCCTGCTCCAACAGCCCCCAGCCCGCAACAAATACGGGGCTCTCAAAGCCGCACTGACCCGGCGCTACACACTCTCGGACTGCGAGAGAGCGGAGAGGCTCCTGATGTGCTCTGAGTTAGGAGACGGGTCGGCGATCGAACTGATGGAGAAAATGTTGGCATTGATGGGCACGGATGATGAGCATTTTCTATTTGCCTACCTTTTCCTCCGGAACCTCCCAACGGTGGCCAGAGCGGTCCTTGCCAACTCACCGTTGCTGGCCGCACATGACTACCATGCACTATCCCAGGAGGCAGCTCGATCATCCTCACCACCAGAGCCCTCACAGTGAATGCAGCGGTGTCGGAACCCAGCGAGACCGCCAGCAGAAGCGAGGAGCCAGTGATGGTAGCGGCAGCGGGGGCCGGGAAGCGCCAGAGAGACACGCTCTGCTCCTACCACTGCCGTTTTGGAGAGGACGCACACCGATGCGTGCCACCGTGCCAATTCAAGTGTTCGGGAAACGCCGGGACCAGCAGTCGGTAGCAGCTGCGACCACCGGTGAAGAAAGCAAGCTGGTCTACTTGACAGACTCATGCTCGGGGAGATGGTTCCTCGTGGACTTTGGCTCCCAAAAGAGCCTCATCCTGCCGTCCTAGGCCAACTGGCTAGCGGGAGCTAGCGGCCCTGAGCTGACGGCCGCAAACGGCTGAGACGTTAAGACTTTTGGTGAGAGGACACTGACTGTATCCGTGCACAGCCGTACGTACCAGTGGACATTCGTCATAGCGGCATGCAGTTTCCCAATCTTAGGCGCTGATTTTTTGTGTGCACATGGACTACTAGTCGATGTTGCTAACAGACGCCTGATTAATGCAATGTCTTGATCCAAGATGGCGCCCACAGTGGTCGCCATGGTGCTTCGCTGTGCTTTTCTTTGTATGTTTTTGTTCGTCAATTGTGTGTCTGGCAGCTCTTACACCCGTGAAGAGCTACTAAATATCAGGACTTTCACTCCCACGGACCTACTCCCAGTTTTTTTGGCTCCTGCCGCCGATCTGGTTCACTTTTTAGCCCAAAAAGTGAGACGGCGAAAGAGAGGAAGACGAGCGGGCGCCCTCGTGCGGCTTCGCAGGAGGGGCACGCGCACGGCTTTGCCTGGGATATTTCTGTCCAATGTTAATTCTCTCTATAACAAGGTAGATGAACTGAGACTGCTGATGCGTTTTAAGGACCTCTCCACCTCGTGTGCTCTCTGCTTTACTGAGACCTGGCTTAAGGAATCGACTCCGGACAGCGCGCTCCTCCTCGAGGGATTTCAGCTGTTTCGTGCAGATCGACACAAATAGCTCTCCGGTAAGACCACAGGAGGAGGAGTCTGCTTTTACATCAACAGCAGCTGGTGCGCCGATGTAACTGTGATCTCCCAACACTGTTCTCCCGCTCTGGAATATCTATTCATCAACTGCAAGCCATTTTATTCCCCGCGTGAGTTCGCTTCATTCATCCTGGCCGCTGTTTACGTCCCGCCCAACGCGGACATGCGCGAGGCTCAGCGCGCGCTCGCGGATCACATTCAACAAGCGGAGCGGACTTTTCCGGACTCTCTGGTTATTGTGGTTGGCGACTTTAACCAGAGCAACCTGAGCCATGATCTCCCCCGATAAAAACAGTTTATTAAATGCCCCACCAGAGGAAAGAACACGCTGGATCACTGTTACACTACAGTGAAGGACGCGTATCGCGCTGTTCCCCGCGCTGCGCTCGGACTATCTGATCACGTGATGGTCCACCTGATTCCCACATACAGACAGAGACTGAAGCTCACAAAACCTGTTGTGAGCACTACGAGGAAATTGACCAGTAAAGCTGGGGAGAAGCTGCGCACGTGCATGGAAATAACTGACTGGGGCATGTTTAAAGGAGCCACGCATGATCTGGATGAGTACACGGACACTGTGAACTCATATATCCACTTTTGTGAGGAGAGCATTCTTCCATCGCGCACCAGGGTGAGTTACTCCAATGACAAGCCCTGGTTTACAGCTAAGCTCAGACAGATCAGGAAGGAGAAGGAAGCAGCGTTGAAAAGTGGAGACAGAGGCTGCTACAGGGAGGTCAAATACAGGTTTAACAGAGAGCTGAGGAGAGCTAAATCTGCGTATTCTGAGAGACTCCAGCAACAGTTCACTGCTAACGACTCTGCTTCTGTGTGGAGAGGACTGAGGCAAATCACCAACTATCGGCCTCAGGCTTCTAAAGGTCAGGATGACAAAGCCCTTTGTCAAAGACTGTCCCAACATTATGCCCGTTCTGACACCTCATCAGCTATGTCCAACTCCCCCTCTCCCCCCAGCGCCACTGCCTCCTCGGTCCCCACTTCATCAAAGGCGGCCCCCCCTCCTCCCCCCCTGCCCTTGCCATCAGTGAGCAGGACGTGCACAGACAGTTCTCCAGACTGAACCCGCGCAAGGCCCCCAGTCCGGACGGCGTGTCTCCCTCCACCCTGAGACACTGTGCGGAAGAGCTGACTCCTGTCTTCACAGACATTTTTAACACCTCCCTGAAGTTATGCCACGTGCCGACCTGCCTCAAAACCTCTACCATCGTCCCTGTCCCCAAGAAGCCACGGATCACTGGACTTAACGACTACAGACCTGTAGCGCTCACCTCTGTAGTCATGAAGTCCTTTGAGCGCCTGGTCCTGCCCCACCTCAAGACCATCACCACTCCCCTCCTGGACCCGCTGCAGTTTGCCTACAGAGCCAACAGGTCTGTGGACGACGCAGTCAACCTGGCCCTTCACTCCATCCTGCAGCACCTGGACTCCCTGGGAACCTACGCCAGGATCCTGTTTGTGGACTTCAGCTCTGCATTCAACACCATCCGCCCCACTCTGCTCCAGGACAAGCTGTCCCTGCTCAACGTGCCTGACTCCCTCTGCAGGTGGATCACCGACTTCCTGACGGACCGGAGGCAGCATGTGCGGCTGAGAAAGACTGTCTTAGCATCAGCACCGGATCACCCCAGGGCTGTGTACTTTCCCCCCTACTCTTCTCCCTATACACCAACTCCTGCACCTCCAGCCACCAGTCTGTCAAGCTGATCAAGTTTGCGGATGAGACCACCCTCATCGGGCTCATCTCCAACGGCGATGAGTCCGTCTACAGGAGAGAGGTGGCCCAGCTGGCGTCCTGGTGCAGCCACAACAACCTGCAGCTGAACGCTCTGAAGACAGTGGAGATGATCGTGGACTTCAGAAAAGTCACAACCCCTCTGTCCCCCCTTACCCTCACAGACTCTCCCATCACCACTGCAGATTCCTTCTGCTTCCTGGGCACCACCATCACCCGGGACCTCAAGTGGGAGCCGACCATCAGCTCCCTCATCAAAAAGGCCCAGCAGAGGATGTTCTTCCTGCGGCAGCTGAGGAAGCTCAAGCTACCCACCAAGATGTTAGTGCAGTTCTACACGGCCATCATCGAGTCCATCCTCACCACCTACATAACTGTGTGGTACGCTGGAGCCACTGCCAGGGACAGACTAAGACTGCAGCGCGTCGTGCGCGCTGCTGAGAAGGTGATCGGCTGCAAGCTCCCATCCCTCCAGGACCTGTACATCTCCAGGACCCGGAGGCGTGCAGGCCGGATCATAGCCGACCCTTCACACCCTGGACACGTACTGTTTGCCCCCCTCCCCTCAGATAGAAGACTTCGGTCCATTCAGACTAAAACCTCCCGCTACATGAACAGTTTCTTCCCCTCTGCCATCAGACTGCTGAACACTAAGTGACTTATTAGACTCTCGTGCACTACGTACAGCAGCTCAACCGGTCTCATGACAATTATCACTGTTTTCTTTTTGCACTACCGACTGCACTATGTGGAACTCCACAATATCTGCTGCTTGTTAATATATTTAAAATTGCATAGATTAGTATTACTCATATTCTACATTTTATTGCAAGCATAGTTTTTTATTTTTATCTTTAGTGCTACTCCATGTTTAATGTTGCAGCATTGCACCGAGATAAATTCCTAGTTTGTGTATTATATGAACAATGGCAATAAATCTGATTCTGATTCTGATTCTGGTCTTTTGATTCTCTCCCCTGTACAGCTCGAGGAGCCGGGCCAACAACGCTAGCCAGCGTTACAGCTCCAGATGGTAAGTTCCACACACTGCTCACCCAGTTCCCAGCACTCACGGTCCCGACGTTTTCGGCGGCCATCACTAAACACGGGGTGGAGCACTTTATTACCACCACTTGGGCGCCCGTTTTCACACGACCTTGGCGCCTGGACACAGCTAAACTGGCCATAGCGCACGACCACTACGCAATCCCCCATATTCAGGATTTTTCCGTTCACCTCACCGGGGCATGTATTTTTTCTAAGATAGACCTGGTCCATGGTTACCACCAGGTCCCAGTGCACGCAGAGGACATACCTAAAATGGCAGTAATAACCCCGTTTGGTCTGTTTGAGTTTTTACGCATGCCTTTCGGGTTAAAAGGCGCGGCACAGACATTCCAACGCATGATGGATGCGGTGTGGTGCGATCTGCCGTTTGTGTTCGTCTACCTGGATGACATCCTGGTGGTCAGCGCGTCCGAAGACGAACACGTAACCCACCTCAGGACGGTTTTCCGGAGGTTAGAGGAGCACGGGTTAATAATCAACCCGGCGAAATGCCAGTTCAGTGTGACGGGGATCGATTTTTTGGGACACCGCATCTCACCGGAGGGGGCGATACCCTTGCCGGACAAGGTGCGCGCAGTGGCGAATTTTCCCCGGCCTCAGACGGTCAGGGCGCTGCAGGAGTTTTTGGGGATGGTTAACTTTTATTTATTTATTTTTTGGACGATGGAGCCTTGCTTCTTCACCACCGACACGACTCCCGTCCAGCCTCGCCACCTGGAGCCTCTTCCCGGACACGCTGAAGCTGATTGGTGTGCCTCGCCAAGCCATCAGACAACCTGAAGTATGCTGTGCCCAGCTTAGCCACTATGGGCAGACACCCTCGATGTTTAGTTGGCTGTCGTCTGGCCCATCTTCGCCGTGGATGTTCTTCACCCCGAACCCGAACCAAGTCCAAAACCCTCAGTGGGGCTCAGCTCAGCCTGAAATGACGCTGCTGAGCATGCGGTTCCTCCATGCTCTTCGGTCTGGCCCCGACCTCTTCTAAAACCGTAGCAGCATTCACCATCGTAGCTGTAGATCCTTCATCCCCCTGCGGCCAAGCTCCTGAGGCATCTGGGGCTAGCATATCGGTGTCACTCGCCGGCGCAGGTGCCTCACCACCATACTCTGTACCCCCCTCTACTGTATACCAAGCACTGGCACTGAGACCCTCCTACGCCGAACCTGAATGAGGCTGGTCCTGATTGACCACCATGGTGTCCATTAGCTCTTTGTCCTACACAGCGTCCTCATCGACCACCGGAACCGAAGGGTTCCACTGGCCACAACCCAACCATTCGTTCCCGGCGTCGTCTTTTATGGTGAAACTCAATCCGTAAAACAAATCACAGCCCATGATGTTTTCGCCTCACGGCGTCACGTGGAACATGAAGTCAACCATCTTTGCAGATTTGTACCAAACCGTTAACTCCAAAGTCCCAACCATGCACAGCCTGCCACCTCTATAACCATACAATGGCGCCAGGTTACCTCTAATCCTGTAGTGAGGGAAAAATTTCCTCACCATGGCCCAATTCAGCAATGACCCCTCCGCTCCTGTGTTGAGCAGCAGCAGCGCCTCCACACCATCCAATTCCACTGTGCAAAATGTGTACCCGTTTATGTTGGGGAACACTGTATGGATGGTCGTCGGGGGCAGGTGGAGTGATTTCTTCCATGGGCTCTCCGGTTCAGACACACGGCACACTCTAGCATAATGGTTCATGCATCCACGTCTGCTACAACGTTTTCCCCTAGCCAGGCAGTCCTTAGCCTTATTGCGGTGCATTACGGACCCACAACCCTTGCACAGGGGTCTTCCCGGGGCAGACATTCAGCTGGCAGCGTTGGCTTCTGTAGTATTATCGTCCAAGCTATCATCGCTATCCAGGTCCGCAACATTTGCTGTGGCAGAAAGCTCCAGCAGCTGCTGTGACTGGCACCAGGTTAGCTCCGAAGCTAGCTTGTCTGCAGCCTCCAGCTGGAGAGCTAGTTCAACGGCTCTGGCTAATGTTAAGCCACTGGGTGCCGTGAGTAGCCTAGCCCACAATGTGGCACTGCATGGGTGCTCCGCGAGCTGGTCACATACCATTTCATCTTCCAACGGCCCAAAGCGACACTCACTAGCTACCTGCCTCAAGTCAGTGACAAACTGATGAATAGGTTCACCTATTCCTTGATGTCGCTGCCAAAAACGAATCCTCCGGACAGTCACACTATCTGGGATGTGGAAATGGTTGGCTAGCAGCTCCACAACATCTTCAAAAGACTCCAAAGCTTCGAGTGTGCGCAGGACTCGTTAGCCCTCAATACCCAGGTTGTGAACAAGCAGCGCACATGTTCTTAACTTGTCAAGCTTACCGAGGTCCAATGGTGATGTACGTCTGGAAAGCCTCAAACCACATAGACCAAGGCATTGGCAGTTCACTCGGGAGCTCAAGTAACGGGTGGAGTGGTGTCATGCGCATCTCCATGAGCTAATCCTCGATCGCCAAATGTTATGAATGGTAAAATACCTTGGGTGAAGGATGAGGAAAGATGGCTGGATGAACACTGCTTTATTGTTGTTAATTCAATTCAATTCAGTTCAGCTTTATTTATATAGCGCCACATCACAACAAAAGTCATCTCAAAGCACTATCAAATGCAGGGAAAACCCCACAATTTCTGAAAGACCCAGCAATTGGACAATCCCCTGTGAGCAAGCACTTAGCGACGGTGGAGAGAAAAAACTCCCATTTAACAGGAAGAAACCTCTAGCAGAACCAGGCTCAGGGAGGGGCAGTCATCTGCTGCGACTGGCTGGGGGTGAGGGGATAGAGAGGATGAAGAGAACAGACATAATGAACATGAACAGTGAGAAGCCAAGTACACTATTGGAGGTCAACCGGCAGTCTGAATCTATTAACAGTAGAACAAAAGGGGGGTAAGAGACACAAGGTCCCTCCCTAATCGCAGGCTATATTGAAAAGGAAGGATTTTATCCTGTTCTTAAAAACAGAGATCGAGTCTGACTCCTGGACCCAGAGTGGTAACTGGTTCCACAGAGAAGGAGCTTGATAGCAGAAGGCTCTGCCTCCCATTGTACTTTTGGAGATTCTGGGTATTACAAGTAATCCAGCATTTTGGGAGCGTAGTGCTCCATTAGGATGATAGGGTAATATCAGATCTTTTATATACAGTATAAGGGGGCCTGATTATTAAGAGCTTTGAAAGTGAGAAGAAGGATTTTAAACTTAATTCTAAACTCTATGGGAAGCCACTGAAGGGAGGCCAGAACCGGAGAGATATGATCTCTCTTTCTAGAACCAGTTAAAACTCTTGCAGCAGCATTTTTTATCAACTGAAGACTTTTTAAGGATATTTTAGGACAACCTGATAATAACGAGTTACAATAATCTAATCGAGAGCTGACAAAGGCGTGGATCAGTTTCTCAGCATCATTCAGAGACAAGATGCTCCTAATCTTGGCAATATTGTGCAGATGATAGAAGGCAGTCTTAGAAACAAATATAATATGTGAGTTAAAGAACAGATCCTGATCAAAAATAACTCCAAGGTTCCTCACAGAACTACTCAGAGTGAGAATAGCAGCATCCAAATTAAGAGTATGATTTGGTAAGGAATTTCTAAGGTTTTTTGGACCAACAAGAATGACTTCAGTCTTATCTGAGTTTAATAGCAGAAAATTACAAGTCATCCAGGGTTTGATTTCCTTAAGACAGGCATCTAACTTGGCTAATTGATTACAATCAACGGACTTGTTAGGGAACAGCAGTTACACAGCAGGCATCTGGCAGAGGGCACCGGTCAAAGAGGTTGTAATATGGATGCCCTCTGCCTTATATAGGGCAGTGCAGCGACGTGACGGGAAGTGCACATCACTACACCGCACTTCACAATAATGTGCCATTTACAACACTATGAATGACGTGTTCAAGTGCTGGTTTATGAACAAGGATGCCTAGTGAAGGTAGACAGAATATAGAGTAAATCCGTCGCTACCAGAAATCCACGGAGCTGCTCATCCGTAAGCTGCCCGTCCAGCGCCTGGTGAGGGAGATCGCTCAGGACTTCAAGACCGTCCTGCGTTTCCTGAGTTTCGCCGTCATGGCTCTGCAGGAGACCAGCGAGACCCACCTGGTGGTCTCTTCTTCGCTAAGGGGGTCACCATCATGCCCAAAGACTTCCAGCTGGCCCGCTGCATCCGCGGAGAGAGAGCTTAGACTTTCTGCTGCACATTCACCAGCCATAATGCTCTGCACTGTGTGTCTATATATATACATTTATAGTAATATGGACATATGTTTGCTAGATGTTGTTTTTTCTTGCCTTCTGATTGTTGCTCTGAGTGTTGCTATCCCTGTGCTGTTGCAATCCTGGAATTTCCCCATTGTGGGACTAATAAAGGCTTATCTTATCTTATCTTATCTTATCTTAAATAGTGATATGATCCGACCACAATCCAACAACTAAGCCTGACCTGTCAGCCACTCTCTGCCAAGGACAAACTCACTCTGAGAGAGAGAAAACATCCCAAACTTTTGAGAGAAGTGTCAAATATTATTCAATAGTGCCATTACTCATTGTGTTTCAGTATCAGTTGTACTGTTGCTAAGGTTACAGTACATGGGGATGTGATATCACAGCGTGTTCATTTCCAGTCCGCTGTCTGTGAGCATGAAATGGGAGTGTAGCTCTGTGCAGTGAGAGCAACAGGGGAGATATCTATGTATATGCTACTGACATGTTCTGTTCTAAGGTTCAATAAATATGCCAGGTGGCTAAATAGCTAAACGACGCCACATCTCATCAGGTTTTTAAAAGGAGTTGCCAATTTATGATAAAACTTTTTTTTAGATTTTAGATTTTTTAGATTTAGTATACTTTATTGATCCCCAGAGGGGAAATTGAGGGCATCCACAACCTGGATGGATGAAGCAGCCACGATACGGCGCTATCCCTTAACCATTCACACACACATTCACACCTAGGGCCACTTTAGAGTCTCCAATTAACCTAACCTGCATGGTTTTGGCATGTGAGAGGAAACCGGAGAAATCCCGGAGTAAACCCACGCATACACGGGGAGAACATGCAAATTCCACACAGATCACTGTTGGTCGGGGGCTGGGAACGAACCCACGATCCCACGATCCGCACGATCCCCCGGCCATGGGTAAACTAAAATGAAACAAATCTTTATCTTTTATCTTTACTTTCTCATGGATCTGCAAATTTTTGCTCAAAAATTTGTAACTTTTTTTCTCATAAATGTGTAACTTTTTTCTTTAAAAAATTGACATTTTTCTCAGAAATTTGCAGCTGTTTTCTCATAAATTAGCACTTTTTTCTTGTAAATTTGTTATTTTTTTCTTGTAAATTTTCAATTTTTTCTCAACTTTTTCTTAAAAATTTGACTTTTTTCTCTTAAATTTGCAAATTTTTCTTGAAAATTTGCAACTTTGTTCCTGTAAATTTACTTTTTACTCGTAAACTTTCAAGTTTTGTTTCAAAAATTTGCAACTTTCTCTTCATAAATTTGAATTTTTTTTCTTTGTGAATTTGCAACGTTTTCCTCATAGATCTGCAACTTTTTCCTCAAAAATTTGACTTTTTTTTCTCATAAATTTGCAACTTTTTTCCTATAAATGATCAACATTTTTCCTCAAAATTTGTGTTTTTTCTCATAAATTTGCAAGTTTTTCTTGTAAATTTGCAACTTTTTTCTTACAAATTTGCAACTTTTTTTTCTCAAAAATTTGCAATTTTTTTCCTCTAGATTTTTAACTTTTTCTCGTAAATTCGTCGGGGTTCGTCGCCACCAACTGAACTCAGTGGGAGGTCCTGGGGAGAAGGTAGGTATTTAAGGAGAGAATTATGTTGAGATGAAATGTTTTCCTTACACAGGTCCAATTTTGGAGAAATGGAGGAGAAGGCACAGGAGAGATCCCAGGTTGGCACACACGGCAGAAGTCGGCTGCTTCTTTTGGCAAAAAGAGTCCAAAGACAGACAAACTGAACTTTATAGCAGCAGGTGGTAATCAGCGCAGCAGAGACAGCAGAGGAGAGAGAGTGTGCATCAACCTTGGAATACTACAAAATGTCGAACTTTAAAAAAAAGCTGTCAAAAATATGCATTTTTATAAAGTATGTTAAGAAAGAGTCCCAGTGGTTGTAAAAGTGTATTTCACTTTTGAGAGTCAGACCCCCACCACCATCATCAAATGCCAAAAACTATTTTAAGGATAAATTTGGGCCAAACCCTGTGGACTAAACAGCTCAATTATTGGACTATGTTTTTGGTTAATATGGTCAGGCACAGCCCAGTTTTCAACATCTGCTTTTTGGTTAAATATGGTCTGTACTAGATGGCCCAAACACAGTCCAATTTTCAACGTCTATTCTGGGTTAAATGTGGTCCATAGAAGACCAACTAAACACAACCCAATTTTCAACGTCTGACCCTAGGCCACACAGCTACTGTAAGATGTGAAAGCTACAGTGGGAGGTCAGTCCTCTGGTAGCTCTGTGCATTAACTCTCCTTTCCCCGTTCCGTTATGCTGAGCACCAAGCTAGAAGGTGGAAAGTACCATTTTTATATGGCCTTTGGTACGATCCCACTGGGGCGTGAACCCACAACCTCCCGACTGTGGGGCGGATGCTCTACCACTAGGTCACCACTCCAGTATGGCTGCACAGAGGCCAAATTCTGATAGTCAATTGCTCAGTTCATGTGGATATTGAGTCCCTATTTCCTGCAGAAAAAGAAAGGCAGGTTATTGGCAGACTTGAAACGCACAGTGAAGTTTTTAGATTGTCATTATCCGAGGGAAGCGTCGCCACTCGTCCTTAGGGTGGTGTCAGGTGAAGGGTGAGACAGTCTGTTTCTCACTTCGGTGTCATCCACATTTCCCACGGTGCAGAAGAGTTCTGTTTATTTAGTGAAGAAAGAGTTGGGTGTTGGGGGAAATGGGTGGAAGCAGCTGTTCCTCATTGCCCTTCTCCTAGGGTCCATAAAGTCTATAAATCCATCTGGTACCAATTCCACTACACACTGCAAAGTTGTCTAACTTTTTCTCACACTTTCAGACTTGCGGAAACTAAATTGGTTAGGGTTCGAGACCAATATAACTCTTTCCAGCAGATGAAAGTAATCAACCACAGTGGCTCTCATTTATCAGAAGTGCATAGAAAGTGTACAAAAAGGTCCATGTGGTACTTATAAAACCATGCGAATCTGGTCATTCTCACTGTATGCTGTTCACTCATTCATTAATCTGGCAGATGGAAATGATTGTAATTTACATACCATGCCTCGCCCTCAGGATTTACGACAAAGTGAAACATAATATGGCAAAAAGAGACTTTTCCGAAGTAGAAATTGACATTATCATAAGAAAGGTGAAAAATAAGTTAGTGTTGTGTGATAACCTTAACAGTGGCATTAAATGCAAAAGAACCATGTTGTGCAGGAGATCAGTACTGCACTGGTTCACTAATCCACAGTCGATAATGGGTGGTGCGGTGGGCAGTGGTTAGCACTGTGGCAGCACAGTAACTCACCCTTGGCCATGGGATCCCGGGTTTGATCCCACCCCTGACCAACGGTGATCTGTGTGGAGTTTCCATGTTCTCCCCGTATCTGCATGGGTTTACTCTGGGATTTCTCCGGTTTCCTCCCACAGGCCAAAAACATGCAGGTTAGGTTAATTGGAGACTCTAAAAGGGCTCTAGGTGTGAATGTGTGTATGAATGGTGAAGGGATAGCGCTGTACTATGGCTGCTTCATCCATCCAGGTGGATGCCCAGAATTTCCCCTCTGGGGATCAGAATCAGAATCAGAATCAGAATCAGAATCAGGTTTATTGCCATTGTTCATGTAGTACACAAACTAGGAATTTGTCTCGGTACAATGCTGCAACATTAAACATGATAAGATAAGAGAAATAAACTATACATGTAATAAAGTGTAGGATAAGATTAAGTGATACTGGTCAACAGTTAAAACAGATATGCTTCCCCCGTGCCCCCCCACCGCTCCTCTTCTGCAGCGGGGTGGGGGGGCGTTCACGGTCCGAACACGGCAAATGAACCGTTTATCGCGGCGCACGCACTTCGTATTTCGTGCGCAGTACAGTTGTAATTTACCGATCGGTCAAAAGTCATTTTTGGATTACAGTTTTCAGGGATAAATAATAAATTAGCTTATAACACCTTACCTCTTCAAAGCAGCAGAGTCGTGGCGAACAGCTCTTCCCACGTGTCAGACGAACGCGACACTGCTCCGCTCGTGGATCCCGATCAATATAATTCCATTATTGCCGTTTTGGTGAATGATTTACGACTTTTGTCGTCGGCCTCCGTCTATTCTGCTGGAATGAGTGCAGGTCCCACTTGTGGGTGTTCTCCATGCTGCTGGGTGAGCCTGGGTCTGTAGGAGATTCGTACAGAGTCCTTCTGCAGCAGTAAATATCGCTTCACCCAGCCAGAATTTCTGTGCTTCAATTGGCTCCTGCGTTCACAGTAGGCGGGTCCTCCTTCCTAGATTTTCATTCATTGGTTCTTCAAGGTTTCAGAAACCCAATTCAAGGCTCTTATTAGTCGAATGAGAGGTCAATCAGATGAACTAATCTGTTCGCGGCTGTCTCTGCAGTTTTTTTTTGAGTGGCGCTTGGACGCTACTACATCACCATCACCACCATCATGCGTCATGCGCTCTCGCGCGCCCTCGTGCGTCATAGGACGCAGAGACTTGCCCACCCGCGGAACAATGGAGCGCAAGTGGTTAAATTGAAATCACAAATCACTAACGGTCATGTTAACTCTTAGTTTGTCTTTTCCCTTTTCTGCTACCTGTGTGTTTTTTTACTGTACCTTATTTTTATCCTTTTTAATGCCCTCCTTAGAATTGGCACTCTTAATATTAATGGGGCCAGGGATGATGTAAAAAGGGCATCTTTATACAAGCTCTTTAGTTTAAAGAAAATTGACATGCTGATGCTCCAGGAGACTCACAGTACTATAGACATTGAGAGCCAGTGGAGAAAAGAGTGGGATGGCTGCATTATTTTTAGCCACAAATCTAATAGCAGTGGGGGAGTGGCTGTACTTTTCTCTAGGAGTTGTGTGCCTGTCTCTTATGAGATAGAAGAGGTGGTGAAAGGACATGTACTCTTATTAAAGGTACAGTTTGAAAACGTGAACTTGGTTTTTATAAACGTGTATGTGCCAACACAGAGAGCAGAGAGGATCAGGGATTTTGATGTGCTATCGGATACGGTTAGTTCCTGTAATTCGAATAGTTTTTTTTTTTTAATTTCTGGGGGGTGATTTTTACTGTACATTTAAACCACAGACTATACAGGAACCATCAGGAGCCTCACCCTGCTTCTGCCAATAGGCTGAGGGAACTGGTGAAGGCACACGAAATGGCCGATGTGTGGAGATCACATCATGGGGACCAGAGGCAATACACCTGGAGCCATGTCAAAGATAACCTTTTATCTATGGCTAGGTTAGACCGTTTTTATGGTTTTAAACATCAAATGAGTATTTTTAAAAGTAGTTGTATCTGTCCTGTTGGTTTCACTGATCACCGCCTGCTGTGTTGTTCTATTTTTATTGAAAATATAAAGTGTAAGAGTGCTTTTTGGCATTTTAATAATACACTTTTAAATGATGTGTCTTTTAAAGGAGTTTTTCATGGTGAATGGACGTCACACAGGGAACAAAAAATTTTTTTTAAATCTCTCCAAATGTGATGGGATTTTGGTAAGGCTTTGGGGACCTTGGGGAAGTCAGGTTATTTAGCACCTCAGACAGAGACACGGAATAAGCGTGGGAGAACAATGCCCAGGAAGGACAGAGGGGGTTGAATGCAGTGTAGTGTAAATATCATGCTGTGTGAGGTGAAGTGTGACTTGGGATATAGAGAGGGAGAGCTTGCTGTAACCAGTCAGTCCCTTCTGTGCTTGTGAAATGTGAGTGTGTAATAAATAGTCTGTCATGAATCTGCCTTTTCATTTACACACTCCACACTGGTGACCCAAGACGTATTATGGAACATGAGGCAAGAACCCCGGAGCCGGCCTGGTCGGGAAGCCCCAGCGACGCAGCAGCCATTCCACAGACAGCCCAGACTGGAACCCCCAGCAACGCGTGTGCGGTTTCAGTCAAGCTACCGGATTTCTGGCAGCACAACCCGCGCTCTTGGTTCCACCACACCGATGCCCAGTTCGCCCTCCGGGGAGTAATGGCAGACGACACCAAGTTCTACCATGTGGTAGCAGCGCTGGACTGCCACACAGCCCAGCAGGTAGCGAGCCTGCTCGATCAGCCACCAGCCCGCAACAAATACGAAGCGCTCAAGGCTGCGCTCACCCAGCGTTACATGCTCTCGGAATGTGAGAGAGTGGAGAGGCTCCTGGCGCAGACCGAGTTAGGAGATGGGTCGACCGTTTGACCTGATGGAGAAGATGCTGGCGTTAATGGACACGGACGATGGGCACTTTCTGTTTGCCCACCTTTTCCTCCGGAACCTTCCAACAGAGGTAAGAGCGGTTCTGGCCAATTCGCCATTGCTGGCCGCGCGTGACTACCGTGCGCTAGCCCAGGAGGCAGACAGGATCATCCTCACCACCAGGGCAATCACAGTCAATGCGACGGTGGCGCATTGACTGTGATTGACTCCTCGCCTCCTCTGGTGACGACCAGAGGAGGCGAGGAGCCACCGACGGTAGTAGCAGTGGGGGCCAAGGAGTGCCAGAGAGACACGCGCTGTTTCTACCACCGCCGCTTCGGAGAGAATGCATGCAGATGTGCGCCACCGTGCCAATTCAAACGCTCGGGAAAACGCCAAGGCCGGCAGTCGGCAGCAGCTGCGACCCTTGGTGAAGAGAACAAGCTGCTCTACATGACGGACGCGCGCTCGGGGAGGCATTTCCTCGTGGACACCGGAGCCCAGAGGAGTATCATCCTGCCGACCTACGCTGACCGGCTGGTTTTTCTGGCTGGTTTTTCCGGCTGGTTTTTCCGGCTGATTTTTCCTTCTTGCCTTGAGAGAGAGCAGTCGCATTTTTCTTCCCTCCTCCCCTGCCTTCCTGATCTATTCCCAGCTTTTGCAATGTTGCGTTTTTGTCTGTGTTTAGTCGCTCTTCTTCTGCTGAATCTTAATCTAAACGGAAATTATGGATTTGGAAGCAGCTTAAATGTGCTATTGTCACTATTTTTCAACAAGAATTGGGCCAAGGGGGAGCCCAAGAATTGGAACCTACGAGGAGACTCATGGACATTGGAATTCATGCGTCTATGGAAACATTATTGGTTATGATCTCAGGACTTCTATTTTTGGCTGTGGAGTTCCCTGATGCATCAGAAATTGAAGAAAGTGAGAGAGCTGATCAAAGCGGACCCGGCAAGCTCCTTCATCAAATTCGACCAGTTGGGGAGAGCACGAGTAGTGGCAAACGGTGAACTGAATGACAGTGATTCAGTGAAGGAATACATCTGAAGCCCTGTGCTCTCTATGGAAAAACAGTTTAAGCCTGCATATATAATGGAAGCACAGAATTACACGGGTGAGGACAAATTCTATTCTCTGAGTGCACTGTACTGATTTGATTTGATTTGATTTGACCTTGTTTGTCCCGTGTTTACATTCCTCCTGACTGAGATAAGCGGAAGGACCAGCTCTTATGTCTACCCAAACATTCAACAATCAGTTGTTTGTCGTTAGCGGATTGGACCCTCAAGGACAATGCCCATGTGCCTTCTGCAAGCAAGAGAGAGAGAGATAGACTCTGGACTTGTTTATAAGTCACATGATTATAACATCTATCCACTGCCAGGAGGCGCCCTCTGCTGCTCACTAACAACTGTTACATTTACACTACACAATGCATACAACACTACATGCATACGATATACACACAGTGCTCTCCCTCTGCTGTGTGATCTGTCTACTAAATGTCTGCTAAATATGCATTGAGGGTTTTTTTCTCTCGCCTACTGTGTCATATCCTTCTCTTTTCTTTTTTATCCTTTCTTCTTTATGACTGGCGCCTAGCGGCTGCCCCGGCCTTGGATGCGCTCTGCAGAGCGTGCCCAAATGCCAAGTCACGTTTCGTTACCTTGTATTCATACATGTGTAATGACAATAAAGTTGAATCTCAATCTCAATCTCAATCTAGCAGCCCTGGGATGTTGGCAGCAAACGGCTCGAAAATTAAGACCTTTGGTGAGAGGACACTGATCTTATCTCTACACGGCCGTACATACGAGTGGACTTTTGTCGTAGCAACACTGAATTACGATATCCTGGGGGCTGATTTTCTGTGTGCACATGGTTTACTGGTTGATGTTGCTAACAGGCGCCTGGTTAATGCACTGTCCTTTGACTCTCTCCCCTGTATAGCTCGAGCGACCCAGCCAACAGCACAAGCCAACATCACAGCTCCAGGCGGTAAGTTCCACGCACTGCTCACTCAGTTCCCAGCACTCACGGTCCCGACGTTTTCGGCGGCCATTCACAGCTGCTGGTGCCCACACTGGCAGCGTCCATCCGTCATCTTTCACCCTTCAGGGCAGGGAAAAAGGCACAAAACGCTGGCCGTAAGTTTGCAGGATTTATTAAATGAACATAATAACATAACAAAAAACTTGTGGAAAGAAAAAGGCACAGGTCAGCAACATAGCTCCGTTAAGGTGAGAATAATTGCCTGCTAAACCTGGAGATAAGCTTGGACAACAGGTAAGAAAAATAGCACCACTAAGGCGACCGTGATCGCCAGCTAAACCTGGAGATTAATAAATGAACACGTAGTACAAACACCATAGACTTACATGTGAGTAGAGTAAGCTGAAAGTAGGACAATGCACCATGCAATGGTGCAGAGCCCCTAAAATAGTAATCAGAAATAACTGGCATAATGAACAACAGATGCGGGTGCCTGAGCGGGCAGGAGAAAGTGAGGAAGAATGATTAGGATCAGCTGTGGCTGTGAGGGAAAGGCGAAGCAGCAGTCGACAGCTGACAGGGCACACCCACACGAAGCTACACAGCCCTGATTGCTGTCAACAGTGGAAGTATAAAACTAGAGGTAAAAAATGCAACAGATGAAAAAATAAATACAAAAAGCCTTGAGACCAAGTTTGGCAGAAAACTCCAGAACTTGGCTCATGACAACTTGAGTAACTTTTTGTGTGACTGTACCCCTTGAACTCCGGGATTCCGCAGGCAGTCACGTCTCTGCATCCTAGTGCGTCTCAGTGCGCACTGAAAAAAAAAAAAAAGCTGCATTTCCGTTCTTCCAGTACAGACACAGCCGCGAACAGAAAGCCAAAGGAGTGTTTGATTGGTTTAGATTTGATTGACCTCTCATTCGACTAATAAGAGCTTCGAATTGGGTTTTTGAAACCTTGAAGAACCAATGACTGAAAACCTAGCAAGAAGGACCTGCCTACCAACGACCGTGAATACAACAAGCCAATTGAAGCAGAGAAGTTGACGACTGAAACGCGTGTGTCCCGTGCGTAAAATCTTTTTTGCCTAAGCCGCTGGGTGACTCATATTGAGACCTGTGTGTGACGGTAGCGTTAGCCACTCTCAGCCATTAGCCAGTCTTTTTTTATTACTACTGTTCTTATTTGTTTTGAAAAATGGTTCGCAAAAACCGCAATCATGGAAGCGGAGATGGTTTGGCCGGGTTGGGTGACCAGAACCACGAGTCCGTAACAACTGGACCAGCTTCATGTTCGTCTGACAATGAGGAACAGATGTTCGCCAACGACACTGCTGTTGTGGACAGGTAAGTGTTATAAGCTAAATTATTCTTTATCAATGAAAATAGTAATAAAAATGACTTTGACTGATCGGTAATTACAACGGTCCATCATGGCCACAAGTTTTTTTGTGCGCCGAGCTCCTCTGTAACGGGAGGGGGGGGGGGGACTTGTTATCCTCTACATTGCAGATATTTTAGTATAATTTTTATTGCACTGTAGGTTATTTTTTTTTGTAAAAAAAAGGCCACACATTTTTTACGTGGCATGTTTCTTTGTGTGTGGGGGGCTTGTTTGTTCATTCATTCATTCATGAACGAATAAACACCCCCCCCCACACACACACACAGCCCTGAGTGTCACCTTTCATTAGAGCCCAAGATGAAGCTTCTATGTTGAAGCACTCAAAAGTTATAGACGTTTTTCCAAACTGTGCCAGTTCAAAAATGCCTGGGAACAACCTGAGAAATAAGCTGTGTAATATATTCATTTTTTGTGGTACTGTTACAAAATTTTGACCTCAGCTTGATAACACTTGGTTCTACATTTCTGTTGCATTTTCCAGCCAGTATCTGACAGCTGTGTGTTATTTGCAAGCATTTGTATCTTAAAAAAAACACCCAGGCGAACTTTACTTTCTTCAAATTCAGTATATTTAGATGACTGTTACTCAGTGGCAGGAGCACTTAGAGAGATTATGACTGTTTTGCCAAAAAATTCAGAGTGTTTTAAATGAGACCAACCCCATGAAGATGCTGCAAAGGGTTGAAGAACAGCTTTTGATTTACTTTGGGTATGTTATTTTTAGGCGTTTTTAGGGAAACTGACCAGAGTTCAACAGGTTAAACAATGTGCTAGGGAATCAGGCAAACCAACACCAGGACAAGATAAAAATTACGTATTGTATGCTGAAGAATCTTAGTTATGAAAGCAAAAATATATTGTTAAAATTTTATAATAAAATATGGGAGGAGGGGTCATTGCCTGGTCAATGAAGGAATCCATCATTGTCCCAATTTCTAAAAACCAAGCAAAGATCCTAGCTTGGCAGAGAGTTACCAACCAATTGCTTTAAACTTCGCATGTGAGCAAAAATTATGGAAAAAAACGAGAAATGAAAGATTAGTAGATATATTTAGAATCTAGGAGGGGAATTAAAAAGTTATCAAAGTGGTTTAGAAAAGGTAGGAGTACTTTAGATCCTGCGTTATGTTTAGAACATGAAATTAGAAAAGCATATGTAAATAAGGAAAGTTGTAGCAGCGGTATTTTTTGATGTTGAAAAGGCATATCACATGATGTGGAGAGAAGGATTGTTAATTAAGTTATATAATATGGGAATAAGAGGGAGGAATGTATAAATGGATTAAACAGTTTTTTATCAGAAAGAAAGACTTCAGTCAGAATAGGAAAACAATATAGTGAGAACTGTAGAGGAATCTGATCAGACCTAAATGAAACATGCATTGTCACCCCTGACAGACTGCTATGATGATGATGACTTGGTGGCTAATGGAACACCTCAAGGAAGCATCATAAGACCAATTCTTTTTTCAGTTATGATAAATTAAATTTTCAGTAACATAGTATGGGTCAGTGGGGGTTTCATTGTTTGCAAAGGGCGGAACATAGCATTTATATTTAGTAAATTGTAAAACAAGCAATGGACAAGTAGAGGCATGGGGCACTTCAATGGGATTCAGGTTTCATCATCATCATCATCATCATTATTATCATCATAGCAGTCTGTCGGAGGCAACAATGACTGTTTCATTTAGGTCTGATCAGATACCTCCACGCAGCTCTGTAATTCGCCTTCCGCTGCAGGAACTCCTGACCCTGTTAACCGGGCGAAGTCTGAGCCGGTATGAGTTTGCTCTCTGACTGACCATTTCATGAGGTTACTGTGGCAAAAACAAAGGTAGTTTTATTCACGTGGAAAAAATTTGATAGTCAGCATAATCTCAAACTGTATGGGAAAAAGCTAGAGATAGTCGAGTGTTTTAAATATTTGTGGATTTGGTTTGACAAGAGGATTACCTGGAAAATGCATGTTGAGAAAAAAGTGGTGCAAAAAAATATTGAACATTATGAGATGTCTGAGGGGGAAGGAGTGGGGGGCGAATAGAACAGCTTTGAAAAAGGTATTTGTTAGTTTAATCACATCTGTCTTGGACAATGGTAGTATTATATATATGAGTCAGCATATAAATCTTTACTAAAAAAAAACGATGTAGTTCAATACCAGGCCTTAAGGCTGTGCTGTGGCGCAATGAAAATCACACCAGTGTCGGCATTGCAGGTGGAGATGGGTGAAATGCCAGTGAATTAAGAAGGAAACAACTGGACTTCCGGTTATGGCTGCCACGTAGGACGGACGTTGTCTCACTCTGCTCTGCTCCTGGAAAAAAAAAATCGGCAAATAACTCTCTCATTTGGGACAGAACGTATCCAGCATTTGGGCGAAGATATGTCGGCGAAGCCTAAGGCTGGAAAACCAGGAAAAGGAAAAAGCGAGCCGCCGAAACAGTCCAAATTAACGGACTTTCAGGTCTGTGACGCAGTAAACAAAAACTCCATATATGGCGGAGGAGGCTGGCAACGCTGCGATATCTGCGGGAATGGCGCAGATGCGCTGATGGCTGCCATGAGTTCAATGAGAGCGGACTTTTCCTCTAGATTTGATGGGATTATGACAGCGTTGGAAGGAATAAGAAAGGAATTGGGTGACTGTGTAGAACGAACGGCGCAGATGGAGCTCCGTCTCGCTAGTGCTGAAGATGACGTCACCCGTCTTCAATTAAAGTGCGCACTTTGGAAAAAAAAAAATAAATCTCTGGAAGATAATATTTTGGATTTGGAATCTCGGTCGAGACAGAATAATTTGAGGCTGGTGGGTCTTCCAGAGGAATCAGAAGGTCGGGACGTATGTTCCTTTCTGGAAAAGTGGATTCCGGAGGTGCTGGGCAGCGAGGAGTTGCAATCAGCAGTGGTTCTGGAAAAAGCACATCGTATTGGCCCACGGAGAGATAAGGGACCGCCGAGGACCTTAATTATGAAGTTTCTTAGCAACAGAGACAGGATGAAGATCTTCAACGCTGCACGAGCTAAAAAAGGAGAGATTAAACACCAGGACCAGCAGGTGCGGTTCTACCCAGATTTGGCCACAGGAATCCAGCAATTGAGGAAGCAGTTTGATCCCATACGTAAGGAGCTGCGCAACCTTGGGATTCGTCATGGTGTAATCTATCCTGCGAGACTGCTGACCACGTATGAGGGCAGAACCCACATCTTCAAGACCCCAGAGGAGGCGCAGGAGTTCATCAAGAAGATCAAAGAAGAAGAAGAGACTGGTGGGAGCTAAGCATGAACAAAATATAAGGTAGAATAATTAAGCATTTGCACAGGCATCTGACTGACTTGAAGTAAATAGTAAGTTTACAAAATATAGATTGTATTATATATTAAAAAAACAAAACAAAAACAAAACAAACAAACAAAAAAAACTATGATGTACAAAGTTGTTAAAAATTTTGGAGTTAAGTTGGAAAACTACAGAGGAGAGTAATGTTACGTCATTAAAGCAGTAGAGTTAGGGTGATTGGGAGGATGAAGAAGGAGTGGCTTAGGCTGTTCCCCGTGGGTGTGGAACGGTCGATGGCTATATCGGGAGACAGAATTTTTCTTTTGATTTTGGGGGGTTTGCCACAAGTGTGGGAAGGGGAAATTTGTTGTGTGTAGTTTGTAGGATGAATGTTCAACCACTCATGTTTTTGCTTCTCTGTATGAGCATGTTACACTGCAAGGTAATCCCAAACTCTCTATTGATCATGGACCAAAGTGTTAATCTTAATTTAACTTCATGGAATTGCAGAGGTCTACAAATTTAAAAAAACTTAAACAAGTTATGAATAAAATAAAGGACATGGTTCAAGAATTGTGTTTTTACAAGAAACTCATCTGATTAGAGGAGGATGTTAAAAGAATTAGGAGTAGATGGCAGGGAAGTGTATTCACCTCTTCAGTTTCATCCCGAGCCAGGGGAGTTATGACTCTCATACATAAATCAGTTCCTTTTCAAGTGAAAAATGTAATTGGAGACAAATTTGGAAGATATGTAATCATTCAAGGTTCTTTGCTATTAGAAAATATAAATCTTGTGAACTTATATGGTCCCAATATAGATGATCAGAAGTTCTTTGCTAATTTATTTCTCATCTTATCATCACTTACAGGGCAACATATAATAGCCGGGGATTTTAATTGTACATTGAATCCAGGTGTGGATAGATCAACAGGACTGGATTGTACGCACATTGGATGTAGGATGACTATTAATCATTTTATGAAAGAATTGAGATTGTTAGATATATGGAGAGAAATGAAACCACAAGTTAAAGCCTATTCTTGTTATTCCAGTACCTACAAGACATTCTCACGTATTGATTATTTTTTGATTTCCACAGAATTAAGGTCCAAGATTCAAAACTGCTTTTATGATAACATCGGGATCTCTGATCATGCACCCTGTTGTCTAATATATGTAGATAAAAAAATTGACAAAGGAATCAGGTAGATGGCAATTTCAGCATAAATGGCTTCAGGATGAGGAATTTGTCAAGTATATGTCATATCCGGCTCTAGGGAGCCGGGCAATCAGAGCCAGGGACAAGCCAGTGAGTCGAGATGTTTATTCTGGGTAAGGGATAAGGGATGAGGAGAGCACAGACACTCATACAGACGTACATTCTCAGGCTGCACAGCGCAGGGGTAGGTAGCTCGTACCGGACATGGGGGTAACAAGACGTGCATACTCACAGCGGGATACAAACACCGGAATGCTGCAAGGGGAGTAGAGGCTGACACCAGACGAAGGGGCTTCAGCCTAGCAGTGCTTATGTCGCAGCCCCGAATGATCGAAGCTGCTCCTCTTTATACTCATTAACAGCGCCCCAGCTGATGAGGATTAATTGGCCCCAGCCGTCCCGTGACACTGACAGCTGGAACCAGCTGAGGCACTGCCCAATGAGAGGCAGGGATAAAAGGAGCATGGGCTGAGCGCCGAGCCGGCGTCTCACCCCATGGTGACAGAGCCTCCCCCTCACGGTCGGGCTCCCGAACGACCAGGAACATCCCAGCCCCCCCCCCCCTCCCCACCTAGGGTGGGCGGAAGGGAGGCAGGACCGGAGGGGAAGATGCAAAGGGAAGGACAAAAAAAAAAAAAAAAAAAAAAAAAAAAAAAAAAAACCAGACCAATGTAGGGCAGCAGGGCAGAGAAAAAAAAACCCAAATACAATACCCTACAACACAGGTAAAAGGATTAACCCAGAGCACAGTTAGGGAGAAAACTGAGTTAGGACACAGGTAGGGAAAATACCAAATACGACTACAGACAGCATACAAATAACGTATAGATCGGGGCAAAAAAAAGAAAACCAAAAACCCACCAAAAAGGTGGCAGGAATGAATAAAGCAATCACAGAGTATAGTTAAGGGGAACAAAACACACTACTCCATAATGCACCAACAAGACAAAGGTCAGGACAAAAAATGATGAAAAACGCTGTGCATGGATACTAAAGAAAACAAAATACACAGCACCGAATATATAAAAGATCACCTAAAGAAACAGAGGTGACAAGGACAAATGGGTAATAATGAAGTACGGTTAAGTGGGGATGAAACACATTACTTCAAACAATAACAAACACAGTCAATGTTAAAGTCGGGGCTAGGGAAGGCCCCCCACGAGGATAATAAGACAGAATGGGGTGATCACAGAGTATGGTTGAACAGGAAACCACACGCATACTCCATGATGCACCGACGAGGCCAAGGCTAAGGCAAGGATGAATGAAAACGCTGAGTAAAGATAAGAAAATGCAATACACAGCGCGATACATAAGGTGAGTCACCAAGAGGAAAAAAAGGTGACAGGGTAACAGGACAACAATACGATAAAAATGCTGAGTATGGTTAAAAAAAAAAACAACACAGCACAAAAACATATATTCCCTAATGGACAAAGAAACTACACCCGAGTGACCTCAATAATAATAAAAGAATTAAAGGACACCCGAGGAGACGGCAGGCAGAGTCCAAAACGGCCGGAATTGTTCTGGTAATCTCCCCGCCCATTGTCCAGTTGGCAACCCGGGGAAGAGAAATGTTCGGACGGCGAACTCTGGGGCCCAGATCCCAGGAATCCAGTCCAACGGCTGCCGAACCAGGCCGCCAATGCAAACACAGACCAGTGGGGGAAACCAGATCGCCGAACCGAAAGTTTTGCGGGTCGGGTCGTCGACCCGCATTCACTCAACCACCAGGACCGTTGAGGACGGACGAAGGGTCAGAGCGGATCCCGGTGGAAGAGGCTCAGGGGAGAGCCGAGACGAGGGCGGCGGGCCTCAGGGAAACGGCCACCTCCTCACCGGACCTGGACAACACTGGGGCAGCACCCACGTCGGACCCCGATCGGGGCCTCAGGCGAACCCACGTTGGACCCCGATTGGGTCTCGGGCGAACCCACGTTGACACTGCACCAGAACCGACCTCCAACGTTGAACCCGGACCCTCCAGCACCACGAGGAACCAGCAACTCCTCGCCGGTGACCCTGGAAGAAGGCTCAGAAGATGAAAACAGAACCGGGATCAGGATCACCGGCAGCGCCAGAAACCCGGCGAGACGAGCTCAGACGCAGCGGGCGGCTGCACCCTGCTCGTCTCCCCTGGAGATAGGCTGAAGTGCTCAAAGATAAAAAGAAAGAAAAGAAAGGAGAGCACTCGCCTGATCTCGGGTTCTGACGCCGTCCAGGACTGCGAAGATCCAGGATCCGTCGTCAGGAGGTCGTTGTCAGGCTCCCATCTAGCCGCGTCGGGCCCGCAGCCAGCACGATGGTCAGCGCAGCTTGAGATCCCTCCAGCGCAGGTAACCCCGCCGACGACCCACTCGGCGTGAAGCCAGAAGAATCTCGTCCCGCTGGACCGAACCCGCTCCTCCGTGGGAGACCCAGGGTACGCTCAGTCGTCAGCGTAGACTCCACGCAGCAGTCAGTCCCCCTCCTCCGTCCGCAATGTAGCTGCGGAACACAGGCCCTCTCCATATCCCCCACCACGTTGGACCCGGAGCCGGGGGACCGCTCGGCGGAGAGAGACACAGAGGATGCAGGATTAGGCATACAGGTTACAGCAGGTGGGGAGAGTTCAGGGAGCTGCGAACCCTGAACTTCTCCTCCAGGGATGTGACAGAGCAAATCATTAAGCAGGTGTGAAAAAACAATGACTTGCCTGCCCCCTGGAGGTTGAGTATCGCCTGCTGTAGTGGATTCTGCTTCTTCCTCTCCCCGCCCGGCGATAACGGAGGACCCCCCCGGGAATTCGTCTGAGGATCGCTCGCGTTGTCTCCAGCAGAGAGCTCACCAGGCCGGGATTCCAGGCACACACAGCGGTCAGGAAGCGCGTCGAGGAGGAGGGGGAAACAGCCGGGGTGAGCCAGCCCGAATGTCCAGGAATGACAGCGGGGGAACGAGGCTCAGGGAACGGGGCTGTAGAATCTCCACACTGACGAGGCGAAGGATGACAGCTGCGTGGGAGGAACGGTCCTGACGATGACCCAGAACTGGATCCGGACGAGGTTCGTGCAGAGGTGACTCGGCGATGTGATGACGACTACTCCCAGGGGACGAAGCGAGGGGGGGGAAACCCAGGATTCGCCGCTCCAGATCGGAGATCGAGACGAGGAAGGCGTCGAGCACGGGAAGGCTTCGTAGCCCTGAAGTCCTCACCATCAATCTCACTGCCGCCGCCACATGCCTGAAGGTGGTGACAGGAAACACAGTAGAGCTCGCGACAGCCACTCGACCCCGGACATAACTGCTGTCAGCTGCGGCTCCTCGAAGGGAATCCCGAGTGACGTGGCGCAGGTCGGGGGAAGTCCTCTGGTTGGCGCGAACTCCCGGACTGGAATGGCGGCAGGAACGGGACTCCGGAGCGGGGAAAGACGTCGCCCACTTCGACTCCCTGCCGGGATTTCATCCACCCCGTGGAGCTTCTCTCGCTGTGTACCTGCAGCGTCTATCCTGGCACTGTCCTCCAGATGGTACAGAGAGTGAGGGTGACCAGTCCAGGAGTTCCTCAGCACGGCCCGGATGCCAGCGTCTCGCGTTGGAGGCGTCGTGCAGGGTGAAGAACGTCCCGTCGACTGCCTCCGAGATGGACCTCAGCCCGTCGCCCTGGCGCCGGAAGTGACTCCTGGATATGGCATGCTAGCAGCGCTGACACCCGGACAGAAAGGTACATTTCCACAGCGACTCACGGCCGCCGGCAACTCTTCAGGCTGCGACATACTGTCATATCCGGCTCTAGGGAGCCGGGCAATCAGAGCCAGGGACAAGCCAGTGAGTCGAGATGTTTTTATTCTGGGTAAGGGATAAGGGATGAGGAGAGCACAGACACTCATACAGACGTACATTCTCAGGCTGCACAGCGCAGGGGTAGGTAGCTCGTACCGGACATGGGGGGTAACAAGACGTGCATACTCACAGCGGGATACAAACACCGGAATGCTGCAAGGGGAGTAGAGGCTGACACCAGACGAAGGGGCTTCAGCCTAGCAGTGCTTATGTCGCAGCCCCGAATGATCGAAGCTGCTCCTCTTTATACTCATTAACAGCCGCCCCAGCTGATGAGGATTAATGGCCCCAGCCGTCCCGTGACAACTGACAGCTGGGAACCAGCTGAGGCACTGCCCAATGAGAGGCAGGGATTAAAAGGAGCATGGGCTGAGCGCCGAGCCGGCGTCTCACCCCATGGTGACAGTATATAGAAAAAACAGATAGACGAGTTCTTTGACATCAATACTACACAAACATCAGCATGTGTAAAGTGGGAGGCTTTCAAAGCTTTTATTAGGGACATATTATTAGTTATACAGGATCAAAATCTAAGAAGACTCGAGAGGAGAGAGCTAAATGGAACATAAAATAAAAAGTCTTCAGGAAAAAGTGTATGCAGGAAGTGACCCAAGGTTGGAGAATGAATTACTGATTTTGAGAGCTGAATACGACAAAAAATCAGCGAATAGAGCTGCCTCGAGTCTTCTAAGATTGAAACAATCTTTTTATGAACAAGGTGAAAAATCAGGAAAATTATTAGCATGGCAGATTAAACAATTGGAAATTAAAACACCAATTACCAGTATTATAAGTAATGGACAGGTAGTTATAGATCCTTTAGAATTAATAGAGCCTTTAGAGATTACTATGAAAATTATATGATACCAAAAATGAACCTGATTTAACAAAACTAAATGGGTTTTTGAACGAAACTATCTATACCGTGTATACCAAATGAAAACAGGGAGATATTGGAGTCTAAAATTAGTCAAGAAGAAGTTGGGCTAGCCATTGATAATATGAAATCAGGAAAAAGTGCAGGACCAGATGGTCTTCCAGTTGACCTTTATAAAAATTTAAGAATAAATTAATAAAACCTTTTTTGGAAATGGTTTTAGAAGCATTTCAAAATAATAATTTACCATCATACATAAATAATGCCTTAATTATACTGCTGCCAAAATCAGGTAAGCCCTCTAATAAATGTGAAAATATGAGACCAATAAGCCTATTAAACGCCGACCTTAAGATAATCTGTAAAATTTTAGCAAGACGAATACAAGAAATTTTACCAAATATTATTAATCGAGATCAGAATGGCTTTATAAAGGGTAGACAAGGCTTCCATAATGTAAGAAGACTATTTAATATTATTTATTTTAATAAAGAAGCACCGGATACAGCTCTCCTATCATTGGACGCCGAAAAGGCCTTTGATAGAGTTGAATGGGCCCTTTCTTTTTGAAGTCCTACAAAGGTTTGGACTTGGAAATAATTTCATAAAATGGGTTCAAATAATATACAATAATGCTACAGCAGAAATCCTAACAAATAACAATATTTCAAAACCAATAAAAATCAATAGAGGATGTCGACAAGGCTGTCCACTTTCACTTTTACTGTTTACTATGGCAATTGAACCTTTAGCGATAGCGATACGTTTACATTCACAAATATATGGAATTAAAGTTGGACCAACAGAACATAAAATCTCCCTGTACGCCGATGATATAATTTTGTTTATGTCGAATCTAAAAAAAATCAATTCCAACCTTGTTGAATTTAATAAAGAATTTGGGGGAAATATCAGGATATAAAATAAATAAAACTAAATCTTCAATATTAATGCTAAATGAGACCCAGAGAAATTACCCAGCCCCTGAGGCAAATCAATTCAATGTTGTAAATCAGTTTAAATATTTAGGAATCCAAATTATGCCTAAGCTAGAATCAGTCGCCAGCGTCAACTATGAAGCCTTAATGTCAGATATCAATGAGTTAACTCAGAGATGGATGTCACTACCAATGTCGATGATCGGGAGAATCAATATACTTAAAAGTAATATTTTACCTAAAATACTTTATTTATTTCAATACATTCCCTTATCACCACCTTTAGATCTATTCTCAAGAATAAAAAAAAGTTAGTGGAATTTATATGGAACAACAGGAGGGCTAGATTACGTCTGTCTTTATTATATTTACCATTTGATCGTGGAGGTCTGAAATGTCCAAATTTTATGTTGTATTATTGGTCGGCACAACTGAGGTCTATGACATATTATTTTTCATCAAATGATCTCCCTCACTGGACTGAAATGGAATCATACAATTTACCTTTACCTCTTCCCATATTCATATACTCAGATTCGGCAAAAAAAATTACAAAAACAAGTTAAAAATCCATTTGTAAAGCATATGATCAAAATATGGTGTGAAGCTAAAAACTATTTAAAAGAACCACAGTTATTGTCACAATTTAGTCCAATATGGGGTAATCAATATTTTAAAACCAGGGAGAGCGGATGCTGTATTTAAAGCATGGAATTTAAAAGGGATACAAAAGATTCAGGATTTATATTTGCCATGTGCAGACAACATAATGTCTTTTGAAGAGCTGAGGATCAAATTTAATCTCAATAGAACACATTTTTTTAAATATCTTCAACTTAGAAACTTTATTCGATCAAATCAAAATAAAGCTCTCACTCGACCTATTTATTCATCCTTGGAAAAAATGATGATGAAAGATAGTAAAAGAAAGGGTATTATTTCAGAGTTTTATAACTCATTGACACTATCTTCAAGTGAAAATTCACTGAAAAGATTAAACTACTGGAAAGAAGATCTGCAAATTGAAATTTCGGAGGAACAATGGGAATTGGCTTGTACAGAAGCTCAAACCAAATCAATAAATGCACGCCTTAAATTGATACATTTCAAATGGTTAATGCGGATGTATGTTACACCGGAGGAGTTAAATAGATATAACAAAAATATACCAGATACATGCACAAAATGTATGGAAAGTAAAGGAACCCTATTTCATTGTTTATGGGAATGTAGATTAATAAGAATGTTTTGGGAAGAGGTGAGGGTAACAATTGAAAAAATAATCTCAAAACAAATCATACTGAATCCTAAACTGTTTTTGTTGGGTCTGTACCCAGAAAGCATAATTTTAATAAAAGTGAAAGAACATTCATAGACCTCAGTTTGCTTAATGCCAAAAAATGTATTGCACTATTATGGAAAAAGACTCATAGACCAGATGTGACTCAGTGGTTAAGACAGATGTTAACAAACCTTCCATTAGAAAGAATAACATATATACTGAAATCAAAGGAAATTGTGTTTGAGAATATATGGAGACCTTTATTGATTATGTAAAAAATTTAAACATAACTCTTGAAGAAGAAGGTGAATGATGTGTGTGGACCTTGTAAATTCCAAACTGGTGAACATAATATGTATACTTATGTATTGGATTGTCTAGACTAAACAGAGGAGCATTGTTGAAGACTTGATTTTGTTGGTGGTTGTTGGTGTTTTTAGTGCTTTTTTTTTTTTTTTTTTTGTAGTACTTTAGCGTTAGTGTTTGATTGTTTGTATCATGTTTGTTTAAAAAAAAAAAAAAAAGGTTCAATAAAGATATTGTGGAAAAAAAAAAGAAGGAAACAACTTTCGTTAGTATACTGGGCTAATTTAAAAGGACATGACATCAGTCATCCTGGGCAGAGCATCATCACACCAAGTCAAGCAATAATTAAGGGAAAGCGGCGAGTTTGGGGTGGACAATACATAACAGGCTCAGGCAAAGAAATCAGCTCCTTAGTGCCGCTTTCTATGGTTCCACCATGGATGCTAGAAGGGGTTAAAATAGATCTAAAACTATTACAGGGGGAAAGGGGAAAAATCTAACTAGGAATATAGTCAGCAAGTATATTGGAATAAATTACTCCGAGCATATTAAAATTTACACAGATGCGTCAAAGTCACCATACCATAAAGTTGGAATAGCATTTGTAATCCCAGAACTAGACTTTGTAATGAGCAAGAGAATTAATGACAAATTGGCAGTCTACACAGGAGAATTGGTGGCTATACAGCTGGCATTAAATTGGGTAGAAGAGGTGAGACCAAAAACAGTTTTGATAGCTTCACACTCCAGTAGTGCACTAATAAGTATTCAGAACATCAATCAGATTCGAGACAGGACATAATATTCGAAATAGTACAAACATTATACAGAATTCAGAGGACAGGAGTAACAGTCCAGGCACTATGGGTTCCAGCACATATTGGTATAGAAGGTAATGAATTGGCATAGATATGCAAAAGGAGCTACTCATATGGCAGAAATAAGCATGAAGGTAAAATATAGGCAAGCACAGAGTAAGGTGGTTTGGTGTGGGGATTTTAATGCACATAGTACACTGTGGGGTAGCAGGAATATAGATACAAATGGCACAGTAATTGAGGATTTTTTAGAGGATAGGGACTTAATATGCATGAATGATGGGAAGGGTACAAGATTTAGCAGTAATCCAGTCATAGAAAGTGTGTTAGACCTAACTTTGGTTTCAAATGCCATTGCAGGAATCACATCTTGGGAGGTGTTAAGTCAGTCAGCTAATGGGAGTGATCACTACCCAATAAGAGTTAAAATTGGTCTAGAAGCAGGAGAAGAAGAGATGCCATCTGGCACAAGATGGAAATTGGATAAGGCAGATTGAGATAGATTTAAATATCTGTGTAAGACTAGATGTGAGCAGCTAAATAGTGAGGACATTTTTGATGGGGAGGAATTTAATAAAAGTGTCAGTGTGATTATAATCGAGTCTGCAACTCAAACAATACCAAAAAGTACAGGTTATAGATAACGAAAGAATCTTCCTTGGTGGGATGATAATCATCATCACTCTATCATCATCGGGCATCCTATACCATGTGTCTTTATGATTTTCATGGTCCTGTCCATGAACTGGAATTACGACGCACCTATTCCTCAACCAGTGGTCTCAGTGAAGAAGAAGAAGAAGAAGAAGAGGAAGAAGAAGAAGGAGAAGACCCACCAGATGGAGAGCAATAGAATGACGACAACTGCTGCACGTCAGAAAAGATATCATGAAGATGAAACACCTGAGGTTCCAGCAGTACATCGCACCCGTCTGAGACAGGAGGACACCCTTCACCAGCATAGGGGTACGACAGACTTTAAATCACGTTTCTAGGACATCATAGGACAGCCTATGATCTCTGCCTCATCATCATAGTACGTCCTATGAACTCAGTCATCATAAAACAACTTGCCAACCTTCGTCAAGGTTGCACATTTGCAGTCATGTAGGCATGCTACATGACAGCAAATGTGCAACCTTGACGAATGCCAGTCTACACTACAAATGTGTAAAATGCCAAGCAAGGTGCTGATTTTCTCCAGGTGCTCCAGTTTCTTGGTCTCTATGGGCATGCATGGGCCTTCCTGAACAGGGTCGAAAGCCACTTTTTCAGGGTTGTGCCCATGAACTGGAAATACGACGCACCTATCCCTCAACCAGTGGTATGAACATAGAAGAAGACCCACCAGATGGAGAGCAACAGAATGAGGAGAACTGCTGCACATCAGAAAAGATGCCATGAACATCTTTTCACGTTGTTCACGTGTTGTTCACGTGTTGTTCACGGTCACAGCTGTCTGAGACAGGAGGAGACCCTTCAGTGGTCTGAACGAAGAAGAAGAAGACCCACCAGATGATGTCTATATGACAGCACATAGACAGAGCACATGACTCCCTTCAAGACATAAGATAAGATGAGATAAGATAAGATAAGCCTTTATTAGTCCCACAATGGGGAAATTCCAGGATTGCAACAGCACAGGGATAGCAACACTCAGAGCAATAATTAAGAAGATACGAAAAATAAAGATGGAAATATACAGTATATAGACACAGGTAAGCAACATAACACAGAACAGTGACAGGCAGAAGAATAAGTAACAAGCAGGGGCAAACAGCCCCAGATGGCAGGGCATATTTTGTGTGATTTTTTGTTTTGATGCATACAAAAGCCATCACATGTGATTGCCACTCAGTGTTGTGTTGCTATACCAACTGTCCTGTAATTGGCAAGAATTCTGTTCCAATGCATCCCCTCTACGTGCATGCATGGGTTTCTACGGGCATGTACAGGTATGCACTAGTTGTAATAAAGCTATTAAAAATAGAAATAGGGCATTCAGACAAGTGAAAAAGCATCATACTTTGGAAGCATTAATTGAGTACAAACGGTGTCAGGCAATTGTCCGGAAAACAAATAAAACAGCTAAGCGTTTGTTTTGGAGACAGTATTATAATACTATAGGAAGAGAAACACAGCTATCAGATATTTGGGGAATGATTAAGAAAATGAGTGGTGTTAGGAGGGAGTACAAAATACCAGTGCTAGCCATTAATGGGGAAATTGACATGATTGGGGACCCAGGAGACAGACGCTGACACGAGTAGATTGTTTTGACAATTATTTATTGATTAAAGTGAAGAGTGTTGCGTGTGTGAAAGAGTGAGTGAGTGCGAAGCTGTCTGGCCACTGGAGCTGAGCGATTCTTGCTGCGACCTGGCAACCTTGCAGGCGCCGCTGTGAGAGTCTTGCTGGCTCTGTGTCCCGGTGCAGCGTGGTGCGCGTGGTGCTCGATGCTGAGGAGGTGCGGAGGAGATCCGAGGAGGAGGAGATGGCGTCCCGTTGACAGGGAAGGTAAGTCCGCCGCCAGGGAGGTCCACCTGTGCACAGGGGAGAACACTAGGACAGGGTGAGTGATGTAGTATCTTACGTGACGTGGCTTGGTGTGGCGACTTGGTTCTGACTCTGGCTTGAGGTCATATCCTTGACGCGTTGCGAGGCAAAGGCGACAGACGACTCCGTGCAGAGCAGTCCGAGGTACTGGCTTTTAAAGCCCGCTGATTACCAACAGCAGGTGTGTGCGCAGCTGAGGATGATGACGGCCCAGCGGCCGCCATGACAGAAATAGCTATCACTAGTATTGACAAAGCAGAGCTTTTGGCACAAACATTAGTGAAGATTCATAGTTCAGAAAACCTACCAAACACAATTAGACAAAGCAGGGATTTTATCCAAACACCCACATGTGAACATAAGGAAGAATACTTTAAGGGGCATGATAGATTTGCCATTCACGCTGTTGGAACTGAAAAGGGCTATTCTGAAATCGAAGCAGTCTTCACCAGGGAAGGATGGTGTATGTTATATGATGTTGTCGCATATGGAGGACAGTGCACTTCAAACAGTATTAAAGCTGTTTAATAAAGTTTGGGAAACCGGGAAGATTCCTAGGGCATGGAAACAATCAGTTATAGTTCCAGTGTTAAAGCCAGGGAAAGAGTCATCAGATCCCAGTAATTATAGGCCAATAGCTCTTACCTCACAGTTAGGGAAAACAATGGAACGAATGGTGACTGAAAGGCTAAATTACATTTTGGAAGGGAGGGAATATCTTTCTCCTTTTCAAAGTGGGCTCCGAAAAGGGAGAAATACTATGGATTCCATTTCACACCTAGAATCTGAAATTAGGAAGGCCCAGGTAAATAGGGAAAATGTGATAGCTGTCTTCTTTGATGTAGAAAAAGCGTATGACATGCTGTGGAAGGAAGGGTTGCTGATTAAATTAAATCAATTTGGTGTTGAAGGTAATTTATACAACTGGGTATTAGATTTCCTGTATGATAGAACGATTGAGGCAAGAGTTGGTACAGAGTACTCCAAAATGTATCAAGCTGAAAATGGTACTCCCCAAGGCAGCGTGTGTAGCCCTGTTCTGTTTAATATTATGATTAATGATGTTTTTGAAGGAATCGATAGGGGAATAGGGAAGGCCTTGTATGCAGATGATGGGGCCTTATGGATAAGGGGACGTAATCTTGAGTACATTCAGAGGAAAATGCAGACAGCAATAGACCAAGTTGAACAATAGGCAAACCGGTGGGCTTTTAAATTATCGGTCTCAAAGACGCAAGTGATTTGCTTCTCTAAAACTCACAAAGATATTTCTTTAAAACTTTATGGCCAAAAGTTAGAGCAAGTAAAGGTAGTTCAGTATTTAGGTGTGTTATTTGATGAAAAACTAACCTGGAAGCAGCATATTGAAAAAAACTAAAGAAAATGTAAGAAAATAAATAATATTTTGAGATGTCTGGCAGGACGGGACTGGGGGGGCCTCTAGGGGCTCTCTGTTGAGGGTGTATCGAGGACTAATGAGAGCGACACTAGACTATGGATGTGTTGCGCACATGTCGACTGCTGATTGTCACCTGAACCTTCTAGACATAGAGCAGACAAAGGCTCTTAGGATATGTTGTGGTGCATTTAAAACTTCTCCAGTATCAACGATCCAAGTAGAGAAGGGTGAAATGCCCTTAAGATTAAGAAGAACCAAAGTAATGCTGGCATACTGGATCAACTTGAAGGGGCATAAGTCACATCCTGCAAAAGCTACACACATGGACAAAATTGTTGGTACCCCTCTGTTAATCAAAGAAAAACCCACAATGGTCACAGAAATAACTTGAATCTGACAAAAGTGGTAATAAATAAAATTCTATGAAAATTAACCAATGAAAATCAGACAATGCTTTTGAATTGCGGTTCAACAGAATTACTTTATAAAACAAACTCATGAAACAGGCCTGGACAAAAATGATGGTACCCCTAGAAAAGATTAAAAATAATGTGACCATAGGGACATGTTCATTCAAGATGTGTCCTCTAATTAACATCACAGGTGTCTACAAACTTGTAATCAGTCAGCCGGCCTATTTAAAGGGTGACAAGTAGTCACTGTGCTGTTTGGTGACATGGTGTGTACCACACTAAACATGGACCAGAGGAAGCAAAGGAGAGAGTTGTCTCAGGAGATTAGAAAGAAAATTATAGACAAGCATGTTAAAGGTAAAGGCTATAAGGCCATCTCCAAGCAGCTTGATGTTCCTGTGACTACAGTTGCACATATTATTCAGAAATTTAAGATCCACAGGACTGTAGCCAACCTCCCTGGACATGGCCGCAGGAGGAAACTTGATGAAAAATGGAAGAGACGGATAATACGAATGGTAACAAAGAGCCCAGAACAACCTCTAAACACATTCAAGGTGAACTCCAAGGTCGAGGTACATCAGTGTCAAGTTGCACCATCCGTCGTTGTTTGAGCCAAAGTGGACTTCATGGGAAATGACCAAGGAGGACACCACTGTTGAAAACAAATTCAATTCAATTCAATTCAACTTTATTTATATAGCGCCATTTCACAACAACAGTCATCTCATAGCACTATCAACTGAAGGGGGGACCCCCACAGTTGCAGAAAGACCCCAGCAATCAGGCGATCCCCTGTGAGCAAGCACTTGGCGACGGTGGAGAGGAAAAACTCCCTTTTAACGGGAAGAAACCTCCAGCAGAACCAGGCTCAGGGAGGGGCAGTCATCTGCTGCGACTGGCTGGGGGGTGAGGGGATAGAGAAGAAGAAAAGAACAGACATGTAGAGAGCAAACAGCACGATGGGGACTCAATCTATGGGAGAGAACAAACAAATGTTAATGACCAGCAAAAAAAAAATATTTCATAGAGAGTGAGGAAAGGAGTGAGGCCCAGTGCATTACTGGAGGTCCCCCGGCTGACTAAACCTATTAGCAGCATAACTAAGGGAGGGTTCAGAAACACATGATCCCTCCCTAATTGTAGGCTATATCAAAAAGGTAGGTTTTAGCCCTATTCTTAAAAACAGAGATCGAGTCTGACTCCCGAATCCAGATTGGCAGCTGATTCCACAGGAGAGGAGCTTAATAACTGAAGGCTCTGCCTCCCATTGTACTTTTGGAGATTCTAGGTATTACAAGTAATCCTGCATTTTGGGAGCGTAGTGCTCTGTTAGGATGATACGGTAGTATCAGATCTTTTAAATAAAAAGGAGCCTGATTGTTTAAAGCTTTGTAAGTAAGAAGAAGGATTTGAAACTTAATTCTAAACTCTATGGGAAGCCAATGAAGGGAGGCCAGAACCGGAGAGATATGATCTCTCTTTCTAGTACCTGTTAAAACTCTTGCTGCAGCATTTTGGATCAGCTGAAGACTTTTAAAGATGTTTTAGGACAGCCTGATAATAAAGAATTACAATAATCTAATCTCGAGCTAACAAAAGCGTGGATCAGCTTCTCAGCATCACTCTGAGACAAGATGCTCCTAATCTTGGCAATATTACGCAAATGATAGAAGGCAGTCTTAGAAACAAATTTAATATGTGAATTGAAGGACAAATCCTGATCAAAAATAACTCCAAGGTTCCTCACAGAGCTATTAAGAGAAAGAGTAACTGCATCCAAACTGAAAGTTTGATTTGGAAAGGAATTTCTAAGGTTTTTTGGACCAACAAGAATGACTTCAGTCTTATCTGAATTTAATAGCAGGAAATTACAAGTCATCCAAGCTTTGATTTCCTTAAGACAGGCTTCTAACTTGGCTAATTGATTAGTATCATCTGGCTTCATTGACAGGTATAATTGTGTGTCATCTGCATAACAATGAAAATGTATACAGTGCTTTCTAATAATGTTGCCTAACGGAAGCATATATAAACTAAAAAGAGTAGGGCCTAGCACAGATCCCTGTGGAACTCCATGACTAAGCTTTGAGCTGAAAGAAAACTCATCATTTACATGAACAAACTGGAACCTATCAGATAAATAAGATCTAAACCACTGCAACGAAGTTCCATTAAGTCCAACATAGTGTTCTAATCTATCAAGTAGAATATTATGATCAATAGTATCAAAAGCTGCACTAAGATCTAAAAGGACAAGTACAGAAACTAGTCCATTATCAGATGCAATGAGGAGGTCGTTAGTGACCTTCGCTAAGGCTGTTTCAGTACTATGATGGATTCTAAACCCAGATTGAAACTCTTCAAGTAAACCATTTCCCTGCAGGTGGTCAAATAATTGCGTAGCAACAACTCTTTCTAAGATTTTTGAAATGAAAGGGAGATTAGAGATTGGTCTATAGTTAGCTAAAGCTCCTGGATCTAGCGTTGGCTTTTTGAGTAAGGGTTTAATTACAGCTGTTTTAAAAGCCTGCGGTACATGGCCTAAAGTTAATGAAGAATTGATTATATGAAGAATAAAGCTACCAATAAGTGGGAAGACTTCTTTAAATAACCTGGTAGGAATAGGGTCTAAAAGACAAGTTGAAGGTTTGGATGAGGAAACTATTTTGTCTAACTCACAAAGGTCGATTGGAGTAAACTCATCAAGACAGACATCAATAGAAGGAGTTGTAATAGTTACAGTATTTAAGTTAACTGTGGGAAGAATCTGATTGATTTTATCTCTGATGGATGAAATTTTATTATTGAAAAAGTTCATAAAGTCCTGACTAGTAAGCTCTAAGGGGATGCTAGGATTGACAGAGTCCTGACTCTTTGTCAACCTGGCTACAGTACTGAAAAGAAACCTGGGATTATTCTTGTTCTCTTCTATTAATGCAGAGTAATAACTCGTTCTAGCTTTTCTAAGAGATTTTTTATAAATTAAAAGATGATTTCTCCAAGCTAAATAGATTTCATCTAAATTAGTAGAGCGCCATTTTCTTTCTAATTGACGAGTCTTCTGTTTTAAGCTACGAGTTTCTGTGTTGAACCAAGGAGTTAAAAATCTCTGATTAGACTTTTTCTTTTTTAAGGGGGCCACCAAGTCTAGAGCCTGATGCAGAGAAGCTGAAACACTATCCACCATGTTATCAATTACAGAAGGAGCAAGCTGTCTATAGCTTATTTCCGTTGTGTTGACACATGGCATAGAGGAAACAATCTGCATAAATTTGGAAACAGCATCATCTGAGAGGCATCTACTGTGATAATATTTTTCTTTAGGAGCCAAATAGTCAGAAATAGTAAAATCAAAGGTTAACAGACAATGGTCTGACAGTACAGGGTTATGAGGAGACACTACAAGATTTTCTATTTCTATGCCATATGTCAGAACAAGGTCCAATGTATGGTGGAGGTAATGAGTAGAATTTCCTACTTTCTGAGAAAACCCAATCGAGTCTAATATTGAATTAAAAGCCACATTAAGGCAGTCACTATCTACATCCACATGTATATTAAAGTCCCCTACTATAATTATTCTATCAGATTTCAGCACTAAATCAGCTAAGAAATCAGCAAATTCAGATAAAAATTCTGAATAGGTTGATGGGGGACGATAAACTATGGCAAATAAAATTGGGTTTAACCTGAAATTGCTAAAGTGCCCAACACTGAGGACCAGGCCCTCAAAGGAATTATAACATGTTTTTTGCTTTACATTAACTAGTAATTTGGAATGGTAAATTGTTGCTACTCCTCCTCCACGACCAGAACTTCTGCGGATTTTGACAGTTTAAATAACCAGAGGGAGTTGATTCATTTAAACCAACATAATCCTCTTGCCCTAACCAAGTCTCTGTAAGGGAAATTAAATCAATCTGATGATCAATTAACAGATCATGGACTAACAGAGACTTGGGAGTTAGAGACCTAATATTTAATAAACCACATTTAATTTTTAAATTATGAGAGGAACAGAGGCCAAATCATTCAATTTAGAGGCTTTATGTTTAATTTGAGTTTTACCAATATTTTGCTTTATCACTTTGAGATGCTTATACATTATATTTTTATTCACTTTGGAGGGAGCAGACAACGATTCTCTGATGGGGAAGACAGGGGCTAAGCTGAGGGGTGGTGGATGAAGAGGAGCTGCAGAGAGGCGTGTAAGACTGCGACTCTGCTTCCTGGTCCCAACTCTGAGTAGTCACGGTTTTGGAAATTTGGATAAAAAAGATGCCAGATTGTTAGATAAATGAGAAGCACCATCCAAAGTGGGATGAATGCTGTCTCGTCTCATAAGACCAGGTTTTCCCCAAAAAGAGCTCCAATTGTCAATGTAGCCCACGTCATTTTAGGACACCACACAGACAGCCAGCGGTTCAAGGATGACGAGCGACTAAACATGTCATCACTGGTCAGATTGGGGGAGGGGCCCAGAGAATACTACAGAGGCAGACATTGTTTTGGCAAAGTCACACACCGATTCTATATTAAGTTTTGTGACTTCCGACTGCCGGAGACGGATGTCATTAATGCCGGCGTGAATAACAATTGTGGAGTATTTACAGTTACTTTTAGCCAGCATTTTCAAATTTGACTCAGTGTCGCCTGCTCTGGCCCCAGGAATACATTGGACTATGGCCGCTGGAGTCTCTAGGTTCACGTTTCTGACTACAGAGTCGCCAATGATCAGAGTTTTTTTCTCAGCGGGTGTGTCGCTGAGCGGGGAAAAACGATTAGAAACGTGAACAGGTTGGTGGTGAACCGGGGCTTTGTGACTAGGCTTCCTTCTCACCGTCACCCACCCAGTCTCCTCGCTGCTGAGGACAGCCGGGGAACCGCTGACAGTGGGACCTAAGCTAGCTAGCTCCGCTGCAGCTAATAGGCGTCCGTCGAGATTAACTGGCGCAGACGGTGTTTCAATGCAGCGGAGCCGGGATTCCAAATCAGACAACCTCGCCTCGAGCGCCTCAAAAAGACAACATTTATTACATTTACCGTTATCACTAAAAGAGGCAGAGGTGTAGCTAAACATCGGACAGAGAGAGCACACCAGAGGAGGAGAGGAAAGAGAGGTAGTAGCCATAGCTAGTGGCTAGCTAGTGGCTGGAGAGCTGGAAAGCAAACCACACAGGCAGACAGCAAAACAGGAAGTGACGATACGTTACCACAAGGAAGTGACGAGCAGAGGTCCTTTGAAAACAAATCATGAAAAAGCCAGACTGGAATTTGCCAAACTGCATGTTGACAAGCCACAAAGCTTTTGGGAGAATGTCCTATGGACAGACGAGACAAAGCTGGAACTTTTTGGCAAGGCACATCAGCTCTATGTTCACAGACGCAAAAATGAAGAATACCTAGAAAAGAACACTGTCCCTACTGTGAAACATGGAGGAGGTTCTATTATGTTCTGGGGCTGCTTTGCTGCATCTGGCACAGGGTGTCTTGAATCTGTGCAGGGTACAATGAAATCTCAAGACTATCAAGGTATTCTAGAGCAGTGGTTCTCAACTGGTCTGGCTTTGGGACCCACCATCACCCCTCGATGACAAGCCGCGACCCAAATCAAAGATTTTCAAATTCTCAAATTTACTGAATGTAAAGATTGTGCATTTTGAACCTGAGGTAGAGGAAGAGAATATCACAGTATACAAACACAAAACAAATTTAATGATTAACCAAAATGACCAGTAAGTGGCAATACAACAGAGGGAACAATTCCCTTTAAATTAGCTGCATTTTAAATTAAAAATTAAACAAAAAGTGCAATTCAAAAGAATTCAAGTCTCAAAATTGACTTTTCTTCTGATTGTTTTTTCAGTATTTACCTACTGATAAGGTTATGTGCTTTGAAGAAAATGAAGGAACACTCACTAAAACCTGTAACAGTGACATCATAGACCTGAGTCTGGAGGAATTAATGGGAGAACTGGGGATGTTTTTTGCTCTTGACAAGAGTCTCAATGTCTGGAGTTATATTAGACAAAGCGACTCTGAGGTCATGCTCAATGTCCAGTCTGTTTCTCTGTTTTGTCTTCAACTGAACCAGAGCTGAGAAGCCACACTCACAGAGATGGGTAGTGCTGAAAGGTAGGAGGGTTTTTACTGCTCGAATGACAAGAGAAGGATACTCGCTCATCACAGTGCTGCACGAGAATTGCGAGAGGCTTACCTCCGTGAACCTCTTTTTCAGCGTGCGGTCACATGATAGCTCCACCAGCTGACTCTCTTCGTTGCTTGGCAACGTAACGCTTTCCATGTCGATTCCAAAGGGATCGCGTATCCCAGGGGTCCCAAAACTTTTTCCTGTGAGGGCCACATAACTTTTGCCTTCTCTGATGGGGGCCGGGGTCAGTTTGTAACAGAAAAAGTGTGACGATCGCAGGGGTGCCTAAACGTAAACATTTATTGTTTTCCAGAAAGCCACAAATGACCAAATATTAATAACCCTTTCTGGGATCTTCACAGGAAAAAAAGTCAGAAAATAAATAATAACACTATTAATGAAATAAATAATAACCAAATAACCCTCTCTGGGTTCTTCACAGAAAAAAGTCCATGGAACATTAACTTTCTGTTGTGCCGTGCACAATCTGAACAGGTAAAAGCTCAGCTTAGTTGTCAGAGCAGAATCTCTTCCTTAAATGACTCATATGAGCAGTCTCTCAAAGTTCTTGTGTTTCTTCCTTATAATCCTTTTGTAGGTTCCAGCAGGCTTGTAGACACCGCTGCTGAACAGCCTTTTCTTTGCATTGAACAAAAAAATAATCGTTTGTCCACTGCAGGTTAAATACCCTGCATTCTGAATCAATTTTTCTCTTAGCTAACCTTTTCACCATTATTCCATTTTATTTGACAGGGGTGAGTCTAGGATTTACTTATTTTTTTTTTTCTGAGGGGGGGGGGTGTTCAGATAGGGGCACAGACAGAATGTCACATTCTATGCGTGTATTAGTCTCGATCGCGTGGCCAGACTGAAAAAAAAAAAAAAAAATCATCACGCTTACCAGTGAGGAGGAAAAATCAGTGCAGGCGGACACAGCAAGCCGAAGTTTAAAGGTGTTTTATTCCTCCATCACGAGGCTCAGCCAGCGCTCTGTGAGAGAGCTCTGAGCAGATGTCTAAGAACGAATTCGAAGTGCGATAGTGAGGCATGAACAGTCAGCGCTTTATACAGTGATACAGAGAATCCATGGCACAGAATGCATGGCTGAGCACACGCTCAGCAGGGGAACGAGACGGCGCTCGGCCGACTTGGAAGCGAGGTGCGGGAGGGGGTGGAGGGGGTAAGCGTCTGATATTGTTCAGGGGGCCGGGCCAAATGTGGAGGCGGCGCGGGCCGTAGTTTGGGGACCACTGGCGTATCCAGTCCGTTTTGCCATGCTCAATTAGCATATACAAACAAACGGTGCGAGTCTTCTTCTATGGTGCGAAATATGGTGTCGCCCACCACCTACTGCCATCTACTGTTAAGGAGTGTGAATGACACTATGTTGATTTATTTCTTGATATTTTATTTGCCCAGGCAAAGGCCCGCGACCCACTGAAAACAGGTCCGCGACCCACTTTTGGGTCGCGACCCACCAGTTGAGAATCACTGTTCTAGAGAGAAATGTGCTGCCCAGTGTCAGACAGCTTGGTCTCAGTCGCAGGTCATGGGTCTTGCAACAGGATAATGACCCAAAACACACAGCTAAAAGCACCCAAGAATGGCTAAGAGTGAAACATTGGACTATTCTAAAGTGTCCTTCCATAAGCCCTGATCTAAATCCTATTGAACATCTGTGGAAGGAGCTGAAGCATGCCGTCTGGAGAAGGCACCCTTCAAACCTGAGACAACTGGAGCAGTTTGCTCATGAGGAGTGGGCCAAAATACCTGCTGAGAGGTGCAGAAGTCTCATTGACAGTTACAGAAATCGTTTGATTGCAGTGATCGCCTCAAAAGGTTGTGCAACAAAATATTAAGGGTACCATCATTTTTGTCCAGGCTTGTTTCATGAGTTTGTTTTTTCAAATAATTCTGTTGAACCACAATTCAAAAGCATTGTCTGATTTTCATTGGTTAATTTTCATAGACTTTTTATTTATTACCACTTTTGTCAAATTCAAGTTATTTCTGTGACCATTGTGGGTTTTTCTTTCATTAACAGAGGGGTACCAACAATGTTGTCCACGTGTGTATTCCTAATGATTGCTGGGAACACAATGAGTCCAACATTAGTAGCTTTGGATGGGTAAGTGATGCCACTGCTGAGCAGGTAGGATTAAAACACATAGATTTTAGCCCAACGGTCCTGTGGTCTGTTATTCCTCCATGGCTGTTTAAGATGCCACTAGTAGATTTTGAAATACAACAACTGAAGAGGCAACATAAGCAATCAGCAACAGATTACATAGTGCATAAATATATTGAACAGAACTTCAGAAGTACCGATGGTTCCAAGGACCCTACAACTGGTCGTAGTGGAGCTGCGGCATGCATTCCTCAGTATAAAATATCTATCAATAAAAGAACCAGCAATCACTTATCAATATACACAGTTGAGCTAGTTGCCATTATATTAGCCCTACAGTGATTGGAGATAAATTATAGGAATAACGCTGTTATTGCTTCAGATAGTTGGGCAGCTCTCAAGAGTGTTCAGTCACTCCAGTTGTGTAGGCAGGACCTAATTGTAGAAATCCCCTCCTTAATTTACAACCTCTACAGTAAAGGCCAGTCAGTAAGCTTTCTTTGGGTTCCAGCCCATGTTGGAATAGAGGGTAATGAGGATGTGGACTTATTAGCAAAACAATCATTGGAATCTGAGGCAGTGGATCTGGACATCTTACTCAGTAAGGCAGAAGGCAAATTGATAATTAACAAGTACTAGTGTATACCCGTGCATGCCCGTAGAAACCAAATATAAGCAAGTATTTATGCATGCCCATAGAAAGCAGGTGTAAGCAAGCATTTCTGCTTGCCCGTGGAAAGTTACTGTTACCATGGCAACAGTAACCATGGTGATACCTGTCTTTGACCTTTGACATGGTTAAGCAAGTATTTCTGCATGCCCATCGAAATGTGACACAGACACACAGACAGAGATTTCTTGAATTTTATATATTGCTGCTTGTGTCCAGGGCATGGTCCCAGCCCACATCCTTGCTTTAAGTTGGGATTTTCTGTATTTCACCTTATTCTTACGATCCTGGGTTGCTATTATTATTATTCTGTCTATGCGCCGTCATATAAACATCATATCATATGACGTCATATAGACATCATATTTTTTAGGGTCATCGTAGGACATCATGCATCATATGACATCATGCAGACATCATAGGCCGTCCTATGATGTGCTCTGCAGACATCAGGCCATCCTATGATCTGCTCTGTTTATGTGCCGTCATATAGCAAGTCTTTATGACGGCATCGCGAGTCCTATGATGCCTGAGATCATAGGATCACCATAGGACAGAAGGCCGTCCTATGATGTGCTCTGCCGTCATATAGACATCATATCTTTGACAGCATTGCGAGTCCTATGATGTCTATCTGTCTATGTGCCGTCATATAAACGTGACAGACACACAGACCTTCATAGGCCGTCCTATGATGTGCTCTGCCGTCATATAGACGTCATATAGACAGTCCTATGATGCCTATCTGTCTATGTGCCATCATATAGACATCATATCTTTATGACGGCATTGCGAGTCCTATGATGCCTTCTGTCTATGTGCCGTCATATAGACAGTGCTATGATGCCTATCTGTCTATGTGCCGTCATATAGTCATCATATCTTTATGACGGCATTGTGAATATCTTTATGATGGTATCTCGAGTCCTATGATGCCTGAGATCATAGGATGGCCTGATGCATCATAGGACATCAGGCAGACATCATAGGCCATATGATGTGCTCTGCCATCATAAAGACATCATATAGACAGCCCTATGATGCTTATCTGTATGATGGCATCGCAAGTCCTATGATGCCTATCTGTCTATGTGCCGTCATATAGATAGTCCTATGATGCCTATCTACAGACATGGACAAAATTGTTGGTACCCCTCTGTTAATGAATGAATGAATGAATGAATGAATTTTTATTTCAGATAGATTAAAAGTAAAGATTAAAAAAAGAAACAGAATAATATAACAAAGGGGGAAGAAAATCCAACAAGGTCAAATTAGACAATAACTCCTCTGATTATACAGTTCAACATAAGTTATCCGAAATGGGTGATGGCTGAAGCCGCAGCTTATATTGCCCACCATATTCCATCCAAGAATTCAAAAGAAAAACAAAACAAGAGCGATTACAATTCAGAACAAAGCTAAGACAAAATGTGACAAAAAAAACTAAGCAACAACACAACACAGACTGGATATGACAATCCTTATGTGATTTTACATGTCATCTTGGATATATTTGGAGTATTTCTTCCTTTAGTTTTTGTTTAAATTGTCCAAGTGTTGTACATGATTTTAATTCAGGTCAAAGCATTCCGTAATCTTACTCCTTGCACTGAGACAGTGTTGCTTGGTGGTAGTTCTCACTGAAGGTTTTTTAAATATACATGTTCCTCTGAAATGATATTGTTTCTCCCTTATTTGGAACAACTTTTGGATATTTGCGGGCAGTGATAGATTCTTCACTTTAAACATTATTACTGCAGTTTTAAAATCAACCAGAGCTTTCAACTTGACAGCTTTTAATTTAAGAAAATGTGGATTTGTTGGTTGCCTGTTAGCAGCTTTGCTTATTATTCTAATGGCTCTCTTCTGAAGCATAAAACTGGATATATGTTTGTTTTATATGTATTTCCCCACACTTCAGTACAATATGTCATGTATGGGAGTATTAATGAATGATACAGGGTATATAGTGTGGGTTGATTCAGCAAATATTTCACGCTATGTAGTATTACGATTGATTTTGATATTTTACCTTTAATATAATTAATATGTGACTTCAACACAATTTATTATCAATTATTACTCCAAGGAACTTAATTTCGGATACCTTTTCAATCTCTACACCATTTACACTGAATTTAAATACTGAGTTGCTGTGATGGTTGTTAAAAATTATAATTTTTTTTTTTACTTAGACTGAGCATTAATTTGTTTGAATCAAACTACAGTTTAAGCTTTCCTAATTCCTTTCCGAGTGTATCCAAAAGTTGTTCCAAATTGCTTCCACTGCATAATAAATTAGTATCATCTGCAAACAATATTAAATCAATTTTTTCCGAAACTTTACATATATCATTTATATACAGATTGAATAACAATGGCCCCAAAATTGAACCTTGTGGGACTCCACAAGTAACCTTCAGTAACTGCGAGTTTTTGCTACTTACACATACGTACTGATGTCTGTTCTTTAAGTAACTACATAACCAGGATAGTGCTACCCCCCCAATATCATAATTTTGTAGTTTCTTTAACAATAAATTATGATCCACTGTATCAAATGCTTTTTTAAGATCCAGGAATACCCCAACTGAATACTCCCATTTTCTACAGCAGTTGATATTTTTTCTATAAATTCCATTAGAGCAAATGCAGCTATCTTCTTGTGTCTGAATCTGTATTGCTGTTCACACAATAAATTATTCTTTATTATAAAGTTGTCAATTCTCTCATAGAATATTTTTTCGAGTATCTTTGAAAATTGCGGCAATAGTGAAATGGGCCTATAGTTTGAAAATTCCTCTCTGTCACCTGTCCTGTGTATCGGAATTACTTTGGCTATTTTCACTGCATTGGGAAATATACCTGTTTGGAGAGACAAGTTACAGTTATACGTCAATGGCTTCACTAAGTATGTGATGATAGTTTTGACTAAAAGCATGTCAATACCATCACAATCCGTAGATGTTTTACTTTTAAATGATTTAACAATTTCGATGACCTCTCTCTCATCTGTGTTCTTTATGAAGATGGAGTCTTTTATAGCAGTGTTTTTGCTTATTGTATCACCTGTAGGTGCCGTAATGGGTATTTCTCGAGCCAAATTAGGACCAATGTTAACAAAAAAGTTATTAAATTCATCTGCAGGTGAAACTGCATTCACACTCTGAGTCGTTTTATTATTTTTTGAAAAATTGGTTGGGTAGCTTGTATTTCTGTTTTTATTTCCAAGAATATTGTTAAGTATTGTCCATGTATTTTTAATATTGTCTCTGTTTTTCTCCAGTTCTTTACTGTAATAGTCTCTTTTACTACATCTTATTATGATAACTTATTTTTGTATGTTTTGTACCGCTGCTCTGCTTCTTTTGTCCTTTTCTTTAGGAAAGTTTTATTTAATAAATTTTTCTTTTTACACGCCTTTTGTAATCCTTTGGTTAACCATGGCTTATCAACAAATTTATGTTTAAGCTTTTTCTTTACTAATGGACAATTTTTTTCATAAAGAGTGGTTACAATGTGTCACACCTCGCCGCCCATCTGCGGCGCCAGCTGCACGCACACCTGCACCTCATCAGCGGCGAGGGATTTAAGCCGCCTCGCCCTGGGCTTCGGCCTGAAGCCGTCAGTCTTCACTCGCTACTATTGCTGTAAGGAATCTCAACCGCTCAGCAACATTCTGGTAAGAATCTCTTACCTCATTCTTCTCCCAGTCTGCTCCCCTGTGCACAGGTGGATTTCCTTGCGGCGGACCACTCCTCTCTGCCACCATTCCCTCGCTGCTGCACCGGGCGCTCCAGGTCGCTGTCTACCGCGCCTCACCCTTGCTGTGCCAGCCACCTGCCATTTCCAAGTAAGCCTGTCACCATTTTCATATCTCCTGTGTTGGTGTGGTGCCCGTTACCCTTCTCCCTTTGCTTCTCCATAGGGTTGTCCGGCTGTACGGCCTCCTGCCTCCGTGCCCGACGCAGACGCCACCACCAACACATTCACATCCCGCAGACACACACTCATACACACTTGTTGTTAATAAAGCTATTAGATCTACCCTGAGCCTGCGTGTGTGTCTCCTGAGCCGTGCATTATGTCAGTACGGCTTCAGCAGAGCGGCTCGGCAGACGGCGGGCTCACACGCCGACTTTCCACCCTCGAGGCTCGAGTGGACCTAATAGCCCACCAGCAACAGGTGATTCTTAATCAGTTAACCATCATCACTAACCGATTGGACCGCTTGGACCCCCAACAGCCGTTCCCCCCGGCTCGTCAGGGCGGCGCGGCTCCTGCTGCTCCAGCGGCCGTCCAGCCTGCTCCGGTAGTACCGGTTCGGCTCACACCCATTTCGATCCCCGCCCGCTTTAGCGGTAAGCTCGGCGGAGCACGGGGGTTTATAATGCAATGTGAGTCCGTGTTCCACCGTGTGCCCGGAGATTTTCCCTCAGACCATAGCCGAATTGGCTACATAGGGAATCTCCTGGAGGGGCGAGCGCTTACTTGGGCTTATGCCGTAATGGCGAGGCCCAGTTACGCCACCCTCACCTATGGCCAATTCGTGAGACAATTCCTGGAAGTCTTTGATCATTCTCGTACTGAGAGCGTTCAGGTCAATCGGCTTCTCAGCCTCCAGCAGGGAAGCCGGTCGGCAGCTGACTACGCGATCGACTTCCGGGTAGCGGCGGAGGAGGTTGGCTGGGATGAACGTTCATTCTGCGGCCTCTTCCTCCGCAGTCTCAATGATAGTCTGAGGGACGAACTGGCTGGGCGGGACATCCCGGAGACTTTAGCGGAGCTAACGTCCCTAGCCATCAGCTTGGATAACAGGTTGCGCGAGCGCACCTCGGAGCGGAAGTCGTCTTCTTCTCGCTCTCGTGGTGCCTCGTTGCGCCTGTCCCAAGCTCGCCCCCTGGCGGCGCCGCCACCATCGCGCCCCGAGGAGTCGGAGCCGATGGTGACGGGCTGGACAAAGCTCCCTCCTGCGGAGAGACAACGCCGCCGTGAGTTGGGTCTCTGCATGTATTGCGGAGACAGCCAACACACAGTGGAGCTTTGCCCACAGAAGCCAAACGGTGGGGTCCGCGAGTCACTGTAGGGGGCCTCGCGGACGTCAATCGGATAAATCCCCTCTCCCAATTGAAGCTGCCCGTCCGATTTTGTCACAACCCCACTGGGCACCTCACCCACGCACTGGTGGACTCGGGCGCGGAGGGCAGCTTTATTTCACAAAGCCTGGCAACCCGATTGGGCATCCGTTGCCAAGCCCTCAAATCTCCTCTCGCCCTGGTCAACCTCTCCCATGTCTCCCTGGGGAGAGTCACACATCAGACCGTTCCTGTACCTGTGATCATCTCTGGGAACCACCGGGAGGAAATCACCTTCTACGTCCTCCCCAACTCGGTGTCGCCCGTCATCCTGGGGTACCCCTGGCTTTGCCTCCATAACCCCATCCTGGATTGGAAGTCTGCCAGGGTATCAGCATGGAGTTCCTTCTGCATGAGCACCTGCCTGCAATCCGCTGCTTGCTCTCCGTCCTCTTCTCCAACTCCTATGGACGCTGCGCCCCCGGATCTCTCCCTGGTGCCATCAGAATTTCACGACCTGGGTATGGTTTTCAGCAAGTCCAAGGTGATGTCTCTTCCTCCACACAGGCCCTACGACTGTGCGATAAACATCCGCCAGGGGGCACCCTTACCCTCTGGGCGACTCTACAGCCTGTCGGCGCCAGAGAAGGAGGCCATGAATTCCTACCTCAAGGAATTGCTGAGTGCTGGAATTATCCGTCCCTCGTCATCACCATTAGGCGCAGGATTCTTCTTCGTGGGCAAGAAGGACGGTTCCCTCCGTCCTTGTATCGACTACCGCGCCCTGAATGATATCACGGAGAAGGATCGCTACACCCTGCCACTTATGGACACCGCCTTCCACTCCCTCCAGGGGACGACTTGGTTCACCAAGCTGGATCTACGCAGCGCATACCACCTCGTCCGGATCCAGGAGGGAGATGAGTGGAAGACAGCCTTCCGTACCCCGAACGGCCATTTCGAGTACCTAGTGATGCCGTTCGGGTTGACCAATGCTCCAGCCGTCTTTCAGCGCCTAATAAATGACGTCCTCCGGGATTTCATCGGCCTATTTGTGTTCGTCTACCTGGATGACATCCTCATCTTCTCCAAATCCAGGGATGAGCACCGGGTCCATGTGAGGCGGGTCCTCCAAAGGCTGCTGGAGAACCGGTTGTATGTGAAGGCAGAAAAATGTGAATTCTACGCTAAGACAACGTCCTTCCTCGGGTTCGTCATCTTCCACGACCAGGTGCTTCCGGACCCAGTGAAGGTGAAGGCGGTGGTGGAATGGCCTACACCTACATCGAGAAAACAGGTGCAACAATTCATTGGGTTTGCAAATTTCTACCGCCGCTTCGTCCCGAATTTTGGCACCGTCGTCGGCCCTCTGACCCGCCTCACGTCCCCTAAGGTCCTGTTCCGGTGGACCGAAGAGGCCGCGGCTGCCTTTCAGGCGCTGAAGGCGGAGTTCTCCTCCTCCCGGGTCCTTAGCCAAGTCGACCCGTCGCTGCAATGCATCGTGGAAGTGGATGCTTCGGACACGGGAGTGGGGGCAGTTCTATCTCAGCGGTCGCCAGATGACGGAGTCAAACGGCCTTGCGCTTTCTTCTCTCAGCTCTTGTCCCCGGCGGAACGGAACTATGACGTGGGGGACAGAGAGCTCCTCACCATCAAGCTCACGCTGCAGGAGTGGCGTCACTGGCTAGAGGGGGCGGACCTGCCGTTCGTGGTCCTGACTGACCACAAGAACTTGGAATACTTGAGATCTGCCAGGCGTCTGAACGCCCGCCAGGCGCGTTGGTCCTTGTTCTTTGCCAGGTTCCGTTTTAACATCACCTTCAGGCCTGGCTCCAAGAACGGCCTGCCCAACGCCCTCTCTAGGCAATTTGCCCCTGAGGCGTCTGAGGACACGGTCCACACCATCCTGCCCAGGTCGTGCATCGTGGGAGCCATCACTTGGGACATAGAAAGTAAGATCTGGAAGGCGCAGGAAGTGGAACCTGACCCTGGCGGCGGACCGGAGGGGAGGCTTTTTGTGCCATCCACGGTTCGGGGGGAGGTCATCCACTGGCTGCACACATCTAAGCTCACCTGCCACCCTGGTTCCTCCTGGATGATTGACCTTCTTCAACGGTCCTTCTGGTGGCCGGGCCTGCGGAAGGACAGGGCAGGCCCGCTACGCCCAGGCCTGCCCTGTATGTGCCACCAGTAAATCAGGTAATGCCCCTCCAGCGGGTTTGCTCCAGCCTCTGCCCATTCCTGGTAGGCCCTGGTCGCATATCGCCCTGGATTTCGTCACTGGACTCCCAGTCTCTAACACCTTCGACACTGTCCTGACCATTGTAGACCGTTTCTCCAAGGCGGCGCACTTCATCCCGCTACGAGGTCTTCCATCTGCCCTGGAGACGGCGGACCTCCTAGTCCAACACGTGGTCAGGCTGCACGGGATTCCGGTGGACGTGGTCTCGGACCCGGGGCCCCAATTTTCCTCAGAGGTTTGGAGGTCCTTTTGCAACGCCCTGGGAGCCAAGGTAAGCCTCTCCTCCGGCCATCACCCCCAAACCAACGGGCAGTGTGAGCGGACCAACCAGGAGCTGGAGGCTGCGCTCCGCTGCGTCACTGCATCCAAGCCTGCGTCCTGGAGTAACCATCTCGCCTGGGTTGAGTACGCCCACAACACCGCATTCTGGTAAGAATCACTTACCTCATTCTTCTCCCAGTCTGCTCCCCTGTGCACAGGTGGATTTCCCGGCGGCGGACCACTCCTCTCTGCCACCATTCCCTCGCTGCTGCACCGGGCGCTCCAGGTCGCTGTCTACCGCGCCTCACCCTTGCTATGCCAGCCACCTGCCATTTCCAAGTAAGCCTGTCACCATTTTCATATCTCCTGTGTTGGTGTGGTGCCCGTTACCCTTCTCCCTTTGCTTCTCCCATAGGGTTGTCCGGCTGTACGGCCTCCTGCCTCCGTGCCCGACGCAGACGCCACCACCAACACATTCACATCCCGCAGACACACACTCATACACACTTGTTGTTAATAAAGCTATTAGATCTACCCTGAGCCTGCTTGTGTGTCTCCTGAGCCGTGCATTATGTCACAATGGTCATAAATGTGTCATAGGCTTCATTTACATCTGATACATAGACTTTTGTCCAGTCTTGCTTCAGCAAGTCTTCTTTAAAAGAACTGATTGCATTTTGTGATTTGTATCTGAACGATTTTAAAATTTTTTCTGTATTGGCCCCCGTGTGGCCATGGATAAGTGCAAAGGTTGGCAAATGGTCACTTATATCATTTATCAATAATCCACTTTCTATTTTCTTTTCAATAATATTAACAAACAGGTTGTCAATAAGTGTAGCAGTGTGAACTGTGATTCTACTGCTTCAGCACATTCTACTAATGAAAGAAAAACCCACAACGGTCACAGAAATAAGATAAGATAGAATAAGCCTTTATTAGTCCCACAATGGGGAAATTCCAGGATTGCAACAGCACAGGGATAGCAACGCTCAGAGCAACAATCAAGAAGACAAGAAAAACAAGAGCAGCGAATATACATATGTACATATATATATATATATACATATACAGTATATATGTACTGTATATATGTACACATAAATAAATAAATATATATATATACACTACCGTTCAAAAGTTTGGGGTCACTTAGAAATGTCCTTATTTTTGAAAGAAAAGCACTTTTTTTCAATGAAGATAACTTTAAACTAATCAGAAATACACTCTATACATTGCTAATGTGGTAAATGACTATTCTAGCTGCAAATGTCTGGTTTTTAGTGCAATATCTACATAGGTGTATAGAGGCCCATTTCCAGCAACTATCACTCCAGTGTTCTAATGGTACAATATGTTTGCTCATTGCGTCAGAAGGCTAATGGATGATTAGAAAACCCTTGTGCAATCATGTTAGGTCTGCAATGCTGTAATTGCTGCAAATGGAGGATTCTTTGATGAAAGCAAAGTTTGAAGGAAAAAATTATTATTTCAAATACAAATCATTATTTCTAACCTTGTCAATGTCTTGACTATATTTTCTATTCATTTTACAACTCATGGTGGTAAACAAGTGTGACTTTTCATGGAAAACACAAAATAATTGTCTGGGTGACCCCAAACTTTTGAACGGTAGTGTATATATATACTGTATACTGTATATACTGTATATATATACACACACACACACAGTGTGGAGCATTGTAGCCAGATGGAATAAATATATACACACACAGTGTGGAGCATTGTAGCTAGATGGAATAAACAGCATAACCGTCTACTCAGTCATCCTACATAATATGAATATGTACCCATACATATTGTCACCCTCCATAGCGACTGATATTGTCCTAGTTGTATACTGGAGGGGACCATTGTGTAAGTCTGTTGCGTCTTTTGCATTCAATACTATTAGGTCGTCACGTTTTTTTGCTATCTCTGCGAGCAGCAGAATAACTTGAATCTGACAAAAGTGCTAATAAATAAAAATTCTATGAAAATTAACCAATGAAAATCAGACAATGCTTTTGAATTGTGGTTCAACAGAATTATTTTAAAAAAACAAACTCATGAAACAGGCCTGGACAAAAATGATGGTACCCCTAGAAAAGATTGAAAATAATGTGACTCTAGGGACATGTTCAACCAAGATGTGTCCTCTAATTAACATCACAGGTGTCTACAAACTTGTAATCAGTCAGTCGGCCTATTTAAAGGGTGACAAGTAGTCACTGTGCTGTTTGGTGACATGGTGTGTACCACATTAAACATGGACCAGAGGAATCAAAGGAGAGAGTTGTCTCAGGAGATTAGAAAGAAAATTATAGACAAGCATGTTAAAGGTAAAGGCTATAAGACCATCTCCAAGCAGCTTGATGTTCCTGTGACTACAGTTGCACATATTATTCAGAAATTTAAGATCCACGGGACTGTAGCCAGCCTCCCTGGACGTGGCCGCAGGAGGAGACAGATAATATGAATGGTAACAAAAGAGCCCAGAACAACTTCTAAACACATTCATGGTGAACTCCAAGGTCAAAGTACATCAGTGTCAGATAGCACCATCCGTTGTTGTTTGAGCCAAAGTGGACTTCATGGGAAATGACCAAGGAGGACACCACTGTTGAAAACAAATTATAAAAAAGCCAGACTGGAATTTGCCAAACTGCATGTTGACAAGCCACAAAGCTTCTGGGAGAATGTCCTATGGACAGACGAGACAAAACTGGAACTTTTTGGCAAGGTACATCAGCTCTATGTTCACAGATGCAAAAATAAAGCATACCAAGAAAAGAACACTGTCCCTACTGTGAAACATGGAGGAGGTTCTGTTATGTTCTTGTTATGACTTGCTGCTCATCAGCGGCGCCAGCCGCGCGCACACCTGCTCCTCGTCAGCGGCGAGGTATTTAATCCACTCTGCCCTGGGCTTCGGCCTGAAGCCGTCTCTCTACTTCGGCCCCTTTGCTACTACGGATCTCAAACTGACTAGCGAAGATATCCTGGGTAAGCTCCCCTTACCTCTCTCCTCTAGCTTTCCCCTGTGCACAGGTGGACATTCCCGGCGGCGGACTCCATCACCTCGCCATTGGCTCTACGCTGCTGCCACAGGTACCGCAGGTCGCTGTCTCCCGGGCTCCGCCCTTGTCGACGCCAGCGACCTGTCACAACCAAGTAAGCCAGCTACCATCATTATTCCCTGTATTGGTGTGGTGCCCGTTACCCTTCTCCCTCTGCTCTCTCCCACAGGGTTGTCCGGCTGTACGGCCTCCTGCCCCCGTGCCTGACGCAGACGCCACCACCAATACATTCATATTCCACAGACACGCAGCCATACACTTCCTTGTTGCTAATAAAGCTGTTAAATCTATCCTGAGCCTGCGTGTGTGTCTCCTGGGCCGTGCATTATGTCAGTACGGCTTCAGCAGAGCGGCTCGGCAGACAGCGGGCTCGCACGCCGTCTTTCCACCCTCGAGGCTCGGGTGGATTTAATAGCCCATCAGCAACAGGTGATATTAAATCAATTAATTATCATCACTAACCGATTAGACCACTTGGACCCCCAGCAGCCGTTCCCCTCGGCTCGTCCGGGTGGCGTGGCTCCTGCGGCTCCGGTGGCCGTCCAGCCTGCTCCGGGTGCGCCAACACGGCTCACACCAATCCCCACTCCTGCTCGCTTCAGCGGTAAGCTGGGTGGAGCTCGGGGTTTTATTATGCAGTGTGAGTCCGTGTTTCTTCGCGTTCCTGGAGATTTTCCCTCAGACCATAGCAGAATTGGCTATATAGGTAATCTCCTTGAGGGTCGTGCACTTACCTGGGCTTACGCCATTATGGTGAAGCCCAGCTACGCCACCCTCACCTATGGCCAGTTCGTGCGACAATTTCTGGAAGTGTTCGATCATTCGCGTTTGGACAGTATCCAGGTCGACCGTCTTCTCGGACTCCAACAGGGGAGCCGATCGGCGGCCGACTACGCGATCGACTTCCGGGTTACCGCGGAGGAAGTTGGCTGGAAAGAGCGTGCACTCTGCGGCATCTTCCTCCGCAGTCTAAATTCCGGTCTGAGGGATGAGTTGGCTGGACGGGATACCCCGGAGACGCTGGCGGAGCTGATTTCTCTCACCATCAGTTTGGATAACAGGCTGCGCGAGCGCGCCTCCGAGCGGAAGCAGTCTTCTCGCTCGCGGGGCGCCTCTGCACGTCTGCCCCAAGCTCGCCCCCTGGCGTTACCGCCACCGGAGGTCTCCGAGGAGTCGGAACCAATGGTGACGGGCCGGACAAAGCTCCCCCTGGCGGAGAAACAGCGCCGTCGTGACCTGGGCCTCTGCATGTATTGCGGAGGTAGCCAGCACACGGTGGAGCATTGTCCGGAGAAGCCAAACGAGGTGGTCCGCGAGTCACTGTAGGGGGCCTCGCGGACGCTAATCGGTTAAGTCCCCTCACACATTTGACGCTGCCCATCCGCTTCTGTCACAACCTCACTGGGCACCTCACACATGCACTGGTGGATTCAGGCGCGGAGGGTAGCTTTATTTCACAAAGCCTGGCAACCCGACTGGGCATCCACTGTCACCTCCTCGATACTCCTCTCGCCCTAATTAATCTCTCCCGAGTTTCCCTGGGAAAAGTAACTCACCAAACATCCCCTGTCCCGGTGATCATCTCTGGAAACCATCGGGAGGATATCTCCTTTTACGTCCTGCCCACCTCAGTTACACCTGTCATCCTCGGTTATCCCTGGCTCCGCCTCCACAACCCCACCTTGGACTGGAAGACTGGGAAGGTTTCAGCGTGGAGCACTTTCTGCATGGGTACCTGCCTCCAATCCGCGGCCTGCGCCCCGTCCTCGCCTCCCACAGCTCAGGACACCACGCCCCCGGATCTCACCCTAGTGCCCTCAGAGTTCCACGACCTGGGTGCCGTTTTCAGTAAGTCCAAGGCGATGTCTCTGCCTCCTCACCGGCCCTACGACTGTGCCATTAACATCCGCCAGGGGGCGCCCTTACCCTCGGGACGCCTCTACAGTCTGTCAGCGCCGGAGAAGGAGGCAATGAACAGCTGCCTGAAGGAGTCGCTCAGTGCTGGGATCATCCGACCGTCCTCCTCTCCAGTAGGTGCAGGGTTCTTCTTCGTTGGAAAGAAGGACGGATCTCTTCGTCCTTGTATCGACTATCGAGCTCTCAACGATATCACGGAGAAGGACCGGTTCACCCTGCCCCTTATGGACACTGCCTTCCACTCCCTCCAGGGGGCGACCTGGTTTACTAAGCTGGATCTCCGCAGCGCTTACCACCTCGTCCGGATCCGGGAGGGAGATGAGTGGAAAACCGCCTTCCGAACCCCAAACGGGCATTTTGAATATCTCGTGATTCCGTTTGGGTTGACCAACGCTCCAGCCGTCTTTCAGCGCCTCATCAATGACGTCCTCCGGGACTTCATCGGCCTGTTCGTATTCGTCTACCTGGACGACATTCTCATCTTCTCCGGGTCCAGGGATGAACACCGGGTCCACGTGAGGCGGGTCCTGCAGAGACTGCTGGAGAACCGTCTGTACGTCAAGGCGGAAAAATGTGAATTCTACGCCAAGACAACTTCCTTCCTGGGGTTCGTCATCTCCCATGACCAGGTGCTTCCGGACCCAGCGAAGATCAAAGCAGTGGTGGATTGGCCCACACCAACCTCTCGATAGCAAGTTCAGCAATTCATCGGGCTCGCCAATTTCTACCGCCGCTTTGTCCCGAACTTTGGAGCCATCGTCGGGCCCCTGACCCGCCTCACCTCTCCTAAGACCCCGTTCCGGTGGACTGAAGAGGCCGCTTCGGCCTTCCAGGCGCTGAAGACGGAGTTCTCCTCCTCCCGGGTCCTCAGCCAGGTCGATCCCGCGCTGCAGTGCATTGTGGAGGTGGACGCTTCGGACACGGGGGTGGGGGCGGTGTTGTCCCAGCGGTCCCCAGCCAATGGAGTCAAGCGACCCTGCGCCTTCTTCTCTCGGCGCCTGTCCCCGGCGGAACGAAATTACGACGTGGGGGACAGAGAGCTTCTTGCCATCAAGCTTGCCCTTCAAGAATGGCGTCACTGGCTAGAGGGGGCAGCCTTGCCTTTTGTGGTCCTCACTGACCACAAGAACCTGGAGTACCTGAGATCTGCCAAGCGTCTGAACGCCTGCCAGGCGCGTTGGTCCCTGTTCTTTGCAAGGTTTAAGTTCAGCATCACATATAGGCCTGGCTCCAAGAACGGCCTGCCCAACTCCCTCTCCAGGCAATTTGCCCCGGAGGCCGCAGAAGACGTTGCTCACACCATCTTGCCCAGGTCGTGCGTCGTGGGGGCTGTTACATGGGACATAGAAGACAAAATCCGGAGGGCGCAGGAGTCGGAACCGGACCCTGGCGGCGGACCGGAGGGGAGGCTCTTCGTGCCATCTGCCGTCCGGGGGGACGTCATACACTGGCTCCATACCTCCAAGCTCACTTGCCATCCTGGAGCTTCGCGGATGATTGACCTTCTCCAGCGATCCTTTTGGTGGCCAGGCCTACGGAAGGATGCCACCCGTTACGCCCGGGCCTGCCCCGTCTGTGCTGCCAATAAGTCAGGTAACGCTCCCCCTGCGGGTCTGCTCCAGCCCCTGCCCGTCCCTGGCAGGCCCTGGTCGCACATCGCTCTGGACTTCGTCGCCGGGCTCCCTGTCTCCAACAACTTTGACACAGTTCTGACCATTGTAGACCGTTTTTCCAAGGCCACCCACTTCGTGCCCCTACGTGGACTTCCCTCAGCCTTGGAGATGGCAGACCTCCTCATCCAGCACGTGGTCAGACTGCATGGAATCCCGGTCGACGTGGTCTCCGACCGCGGCCCCCAGTTTTCTTCGGACGTCTGGAGGTCATTTTGCAACGCCCTGGGAGCCAAGGTAAGCCTCTCCTCCGGCCATCACCCCCAGTCTAACGGGCAGTGTGAGCGGACTAACCAGGAGCTGGAGGCTACGCTCTGCTGCGTTACGTCATCCAAACCCACGTCCTGGAGTTCTCACTTCGCCTGGGTGGAGTACGCCCACAACACCTCTCGCTCTACGGCCATCGGGATGTCGCCCTTTAAAGCATCCTTGGGCTATGATCCACCCCTGTTCCCCGCGCAGGAGGGCGAGTTGGCTGTTCCCTCTGTTCAGGCACATCTGAGGCGGTGCCGTTCCCTTTGGTCCACGGCGCGTAATGCGCTTTTACGCACGGCGGAGCGCAATAAGTCTACGGCGGACCGACATAGGAGACCTGCACCTGCCTACCAGGTGGGACAGCAAGTTTGGGTATCCACACAGGACGTAAACCTAAAGGGTGAGAGGAGAAAGCTGGCCCAACGGTTCATCGGCCCTTATCCCATAACCAGAATCATCAACCCGGTGGCTGTGCGTGTGGCTATTCCCTCCTCCCTCCACATCCATCCCACCTTCCACGTCTCCAAAATCAAACCGGTGGTCTCTGACCCCCTCTGCCCTCCACCTGCGGTGCACCCCGCTCCCCGGATGATTGGTGGCCATCCGGCCTGGACCGTCGCTGACATCTGGGACGCCCGACGCCGGGGTCGCGGATTGCAGTACCTGGTGGATTGGGAGGGCTATGGACCTGAGTGGAGACAGTGGGTGCCTTCCTCGCTGGTGTTGGACCGGTCACTCATTTCTGAGTTTCATCGAGCGCACCCGGAAAAACCATCGCCAGGAGGCGCTGCTAGAGGGGGGAGTACTGTTATGACTCGCCGCTCATCAGCGGCGCCAGCCGCGCGCACACCTTCTCCTCGTCAGCGGCGAGGTATTTAATCCACTCTGCCCTGGGCTTCGGCCTGAAGCCGTCTCTCTACTTCGGCCCCTTTGCTACTACGGATCTCAAACCGACTAGCGAAGATATCCTGGGTAAGCTCCCCTTACCTCTCTCCTCTAGCTTTTCCCTGTGCACAGGTGGACATTCCCGGCGGCGGACTCCATCGCCTCGCCGTTGGCTCTACGCTGCTGCCACAGGTACCGCAGGTCGCTGTCTCCCGGGCTCCGCCCTTGTCGACGCCAGCCACCTGTCACAACCAAGTAAGCCAGCTACCATCATTATTCCCTGTATTGGTGTGGTGCCCGTTACCCTTCTCCCTCTGCTCTCTCCCACAGGGTTGTCCGGCTGTATGGCCTCCTGCCCCCGTGCCTGACGCAGACGCCACCACCAATACATTCTTATTCCACAGACACGCAGCCATACACTTCCTTGTTGCTAATAAAGCTGTTAAATCTATCCTGAGCCTGCGTGTGTGTCTCCTGGGCCGTGCATTATGTCAGTTCTGGGGCTGCTTTGCTGCATCTGGCACAGGGCGTCTTGAATCTATGCAGGGTACAATGAAATCTCAAGACTATCAAGGTATTCTAGAGAGAAATGTGCTGCCCAGTGTCAGACAGCTTGGTCTCAGTCGCAGGTCATGAGTTTTGCAACAGGATAATGACCCAAAACACACAGCTAAAAACACCCTAGAATGGCTAAGAGTGAAACACTGGACTATTCAAAAGTGGCCTTCTATAAGCCCTGATCTAAATCCTATTGAACATCTGTGGAAGGAGCTGAAACATGCCGTCTGGAGAAGGCACCCTTCAAACCTGAGACAACTGGAGCAGTTTGCTCATGAGGAGTGGGCCAAAATACCTGCTGAGAGGTGCAGAAGTCTCACTGACAGTTAGAGAAATCGTTTGATTGCAGCGATTGCCTCAAAAGGTTGTGCAACAAAATACTAAGTTAAGAGTACCATCATTTTTGTCCAGGCCTGTTTCATCAGTTTGTTTTTTAAAATAATTCTGTTGAACCACAATTCAAAAGCGTTGTCTGATTTTCACTGGTTAATTTTCATAGAAATTTTATTTATTACCACTTTTGTCAGATTTAAGTTATTTCTGTGACCATTGTGGGTTTTTCTTTCATTAACAGAGGGGTACCAACAATTTTGTCCATGTCTGTATGTCCCATCATATAGACATCATATCTTTATAACGGCATCGTGAATATCTTTATGATGGTATCGCGAGTCCTATGATGCCTGAGATCAGATGCATCATAGGCCGTCGTATGATGTCCTATAAATGTGACACACAGACAGACACACACACACACAGATTTCTTGCTTTAATAAGAGTGATATAGTGCAAAAGTGGCAAGAATATTGGGACTCGATACAGGAAGATCTCTTTATGACATTCAGAAGCGGGTGGTCTCTGGAATGGGACTTGGCAAAAACAGGAAAGAGGAGATACTCATCACCCGATTGAGAATAAAACATATTACTTTGAACCAGACGCTACATAGAATAGGTAAACACCCAACAGGCAGCTGTGCACATTGTGGTTCTCCAGAAACAGTTCAGCACGTTTTGTTGGAATGTCAGGGATACCGGGAACAAAGGAAACATCTTATTGCAGTAATGGAAAGGGCTAATTTGGGTTTTGGTTTGGAAAACATGTTAGGAACCTCACTCAAAGAAATATATGTAGCTCTACTTAGATATTTAAGTGCAACTGGATTAATCAAAAGAATTTAGTTTTTGGTTTATTTTTTTGCCCCTCCCATTCTCGATGGTGCACCTGCGGGCTGGTTGCAGGCCGGCGGTCGGGTCTTGAGGAAGAGGAAGAAGAGGAGTGATATAAGCAGTGATGCAGGTGACGACAACAAAACCTGGATGAATCCCGAATCTTGGCCAAAACATCACAAAGCTATGAGGAAGACGTTGTCACAAAGCCACAAAGCTATGAGGATTATGTCAGAAAGCTATGAGGAAATTGTCACAAAGCTATGAGGAAAACGTCCTAAAGCTATGAAGAAAATATCACAGAGCAGTAAGAGGAAAACGTCACAAAACTATGAGGAAAACAATCAAGTCAGTGGCGGTAATGCACCTTTGGGCTGGTTGCCAACCACCAATCAAATCTAACAGAAGAAAAAGAAAGTTGGAGATATGAGGGAATCAATCAATCAATCAATCTGAAGCGGATGATAAAATAAAGGCTGCGAAGTGAGGTTTTAAGCAGGTTTATTGAATCACACCGCCGTCACAGGATCCCCGCTCCAGCCCTGGTGTGTGCAGGCTGGAGCGGGATCCTCAGGCTCTCAGAGAAGAGACACAAAGTGCGTGTCTGCAGCAGCAGTTGAAGAATGAGAGAGAGAACATGAATTTCGGTCAGCTTATATACCCAGCTACAATAATACATGAAAGAGCATTCACAGCAGTTGGTACGGGCATTTGCATATGAGAGACATACATAACAATAAGGAGATTGCTGGCCTCTGCTCCAGCTGCAGGACAAAGAGGTTACAAGGCACATCTACATATTGATATCAGTCCCTAGGTCACAGTGAGGAGAGGAAGCATGAAACACAATGCATGAATGGCGCATTGACATCCAGTAGTGAAACAATGCATGAATGGCACATTACATCACAGCAGTGCAGCGGAAAAAAACAGAAGTAGCGAGCTGTCTGTCCCAGTCTGTTGTGGGGGTTGTCCCAACCCGCCACAAATCAACCTTTATTGTCATGATGCTATGTATACAACCGTAGTGCAAGCAAGATGAAATTGCATTTCTCTAGGCATCAGTATTGTAAAAAGAACATAATTTAAAAACACACTCACACACCCCCTCACCCCCCACCCCGACAGCCATTCACACATCCCTGAGACACATTTGGATATTACAGTGATGTTAACTTATTACAGTTGCAGTTAAAATGATAATAACTGCCTCTGTATATAAGAAGGAAGAGGACATTATTTCAAGATTTGAATTTGAAGTTTGGGCATACAGGACTCAGTACTTTATTCATAATAAAGAAACACCCTTCAGGAAACTGAGATCATTGTGGATCACCAGAAACAGTAGAGCATATTTTTGTACAGTGTTCTAGATACACATTACACAGACAAATACTCAAAACAGCACTGGGGAGAAGTCACACTAGACTAAATGTTAGGAATTTACAGCAGAAAAATTCGGGGGATGTGGTTTTTAGGGCCATCTTTAGATTTCTGCTCCACACTCCAGTCCAGAAGGTGGCGGAAACGCACGTATAAGTTGCTTGCCATCCGCCATTAAACGAAAGAAGAAGAAGAAGGGAAATCCCTGAAGGAGGAAGCAGGAAGTTGATGCCGTCTGAAGGAGCAGAGTAAACAAAAGAAAAGGAACAAAATTAAACCGAAATACCGACATTAACGCGTTTACGACGATGGCTGGCATTAAAGGTAATTCACTTCAGCGCTCACGGTTCACATGAGAGCTGACGTTTCAAGTGTTTGTCAGTTTACCTTCTTAATTTCCTTTTAAAACTTTGCTAAGCGAGTTTTTTTAGTCTTTGCTGCATCATCACGAAACTTGTCTGAATTTCTCTCAGAACTCGAATGCTACACGTTTACATAGAGTATTTATTTTAGTTAAATTGTTATTAACTTTTAAGTATTTTAACTGTTTAGGTTTGATTAAAAATCTTGAGTGGCCTCGTTTCTGTGGCGCAGTAAGTCGCGTTTTTACATTAAAGCCCAACGGCGTATTTTCAGGGCCGTTTCTAGACTTTTGGGGGCCCTAATTAGGATTGTGTTTGGGGGAGGGGGCATTTTTTGAATGGGGAAGAGTTCAAACACTGTAAAATGTGAGAGGGGGAACTGTATCTCCTTCCAACAAATACATTAAAAATAAACGTGGGTCATTGTCTAGAGCAGAAAAAAATTAAATTCATTTAAAAATTTAACAAATTTAAAAGAAAAAAATTGCAAATTTACAAGGGAAAAAATTGCACCTTCATCAAAAGAAGTCACAAAGTTAAAAGAATTAAAAAAAAACATTTACAAGAAAAAAGTTGCAAATTTATGAGGAAAAAAGTTGCAGGTTTAAGAGAAAAAAAACTTTACAAATTTACAAGAAAAAGTTTCAGATTTACAAGAAAAAGTAGCAGATTTGAGAAAAATGTTGCAGGTTTAAGAAAAAACCTTGCAAATTTTCAAGAAAAAAGTTGCAAATTTATTAGAAAAAAATGCAGGTTTAAGAGGGAAAAAAACTGCAAATTTACAAGAAAAAAGTTGCAAATTCATGAGGAAAAAATTGCAAGTTTATGTGAGAAAAGTTGCAAATGTCTGAGAGGAAAAAAAAAGTTGCAACTTTTAACATTTTCTTTATATGGGGGAGGTCCATTGAGAGGCAACCTCTCTTTTTCAAGGATGTCCTGCTGTCATTCACACGGTTACACATTCACACCTGGAAGCTGACCAGTACAACCACAGACTGAGCTGTGGCCACTGAGAAACTCCACTGGAGTAGATTTTTAAGAGAAAAGCTGCACATTTACAAGAAACAAGATTGCAAATTTGAGAGAAGAAAGTTGTAAATTCTTGAGGAAAAAGTTGTAAATGTACAAGAAAAAGTCACAAATTTAAGTTAAAACTTGCAGATTCAAGGAAAAAAAGTTGAAATAATTTTAATTCTTAAAAAAAAAAATTGAGGGTAACTTTGTAGCTTGGGGCCCCCTAGTGCCTGAAGGGGCTGTAGCAGTTGTGTGCTCATCTTTATAACCAGAAACGCTCTGGATATTTTTTTCTTCATAGAAGCCAAAGCTGTATGTACATACAGTATTCTTATTAAATGTCTTTTATTTCATGTGTGGAAAAAAGCTGGACAATGGCATTAGGAGGTGAAACACGGTTTAGTTTTGCTTTTTGGGCTAAATGATGGTAAAGTTTTTGGATTGAATGTTAATAAAAGCCAAACCTCCCGTTTCCTGCCAGCTTTGGTCGGGCTGTCCTTCACCGGAGCCATCGGACTCACTTTTCTCCTGCTGGGCTGTGCTCTGGAGCATTACGGGTGAGACCTCCTTTCTCTCTTTTTTTCTGTTTTCCTTACATGAATTTGACTTTATTTTTAGTAAACAGTTTGTGGTATTTATCAAATAAACTAGTAATTTGTTCCTCAAGATTTTCTAGTAAAATTTTCCCTTTTTTAAAATTTTGACAAAGCAGTTGTGAGCCACGGGTTATGGGGGAAATGCCTGTGAAATAGTCCTCTTTTTGATTTTTTTCCACATAAAATTGCAACCCTAGGGCAGCGCGGTGGCGGAGTGGTTAGCACTGCCGCAGCACAGCAACTCACCCTTGGCCGGGGGATCCGGGGTTCGATCCCAGCCCCCGACCAACAGTGATCTGTGTGGAGTTTGCATGTTCTCCCCGTGTCTGCGTGAGTTTACGCCGGGATTTCTCCGGTTTCCTCCCACATGCCAAAAACATGCAAGTTAGGTTAATTGGCATCAAACTGGGGATTCTAAATTGTCCTTAGGTATGACTGTGAGAGTGAATGGTTGTCTGTCTCTCTGTGTTGGCCCTGCGATGGACTGGTGATCTGTCCAGGGTGTACCCTGCCTCTCGCCCAAAGATGCTGGGATAGGCTCCAGCCCCCCCACGACCCAAAAAGGATTAAGCGGCAGAAGATGGATGGATGGAAAATTGCAACCGCCACCCCCCCCCAAAAAAACAAAAAAAAACTTTAGCACTTTGTAAATCTGCAGATGTTTTTTATCAGAAATGAAATTTTTTATTCATACATCTGCAACTTTTTGGTGATTTATTCCTATAAATTTTTCACTTTATTCTCATTGAGCTTTTTTCCCCTTGTGTATTTGCAACTTTTTTCTTAAACCCAGCAACAGAGGGTGCATGAGCCAGCGCACTCCTAGTGCCGGTCCCAAGCCCGGGTAAATGGGAAGGGTTGTACCAGGAAGGGCATCCGACGTAAAACCTTTGCTAAATCTAACATACGGATCATGATGCATGAGCCTTTCATACCGGCTCAGTCGAGGCCCAGGTTAACAACTGCCACTGATGCTGTTAACCGACAGGGTGCCGTTGGAAGTTGGGCTACTGTTGGTCGAAGATCAAGGAGGAGGAGAGGGGGAAGGCGTGTTAGGAGGGAGAAAGAGAAAAGGAAATGTAGAAGTATGGAGGTGAGAGTAGGGACGTTGAATTTAGGGACTATGACTGGTAAAGACAGAGAGTTGGCTGATATGATGGAGAGAAGAAAGGTAGATATACTGTGTGTTCAAGAAACCAGATGAAAGGGAAGCAAGGCTAGGAGCATTGGAGGTGGATTTAAACTGTTCTACCATGGTGTAGATAGGAAGAGAAATGGAGTAGGAGTAATCTTGAAGGAAGAGTATGTGAAGAGTGTTCAGGAGGTAAAGAGGGAGTCAAAGACAGAATCATGAGTTTGAAGCTAGAAGTCAGAGGTGTGATGTTGAATGTTGTCAGTGCGTATGCCACACAAGTTGGATGTCAGGTAGAAGAGAGAGGAATTCTGGAGTAAGTTGGGTGAAGTGGTAAAGAGTGTTCCCACGGGGGAGAGAGTGGTGATTGGTGTGGACTTTAATGGACATGTAGATGAAGGGAACAGAGGTGATGAGGAGGTCCTGGGTAGGTATGGTCTTAAGGAGAAAAATGTGGAAGGACAGATGGTTGTGGATTTTGCTAAAAAGATGGAAATGGCTGTGGTGAACACATACTTTAAGAAGAGAGAGGAACATAGGGTGACTTACAAGAGTGGAGGAAGGTGCACATACATACGTAGGTGGACTATATCTTATGCAGAAGGAGAAATCTAAAAGAGATAGGAGGCTGCAAGGTGGTGGCAGGGGAGAATGTAGATAGACAGCATCGGATGGTAGTCTGTAGGATGACTTTGCAAAGCAAGAAGAGGAAAACCATGAAGGCAGAGCCAAAGATTAAGTGGGGGAAGTTACAGAAGGAAGAAGGTCGCACAGACTTCAGGAAGGAGTTGATACAGGCTCTAGGTGATAGGGAAAAATTACCTGATGACTGAGAAAGTACAGCAAAAAAAGGTATGTGGTGTATCCAGTGGACAGAGGAAGAAAGACAAGGAGACTTGGTGGTGGAACGACGAGGTACAGGAAAGTATTCAAAGGAAGATGTTGGCAAAGAAAAAGTGGGATAGTCAGGGAGATGAAGAAAGTAGACAGGAGTATTTGGAATCTAGGTACATGGCAAAGAGAGAGGTGGCAAAGGAAAAGGCATATAGTGAGTTGTATGAGAGGCTGGACACTAAGGAAGGAGAAAAGGACTTGTATGGACTGGCTAGACAGAGATCGAGCTGGAAAGGATGTAAAGCAAATTAGGGTGATTAAGGACAGAAATGGTAATGTACTAACAAATGACAGGAGGGAGGGAGAGAGAGTGAGAGAGAGAGAGATTGATTTGATTTTTAAAAGAGCTTTAATAAACACACTTTCCATCATTCAGTACAATTTCTATGCCATACTATATTACAAAGAAATTGTTCCCCAAAAAAACGCCCAAACAAAAGCTGCCCATCACGGACTAAACAAAGGACATCCTCCAGGGACCAGAGGGTCCTAAAACCTTCCACATCCCCATTCCCCATAAAAAACTCAAAAGTCCAGCCTGATTCTGGCTTTAAGTAGCCTCACAAATAAAATTTTGACATCAACATCGTTCTCAACATTCTCAAATTTTCTTCTCCGGCTTACATAGATAGCCAACTTTGCCTGCCCTAAAACAAAGTTCAGTAGTTGACACTTCTGCTTAAAACAATGATTGTACATAAAACCACAAATGAAAACCTACTTGGAGAAAACTTCCTTAAAAGTGTGAAAAAGTTATGAGAAGTTCAAAGAGACCATTTAGACACTGACATTCAGTAAAACAATGAAAAACTGTCTCCCTAGAGGAACAGAAAACCCACTGATCACTGACACTGCTGTTAATCACAGAAACAAAAGCATTGACAGCTATAATGCCATGCAGGACCCTCCACTGTAAATCTCCATGCCTCTTAGGGAGAGGGGCTTTATAAAGAGCCCTCCAGGCAGGCCGATGCCCTTTTTCCAGTCTAAAGTAGGCTCTCCATGCAGTGTCCACGCAGGTGTTCAATCTGTCCTTGTTGAGTGCCATCACCACCAGTCTAGAGTGCCTTACCGCTGGCTCCTCCAAAGTCCACACCAGTGGGAGCAGAGAATGCCAGTAAGGAGCTAGGAGAAACATCAAAGTCCATATAAAGTGTAAGGGAGGGAAAAGGGTCCGTGCTTTCTAGCTGCAGCGTGTTTTTGCTAAAGTCCATGAGTAGGGAGCGCTCAAGTCCATGAAGCTCCTGTTTCCAGTGTGCAAGAAGACCACCGATGAAACGATTTGATCTAAAACCGAGATGTGCTGCTAAAGCTGAGGCATTGTTGAGGCCAGGACCAGCCAGTTCCACCACTTGCTTCAGAGTGAGAACATTCCTGGAACACAGCCTATCAAGGAAGGTCCTTCCAACTCCCGGCAGGACACCAAGGCGACCACTAAAAACTAGCGGCTCCCTCAACAACCAGTGGAGGGAATCGCATGACCGTCTTTGTTTTTTAAGAAGAGTCCATACTGAAAAAAGACTGCAGTAAAAACTGGGCAAAGACAGTGCACTAGAGTTCTTAAAATCCATTAAAAACACAGGGAGGTCTAGCCCGAGCCCAAGGACTCTGTAAAATAACACAAGCCAAAGGCCGCTACACCAGGTCCTGGGGGCCCGTCAGCAGTCTCTGTATGAAAGTCAGTCTAAAAGCAGCACCTCTGCTAACTAAATGAACCACTCCTTGCCCCCCTTCCTCTTTGGGAAGAAATAACAGGGCTTGAGGGACCCAGTGGAGTCCACCCCCCCCAATAAAAAGTCCACCATAACAGACTGAATTTTTGACAACAAACCAGCAGGGGGGTCCATGCACATGAGGCGGTGCCACAGGGATGAGGAAACAAGATTATTTAAAATGAGCACTCTTCCTCTAAAAGATATTTTTGGCATTAGCCACTTCCACTTATTTAGTCTCCCGTTGATTTTCTGTATGACCCCGTCCCAATTTTTTTCCTGAAATTGTTGATTTCCGATAAAAACACCAAGATACTTGAATCCTCCTTTTTTCCAAATCAGCCCACCAGGCAGCGTAAGCTGATTTTCTAGTTTCTCCCCCACCATCAGAGCCTCGCTTTTTCCCCAGTTTATTTTTGCAGAACAAAGTTGGCCAAAAAGATTAACACTCCTAACCAAAACGTTAATGTCACTCTGCTTTTTTAGCAGAATGACTACATCATCTGCATAGGCTGACAGCTTGAACGTGGTGTTACAGCCAGGAAACGTGACTCCTGATAGGTCTCTTCTCAAACAGTGAAGCAAAGGCTCTATGGCGAGGGAGTACAGCATCTCTGAGAGAGGGCAGCCCTGCCGAACCCCCCTCTGGACTTTTAAAGGGGCAGACAGGCCCCCATTTATCTTCAGTACATTCTCAGTGTCACTGTACAAGACCCGTATCCTGGCTATGAAGCCTGGGCTGAACCCAAAAGCAGCTAAAACTGTCTATAAATACTGGTGTTCAACCCAGTCAAACGCCTTTTCCTGGTCTATTGAAATCAAACCAGGTTCCACAGCCAGTGAACCAGAGACCTCCAAAACATCCCGAATTAAAGTGACGTTGTCACTAATCAGCCTGCCAGGCACACAGTAAGTCTGGTCTACATGAATGAGCTCACTCATCACCTTTTTCAGTCTTCGTGCCAGAGCTTTTGAAAGAATCTTATAGTCTGTGCAGAGCAGAGAGACTGGCCTCCATTTCTTTAGGCTCTATAGGTCCCCTTTTTTTGGCAACAGTGTGATGATGGCCCTCCTGCAGGTTGTGGGTAGGGTCCCCCTTTTCAAGCCATCTTGGAGAACCTCCAGCAGGGGCCAGAATTCCTTAAAAAAGTCCACAGAGAGACCATCTATGCCTGGTGACTTTCCATTCTGGAGGCTCATTAGCGCCGTATGCAGCTCAGACAGAGACAGTGGAGCATCCAAGCCGGCAACAAGGTCCTCTGAGAGCACTGGAAGACCATCAAGGAAAACCTGGCCCAGTAACGTGTCTTCCCTCCACTCTGCTTTATACAGTTCACTGTAGAAACTAGCAGCATATTTCCTGATCTCTGCTGCTGTGGAGATTGTTCTCCCGTCATCGTCCAACAAGGAGTGAATGAGCTTTCTCTGTCCATTTTTCCCCTCCTGTCCAAAAAAGTACTGGGAGGGCGAGTCCATCAGAGCTACATCCATGTAGCGCGAGCGGACCAGAGCACCTTGTGCGGTGACCCCTAGCAAGCTAGCCAAGGCTGACCTTTTTGACTTAAGAGCCTCTAAGTGCTCTTGTTTTCCTGTAGAACTGAGCAACTCCTCTTGCTCTACCACCTCAGTCTCCAGAACTTTCAAGGATTGGGTCAAGCTACAAGTGACATTTCGAGTGTACTGTTGGCAGAGTTGTTTTATCTGTGCCGTACCAAAATCCCACCGCATTTGGAGAGATTTGAGAGGTTTTTTGTTCCCTGTGTGACTTCCATACACCCTGAAAAACTCCTTTAAAAGACACATCATTTAAAAGTGTATTATTAAAATACCAAAAAGAACTCTTACACTTTACATTTTCAATAAAAACAGAACAAAACAGCAAGCGGTGATCAGTGAAACCCAACAGGACAGATGCAACTATTTTTAAAAATACTCATTTGATGTTTAAAACCATAAAAATGGTCTAACCTAGCCATAGATAAAAGGTTATCTTTAACATGGCTCCAGGTGTACTGCCTCTGGTCCCCATGATGTGACCTCCACACATCGGCCATTTTATGTGTGTCTTCACCAGCTCCCTCAGCCTATTGGCACAAGCAGGGTGAGGCTCCTGATGGTTCCTGTCTAGTCTGTGGTTTAATGTACAGTTAAAATCACCCCCCAGAAATAAAAAAAACTATTCGAATTACAGGACCTAACCGTATCTGATAGCACATAAAAGACCCTGATCCTCTCTGCCCTCTGTGTTGGCACATACATGTTTATAAAAATCAAGTTCACGTTTTCAAACTGTACCTTTAATAAGAGTGCATGTCCTTTCACCACCTCTTCTATCTCATAAGAGATAGGCACACAACCCCTAGAGAAAAGTACCGCCACCCCCCACTGCTATTAGATTTGTGGCTAAAAAAAAAGCAGCCATCCCACTCTTTTCTCCACTGGCTCTCACTGTCTATAGTGCTGTGAGTCTCCTGGAGCATCAGCACGTCAAGTTTCTTTAACCCCTTGCACTCCGGTCAATTTCCCTAAAAACGCCAAAAAATAACGTGCCCAAAGTAAATCGAAAGCTGTTCTTCAACCCTTTGCAGCATCTTCATGGGGTTGGTCTCATTTAAAAGAAAACACTTGGAATTTTTTGGCAAAACAGTCATAATCTCTCCAAGTGCTCCGGCCACTGAGTTACAGTCATCTAAACATACTGAACTTGAAGAAAATAAATTTGGCCGGGGTGTTTTTTTGGATACAAATGCTTGCAAATAACACACAGCTTCAGATCCGGGCTGGAAAATGCAACAGAAATGTAGAACCAAGTGTTATCCAGCTGAGGTCAAAAATTTGTAACAATACCACAAAAAATGAATATATTACACAGCTTTTTCCTCAAGTAGTTCCCAGGCGTTTTTGAACTGTGCCAAATTGTGCCAAATGGCACAGTTTGGAAAAACGTCTGTAACTTTTGAATGATTCAATATAGAAGCTTCATCTTGGGCTCTAATGAAAGGTGACACTCAGGTCTGTGTATGTGTGTGTGGGGGGGGTTGCCCCCCCCCCTCGCTACAGAGGACGGACATCGGCCATCGCTACATGACGGATTAGACTCATGTGGCTATGTGGCGACCACGGCGCAGTCACCGCGGCTTCCCCTCCCCCCTTGCTACAGAATAGTAGCGGGGGGGGGGGCGTTCACGGTCCGGACGCGGCGAACGAACTGTGTACCGCGGCGCACGCACTTCGGACTTCTTGCACCGCACAGTTGTAATTTACCGATCGGTCAAAAGTCATTTTTTGATTACAATTTTCAGGGATAAAGAATAATTTAGCTTATAACACCTTACCTCTTCACAGCAGCAGTGTCCTGGCGAACTTCTCTTCCTCATTGTCAGACGAACGCGACGCTGGTCCGCTCGTGGTTCTGGTCTCGCGACCTGGTCAAAATATAATTCCATGATTGCGGTTTTGGCGAATGATTTACGACCTTTGTCGTCGGCCTCCGTCGGTCTACAGTATGATGACCATGGAAGAGAATCCTAAACGTCTATTCTGCTCGAATAAAAAAAAAAAAAAAAAAAAAGCACCGCCTGTGACTGAAGAGGCCGATGTGCGAATGGCTGTCCCCGTCACACAGGTAGCACTTGTGGGTGGTCTCCGTGCTGCTGGGTCTGTGACGGTTCTTCCTACGGGTCCTTTTTTTATCTGCTGCAGCAGTCTGTCTTCACCCAGCCTTACAAAAAACAGCTCGCGAACTTCTCTGCTTCAATTGGCTCACTGCATTCACAGCTTTGGTAGGCAGGTCCTTCTTGCTAGGTTTTCAATCATTGGTTCTTCAAGGTTTCAGAAACCCAATTCAAGACTCTTCAAGAATGAGAGGTCAATCAGATGAACTAATCTGTTGGCGGCTGTGTCTGCGGTAGAAGAACGGAAATGCAGCTTTTATTTTCAGTGTGCGCTTGGACGCAGCTCCATCATGCGTCCTAGAGCGCACGAGAGTGCCCTCGTGCGCTCTGGGACACAGAGACTTGCCCGCCCGCGGTACAACGGAGTGCAAGAGGTTAAATTAAAAAGCTTGTATAAAGAGGCCCTTTTTACATCATCCCTGGGCCCATTTATATTAAGAGTGCCAATTCTAAGGTCGGGCATTAAAAAGGATAAAAATAAGGTACAGTAAAAAAAAAAAAAAAACACACATAGCATAAAAGGGAAGAAACAAACTAAGAGTCAACATGACTGTTAGTGATTTGTGATTTCAGTTTAAGAACCAGTTTCTTTAAACAATATATTTCCTGATCAGTGAAGGTCTCATTCCCATCATTCAGTTTCATAAACTTGCAAGCTGATGCCACGAATAATTCCAGATCTGGAAAGTAATTTTCCACCTTCACAGCTCTGCTCCCCTTAGTCACCTGAAGAAATTTCCTAATCTTGGTAAAGCAATAGGAGCTTTGCTCCTCCTGCGTCTGCATCAGTTCAGACTCAGCTCCATTTTCCTCAGAAGCGCTCTCGTCCAGTATTTCCAAATTCCCCACCCTACTAGATTTAGCAACTTTTTCTTTTTTATGCAGCTTTAAAAGGATCCTCCTCAACAAAATTACATTCCTGCATTTCTTCATCAACTGCAGCGTTTGTCATGCAGTGCGTACTCTGTGTGTCCACCACAGCATCGGTCCGCTCCTCCCCCGCCTGCAAAGTCTGTCCATTCACGTTCTTTCCTTTTAACTGCACTCATTTTGCCCTTCACCTCTTTACTCCGGGTGACAGGCTCTTCACAATGATCAGAGCTGCCGCCAGACAGAAACTCCCCACCATCACTGTTTGGAGGGGCAATCACCGTGCCCGCCGCGGCATCCCCCACATGTAGCTCTACCCTCTGGACCACCAGAAACACCAGCGTCACCTTTCTTACTCCCAGTGTTCTTCGTGTTCACCTTTTCAGGACATGATCTAATAAGATGGCCCTCTGCACCACACGCAAAACACTTCATCGTTTCAGATGTTGCAAAGACTTAGTAACTAAAGCCGTCAATACTGAAGTTAAGACACGTTCAGTTCAGCAGAGCTGTCTTTTAACACCATGAAACACTGCCTCCTGTGACACACGACATGCTTCAGCAGGGGTGATTTACTACCCAGAGAGACCATTCTGATGGGAGAAACAACTTTGCCAAAACGGGATAACTCCCTTATCAGCTGATCATTTTTAATGAAAGGAGGAGCGTTAGAGATGGTGATCCTCCTAGAAGGGTTCACCAGCGGTAAAACGGGAGTAAAAGTGTCATTTATGACAACTCCCTGTTCCACCACCTGATAAGCTTTTTCAGTAGAATCCAGAAAAATGACAATTGCACTGTTCATCCTCGATGCTGATTTTATACTGTCATGCCCAACCGCCTGTCCTACAGCGAGGCCGGCCTCCTTCACAGAACAGGAAACTGTCAGGAGGATTCTCACACCATGCCGCCGGGTCAAGCGCTCGAACTCCACACCACCGTCAAACACCGGGATGATGCCGGCCGGGAAAAAACGGGCAGCAGAAGCTACCGTTCCCCGACACACTCACTTCAAAACTCACACCTCAGCACACACACACTCAAACCGCTATATAATAAACACACACACCTCAACACACAAGATAGAGAAAAGTTAGAAAAACAAAGTTTAGAGTACTCACTTGATGCCACTCCACACACCTGCTCCCACAAACGCATGAGAGAGAGGGAGAGAGGAAAGATGGTGAACAAGGAAGTCCCGAGCATTAGCAAGGTGGAAGTGAGGGCCGCTTTGAAGATGATGAAGAGTGGAAAGGCGGTTGGTCCAGATGACATGCCTGTGGAGGTATGGAGATGTTTAGGAGAGAGGGCTGTGGACTTTTTAACCAGATTTTTTTAACACAATCTTGGAGAGTGAAAGAATGCCCGAGGAGTGGAGAAGTGTTTTGGTACCAATTTTCAAGAACAAAGGTGATGCTCAGAGCTGTAGTAACTACAGAGGCATGAAGTTGACCAGCCACACTATGAAGATATGGGAAATAGTTGTTGAAGCCAAGTTAAGAGGAGAGGTGATAATTAGTGACCAGCAGTATGGTTTCATGCCAAGAAAGAGTACTACAGATGCAGTGTTTGCTCTAAAGGTGCCTTCACACCAAATGCGAACAGGCAGCACAAATCTATACAAAGTCAATGGAAAGAGGCAAGCACATGAGAAATCGCGCATTCGCGAGTACACGTCCGAAGGATAGTGCTAGCTTGAGATTCTACCGTCACCGGAGTAAAAGTATCAACATTGGAGAGTAAACTAGTTTGAAAATTCAATTCAATTTTATTTTTATAGCACCAAATCACAACACAGGTCGTCTCAAGGCACTTGAGAAAAGAGTGGGTTTAGGCCACACTCTTAGTTTATAGCACCCAGCAGAGACCCCTAAGAGCAAGCACTGCAGCGACACAGGCGAGGAAAACCTTCCCTTTAATGGGCAGAAACCTCGGGCAGAGCCATAGCTCATAGAGGACGGCCATCCGCCTCAACCGGCTGGGTTGAGTAGCTACATTCAAAACAAACATACAAATACAACATTCAAAGGCAAACAGTCCAGTACCAAGCCTGGCCAGGCTGCACATGCGAGCGAAGGCCTGGCAGGAGCAGCATTTCTAACTAATGGCCTTATCAAAGAGAAAGGATTTCAACTTGTTCTTGAATAAAGAGAGAGTGTCTGTCTCCCAAACTGAACTGGGGATAGCTGAAAGCTCTACCTCCCAATCTACTTGTAGATACCTTGGGGACCACTAGTAGTTTGGATTTTTGGGAGTGCAGAGCTCTGGTTGGATGATGGGGAACTAAGAGTTCTTGCAGGTAAGAAGGAGCCATACCATTAAGAGCTTTATAGGTTAAGAGCAATAGCATGAATTCAATTCTATATCTTATTGGGAGCCAATGTAAAGACGCTAAGACTGGAGTAATGTGATCTCTTCTCCCTGTTCTCATAAGGACACCTGCAGCTGCATTCTGAATGAGTTGGAGAAACTTTATGGACTTATTTGGGCAACCTGATAAAAATGAGTTACAGTAGTCAAGTCTAGAGGTGATAAAGACATGGACAAGTTTCTCTGCATCTTTATGAGACAGGATAGACCTAATTTTAGAAATACTACGCAGATGGAAGAAGGCGGTCTTAATGGTTTGCTGTATATGAAAGTTGAAAGATACATCTTGGTCAAAGACAACTCCAAGATTCCTAATAGAAGACAGAGAAGCCAGTGCAATGCCATATAGTGTTGTTATTTTGCTAAAAAGAGTACTTCTAGCATGTTTGGGGCCAAGAACGATGACTTCAGTTTTATCTGTATTCAGCAATAGAAAGTTGTAGTTCATCCAGGTTTTGATATCCTTAAGACACTCCTGGAGTAAACCCAACTGGCTGGGGTCATCTGGATTGATGGATAAATACAGTTGAGTGTCGTCAGTGTAACGATGAAAATTAATAGAATGCTTCCTCATAATGTTTCCCAAAGGCAGCATCTATAATGTAAACAATACTGGTCCAAGTACTGATCCCTGCGGAATTCCATAGCTATCCGTGGTCTGAGTAGAGGACTTGTTATGGACATGAACAAACTGGGAACGATATGATAGATAAGACTGGAACCATCTTAGCATTGTTCCAGTCAAGCCAAATTGCTGTTCAAGTCTCTAGTAGAATATGGTGGTCAGTGGTATCAAAGGCAGCACAGAGGTCCAATAAAACAAGGATGGAGACAAGTCCTTTGTCAAATGCCATAAGGATGTCATCACTAACTTTCACTAAGGTTCAGGTTACTTTATTTGTACCCGTAGGTAGATTTGTTTTGTAGTCAGGTGACATCCTTTTAGACACATATTTACAAACCACAGTTACATTCAACATGAACACGAACACAGGCACACATGAAGCTGACTCGATAAACATGATAAAAGTACTCAAGGCGCCACCAATCAGGACATAGGACAAAGAGATAAGAGAAAAAACAGAGATAAGAGAGAAGGGTCATATTAAAAAGTTAAAAACTAAGTCAAAGTAAAAGTCTAAAACCCAATAAAAGATTTAGAACCCAAATAAAAAACCTACAAAAATAAATATAAAATAAAGATTAATAAATGGATAACTAAATTATGTGCAATATATTGCTACATCTTGTTCAACTCTTTGACAGCAGCAGGAACAAAGCTGTTTTTGTAGCGCTGGGTTTTATATTTTGGGACAGCAAACCTCCGTCTGGAGGGAAGAAGCTGAAAGTGGCAGTGCAAAGGGTGGGAGTCATTTAGAATGGAGGTAGCAATCCTCTGTACCTGTCTGGTGCACAGGGATGTCAGGCTCAACTGTGACTCACCAAGCAAACGACTGGACCGTCTAACTACCTGGTCCAAGGATTTCCTCTGTTTCAGTTTTATCTGACCAAACCATGACACTAAAGAAAAGGATAAAACAGATTCAATAAAAGCCCAATAAAACATTGTCATTATGGTTCGGTCAGTTTGGAAGTGTGCAGGTTTCCTTAATGCAAATGTTGCTGACCCTTTTTGCACACCCTTTCACAGTTCTCTTCAAAGTTTAAATTACTGTCAATAATCGTCCCAAGATATCTGTAAGATTGCACACATTCAGTGGTGTGGCCTTTTAGTACAGTGACTTTGTGCCTGGGAGTTTTCCTCCCAAAGTCAATAATCATATCTTTAGTTTTTGTCGTATTCAGCTGCAGGTAGGAATCTTCACACCAGTGAAAAAAATCATCAACTACTGGGTCGTGGCCACTCTCACCATCCTGGAGGAGACTGACAACAACTGAATCATCAGCATACTTTATAATGTGTCTGTTGTCATATCTGCTCCAACACATGTTTGTGTACAGGATGAAGAGTAGTGGTGACAACACACACCCCTGAGGAGAGCCAGTAGAAGAACACTTTTGGTCAGACAATGTACCATTGACCCTTACTCTCTGTGTCCTGTTGGTTAAAAAATCCAGAATCCAACCCACCAGATTATTACTCAAGTCAAATTGTTGCAGGAGCCTTTCAACTAAAATATGAGGTTGGATTGTATTAAAAGCAGAAGAAAAGTCCACAAATAAAAGCCTGGCGTGTGTCCCATTAAAATCCAGATGTTTAGAAAGCATGTTAAACAGAGTGACAGTGGCATCCTCCACTCCTCTGTGAGGCCTATAGGCAAACTGCAGAGGATCCAATGCATGCTCAGTCTGCTTTAGGACCTCAAATCTGACCAGTTTTTTAAAAATTTTCATTAAAATTGAAGTCAAGGCAACTGGTCTAAAGTCATTTACCGTTTTAGGACAGCTGGATTTTGGAACGGGGACAACCACAGCATTTTTCCAGACCTTAGGCACATGTTGTGTCTGTAAGGACTTACTAAAAATGTAGTGAAACACAGGACTCAGTTCATGCGCACAGGACTTTACCAAGTGTCCACATATATTATCAGGGCCCTGACTTTTGTTCACTTTTACAGCACAGAACGCTCTTTTAAAGGGCCTATATCATGCTATTTTAAGCCTTTCAGAGCAAACTATATGCATGTATGTGATAGTATATTACCTTTGGTACACTGGAGAATGAATTTCTTATGAGATATGAGTTATTTTCGCGAGCTACTTTTCCAACCCGGAAGTAAGATGCCTCGATCTCTGAAGCTCAGCCTCTCCTTCTTGTGGCTGCCGCCCATTTCATGACGTAACCCCTGAGCCGGCTGCTGCAGCGTGTCGCTGGGTTCCGCCCACAAAAACTTAGAAGACATTGTCTTACGTAAAAAAGCAAACAGTTGTTGTCACTGAGCAGATTAGGTGCGAGAGGAACTACTTCTTCACAGCGTCAGTGCTAAAGTGAAAGAGTTTTGCCGATCACCGCTCCGTTAGCTGCGCGGAGAAAGTGGGTGTGTGCGTTAGCCTGGGGGTGGTGCTGCAGCACAGGCACTTCCTGGAGTGGGTGGCTCACCCACGTTCATACGTATGAACGTGGGGACCCAGTCATTATCAGGGACAGGGCGGAGCAGCAGCTCAGAGAGCAGGGTTGAGGAGGAATACTCAGAGATGCGTGAATGGAGCAAAATACCACTTGGGGGGTGTTTTTGGTGAGGAATTGACATAACATGCTTAAAAGCTCAAAAAAGTCGTTTTTGCATGATATAGGCCCTTTAACATCCTGTACCTCAATATTTAAAAGTGCTGATTGTCTTTGAGTTTGTTTCAAATCATGGGTTTCTGTGCTAAAATCAAAGGAATCAAAACAACCATAAAAACAATTAAGAGCATTAGCCAGCTCTCTGTCTGAATTAAAACCATCTAAAAACACACGATTACTGTGCTCTGAAGGCCTGCAATAGTTTTCATACTAGCTGTCTCTGTGCTGTCATGTTTCCTAAAACCTGACTGAAATTTCTCAAATCTAGAATTTTTTTCTAAAAAGGTGCATTGTACACCAGACAGGTACAGAGGATGGCTACCTCCATTTTAAATGATGACTCCCACCCTTTGCACTGCAACTTTCAGCTTCTTCCCTCAAGACGGAGGTTTGCTGTCCCAAAAAGTAAAACCCAGCACTACAAAAACAGCTTTGTTCCTGCTGCTGTCAAAGAGTTGAACAAGTTGTAACAATATATTGCACATAATTTAGGTACCTATTTATTAACTCCATTTTATACTTACTTATTTTTGTAGGATTTTATTTGGGTTCTAAATTTTTTATTGGGTTTTAGACCTTTGAGTTTTTAACCTCTTTGACTAGTCTTTAACTTTTTAATATGACCCTTCTCTCTTATCTCTGGTTTTTCTCTCATCTCTTTGTCTTATACCCTGATTGGTGGAGCCTTGAGTATTTTTATCATGTTTATAGTCAGCTTCATGTGTGCCTGTGTTTGTGTTTATGTTGAATGTAATTGTGGCTTGTAAATATGGATGTCACCAGACTGCAAAACAAATCTACCTAGGGTACAAATAAAGTAACCTGAATAGCTGATTGGTGACTACTTTTTCAAGGATCTTGGAAAAGTAGGGGAGGTTAGATATTGGTCTATAACTGGCCAAAATCCCAGAATCAAGTGAAGGTTTTTTTTTTTAAAGTAGAGGTTTTCTTCTTCTTCGTGTATCACTAGATGGTCACACCAGCTGCCCTGACGAATGCTGCCGTCCTGCGGAGGTCCCCGAGGTCCCCGTGCAGCTTTTGGTTCAGCGATGTGGGGTCAGGCCACGTAGCTCATCTGAGTGCAGCGTGGTCTGGGCAGTCTTGGAAGAGGTGTTCGCTGGTCATTTGGGCAGTACCACATGGGCATCTGTCCGATTGTCCAACTTTTAAGTTTCTGGTGCATGTGAGCATGCATTCTGTTATGTCCAGTTCGGAGTCTGAACAGAACGACTTGGTCAGCCTGCCACTTGAAATGACTGCGGTACATGTCCTGTCAATAGAGACATATTAATTATGTTCAAAAGAGATGGACTAATCAGAGATAGCGATTCATTCACTCGTCAAGTGGGGATTGGGTCTAAAAGACAGGTAGTTGGGTTAGTGGCTGACACTATTAGGGCTAGATCAAAATGATTAATATGAGAAAATTTAGAAAAGTGGAGTTCTGAGCCTGTGGGCACAGCAGTGTTAGGTAGAGGCTTGGTATTGTAGGGGGGCTATTTTTTTGGAGTATTATTCCTAATACTGACAATTTTATCATAAAAAAAAAAATTCAAAAAGTCATCAGCACTAAGAGTTGGAGGGATGTAGGGATCTATGGCATTTTGGCTGTTGGTTAGCTGAGCCACAGTGTTAGAGAAATCTGTGGTTGTTGTATTCCCTTCTATCAAGGATGAATAGTACTGTCGCCTAGCACTACGGAGAGATTTCTTATAGGTGGTGAGGCTGGCATTCCAGGCTGAACAAGATTCTTCTGTCTTATTTGCATGCCAAAGCGTTTCACAGGATCTAACTTTCTGTTTTAACTTATGGGTGTGGGAGTTGTACCATAGAGCTAGTCTCCTATTTTTAATAGTTTTCTTTTTAAGAGGGGCTATGGAGTCAAGTATTGACTGTAGTGAGGCTGCAGTACTATCAACTAAGAGGTCTAATTCTAATGAATTCAAGTAGTCAGTGCTGTCTGCTATATTGAGACATGGTAATAGAGTACAGTAAGTGCTGAAGGGATTAATTCAGACAGGTATCTGGTAACTATATTTCTGCTTGATGCTGTGAAATCGGATAGCACAAATTTGAACGTTATCAAATAGTGGTCAGTCAGTGTAGGATTTTGAGGGATGACAAGCAGCTCATCAATTTCTACACCGTAGGCCAAGACCAGGTCAAGGGTGTGATTTTGATGAGTTGGTTCACTGACACACTGAGAAAAACCAGTTGAATTTAAGAGGGAGAGAAATGCTACACTATGACTCTCATTATCAGCATCTATATGAATATTAAAATCACCAGCTATGATAATCTTGTCTGAACTAAGGTTGTTAAGAACTCAGAGAATTCAGACATAAATTCAGCAAAAGAAGCACTGGGAGGGTGATATACTGTGGTAAATAAAATGGGCTGCTCTGACCTCCAGGATGGATGTGCTAAGCTAAAAATTAAGCATTCAAGAGAGTTACAATTTGAGTTTAGCTTAGGCTGAGGGTTCATTGGTAATGTGGATTCATATATTACCCCGCCATCACCACCTCGGCCAGTGTTTCTAGGAATATGAATATTACCATAGCTGGGGGGGATGGCCTCATTGATACTAACAAAATCATCGGGATATAGCCATGTTTCTGTGAGACGGAGTATATTTATATTGTAATTCGTGATCATATCATTAATTAAGGCTGCTTTATCTGACATATCTTATATTCAGCAGTCCTCATTTAATTATTTTATTTAACTGTGGTAAATTAGTGGTTTTAATCTTTATTAAGTTATGTTGTATTTGTCTTGGGTTATAATGTTTTGGGTAATGGGAGACAGACACAATCTCTGGGGGGTTAGGAATTGAAGACTGATCTAAACAGCAAGAATTATTTGAATTAATAGGATTAATATGAGAAGTGGAAGCAAAAAAGGGCTGGTTGGCAGACCCAGGTACTTTGGGGTGAGTTAACACACCAGCTTTCAGTCACTGTACTAAAAAATGCTGAATGGAATAAAATAGATTGTCCCTTAGAACACGTGCACCGAGTCTGCCATTGCCATTTGGCCTCATAAATGGTGGGCAGTTCCAGAACAGGTTGAAATTGTCTATAAAACCAATGTTAAAAGTAGGATATGTTGAGCACAACCAGGTATTTAGGCTAAGAGTTCTGCTAAAATAATTGCAACTTCTTCTAAAAGGAGCAAGTGGTCCAGAAATAAACACACGTCTGCCGCAGTTCTTAAGAGTGGACAGAAGGCTCCTGAAGTCTCTCTTTAAGATCTCAGATGCTTCATCTGGGATGTTGTTGCATCCAACATGCACAACAACAGTTTTAGCGTGGGGGTATTCATTTAATAGGTCAGGGGTAAGAGCCTCAATGTCTGACACGTTAGCCCCAGGAAAAAATTTTGTAAACAGAGTACCTGCTTCTGACGTTCCTTATTATTGAATCACCAATTACCAGCATCGTCTGGGGGGACTTTATTGGTGGCTTCTGAAATGGTGGATAATTTTGCCGTTGTTGCTGCTGTGGCGGCGAGGTGCCAGTGCAGGGGTGGTGCAGGGGGTTGCACTCTCTTCTTTTTGGAGCTGGTGTAAAGTTTGGGACACCTAAGGTAGTTTTGATCTGGGGCTTGTGGGTTTGAGCCACTGCTGAAGGAGGAGGGGCGGCCATGGGAGGAAGATCAACATCCAGGTGGGGGAAGTCTTCCAGGGAAAGGATGTTGAATCTGTTTTCCAGCAAAAGGGGAAGAGAGGAGGCATGGCCATGTCTGGTCAATCCCCGAAGTTTGCTATTGGGCCCAACCATGGTCCAGGGCGCACATTGAGGCTGTGAAGAACCACCCGGGGCTTTGGGTTTAGCTCCGAGCTGAAGCCAGTGTTTGGTGCTGGAGTCTTGGGCAACTGAGGTGACCGGAGCAGGGGTGGAGGTGGATGGCGATATGCTAATTTCACCCAGGTAGGTAGCCGTCACTGCTAGCTGCAAGTCCGTCGCTGGCACTTATGTCCGTCCAAAAATGATCGTATCCAGATGATTTTCAGCCTCCCAAATCTTATAGAGGTTAGAGAGTCTCAGTTCCAACTCAGAAACCTTCTTAGAGAGGGAAACACAGCTGACATAGGTCGGAGAGGGAGCCATGGTTTTCCAGGCCAGGAGTAGCTAACTAAAACGGATAGGTTAGCCTAACCCGGTGAACAGCCCTGATCGGGGTGTGATTCACCTGTGAGCCAATATGGGCTATTGTATTTACTAAGCTAACGCTAAGTAAAAAGTTAATATCAATAAAAGAGATAAAAATTTAAAACAGAGTTAATACAGTAAACAAAAATAGATAAGATAACCAATACGTGTAGAAGTGACCGAATTTACAAACAGACGCCAACACATGCGCAGTGTATTTATGTTCGTTTTTATGTTCGTTTAAAATGAGATTGTCACTCACCTGGAGCGAGAAGGACTGGGAGCTCTTCAGCTGAATCGGGGTATCGGAGTCATTTACCCACGGATTCCTGCCACAGACGTGCTAGCAAGCTAGCAACGGAAACAACTATCATAAAGTTTTGGAGACAGGGACAACTTTTTCAGGTGAGCCCCCCGTTGGATAATGTAAACCTAAAGCATGATGTTATTTTGAGGATTTCCACAGCAGGTTGAACATTGCTGCAGAAGTTATAAAGGCAACTTTGTTTGTCTGCGTCTCACCCAGATGGTGAATTCATATTTATTTGTGTGTTTAGATTGAGTTATAATGTAATTGTGCTCCACGAAAAATTTGCCCCTTCGCGTTTGGGTGGGAAGGCACCTTAAGAGTGCTGATGGAGAAGCATAGAGAAAGTCACAAGGAGTTGCACTGTGTCTTTGTGACTCTAGAGAAAGCATATGATAGTGTGCCAAGAGAGGAAGTGTGGTACTGTCTGAGAAAGTCAGGAGTGGCAGAGAAGAATGTGAGGCTGGTGCAGAACATGTATGAGGACAGCGAAACGGTGGTGAAAGTGTACTGTAAGAGTGACGGTTGGATTCAAGGTGGGGGTGGGATTACATCAGGGATCGGCTCTGAGCCCCTTCTTGTTTGCCATGGTGAGGGACAGGCTGACAGACGAGGTCAGGCAGGAGTCTCCGTGGACCATGATGTTTGCAGACGTCATTGTGATCTGCAGTGAGAGCAGGGAACAGGTGGAAGAGAACCTGGAGAGGTGGAGGTATGCTCTGGAGAGAAGAGGAATGAAAATCAGTAGAAGCAAGACAATACATGAGTGTGAATGAGAGGGAGGCAAGTGCAACAGTGAAGATGGGAGGAGTAGCGGTAGTGAAAGTATATAGATGAGTTTACATACCTGGGGTCAACCATCCAAAGCAATGGAAAATGCACGAGAGAGGTGAAGAAGAGAGTGCAAGCAGGGTGGAGTGGGTGGAGATGAGTGTCAGGGGTGATTTGTGACAGAAGGATAGCAGCAAGAGTGAAAGGGAAGATTTACAAGACGGTAGTGAGACCTGCTATGATGTATGGTTTGGAGACAATGGCACTGACAGAGACAGGAGGTGGAGCTGGAGGTGGCAGAGTTAAAGATGCTAAGATTTTCATTGGGAGGGACTGGGAGGGACAAGATTAGAAATGAGTATATGAGAGGGACAGCTCAGGTTGAGCGGTTTGGAGACAAAGTAAGAGATGCAAGGCTGAGATGGTTTGGACATGTGCAGAGGAGGGACAGTGAAGATATTGGACAAAGGATGTTGAAGATGGAGCTGCCAGGCAGGAGGAGAAGAGGAAGACCTCAGAGAAGATTCATGGATGTAGTGAAGGAGGACATGGAGAGGGTTGGTGTTACGGAGGAAGATGAAGGGATAGGGTGACATGGAGGCAGATGATCCACTGTGGAGATCCCTCGAGGGAGCAGGCAAAAGAAGATTTGCAACTTTTTTAGTATTATTTTTCCTCATAAGGTTTTGACTTTGTCTTGTAATTTAGTTTTTTCTTGTAACTTTGTATTTTTGCAAATTTTCTGAAATTTTACCTCTTTGTTACCTCCGCCAAGGAGGTAATGTAATTGGGGTTATTTGTCTGTTTGTCCGTCTGTCTGTTAGCAGGATTACGCAAAAGCTACTGGACAGATTTTATTGAAAATTTCACCAGAGCTAGCCCTTGGGCCAAGGATGAACCCCTTTAATTTTGGTGATGATCTGTGAGTGCATACCTCCACCAAGGACCTGTTTTGAAAGATTACACAAAAGCTACTGGATGGATTTGGATGAAATTTTCACCAGAGGTGGTTCTTGGGCTAGAGAGGAATCCATTACATTTTGGTGATGATCCAAGAATGTATACCTCCACCAAGGCTCTTCTCACAGTGTGTTAGCAAGAATCCTCCAAAACTACTGGATAAACTTTGCTGCAATTTTCACCAGAACTGGCTCGTGTCCTACACACGAACCCATTACATTTTGGAGGTGATCCACGATGGATGGAAGGAGCCTTGGCTGAGGTATGCACTCTATTGAGTGCTTTTCTAGTTAATTTCTGTTTTTTTTTGTTTTCTCTTTTGGGGTGGGGGTATACAGATTTGTCCTCTTTTTTCAGTTTTTACCTTTATAAATTTGAATTTTTTCACAAATGTGAAACATTTTCTTTCCGTCATAATTTTACAATGTTTTATCTGTAAATCTGTAGTTTTTTTTTCATAATTGTGCAGCTTTTGCTTCATAGATTTGAAATGTCTTTGGTGATGTAGTCCCATAAATTCCTGACGTTTTTCTCATGAATCAGCATTTTTATATTTTACTTTTGTGTTTGTAGCTTTGCTTTTTATATCTGTAAAATTATTGTTTCTTACAAGGGGGGCTGAAAAGTTCATAGTGGTCAAATTTGACCAAATGTGGTTTGTTTTTCAATCACAGGGATCCAAGCACTGTAACACTGATGGAAGAAGTGTGTGGACCGAAGGGGAGACTATGTTGAAAAATAAACGGCATTTAGACAAATTTGACCACTATGAACTTTTCAGCTTCCCCTCATATTTGTATTATTGTTCACTCACAAAGGTCTTTAAATTAGTTTTTTTTCTTTTAAATTTGTTAAATTTGCAGATCTTCATAAAATTTCACCATTTTTTTTTTCCTTTGTCAAAACCATAGAGAGCCTCTGATTGAGAAAATGCACATGAATTTGTTCTTTTTTTCTGTTTTTACCCTCAAGAAATTGCACAATTTTTCACTCTCATTAGCATTTTTTTCCTCATAATCATGTTACTTTTATTTATGACTGTGCAACTTTTTGCAGCTTTTTTGTGACCCCATAAATTTCTGACTTCATTCTTAGAAATTTTCAACTTTTTCTATGAAGTCTGCAGCTTTATTTACACTTTTGACACATGAATTTGTGATTATATTCTCATAAAGTCAGGAGTGACAGAAGTATGTAAGGGTGGTGCAGGACAATGAGCTGGTGATTAAGGTGTACTGACAGATGGATTTGGGGGATGGGATTAAATCAGGGATTGGCTCCAAGCCCCTTCTTGTTTGCCTTAGTGACGGACAGGCTGACAGATGTTGTGATCTGTAGTGAGAGTAGGGAGCAGGTGAAAGAGAACCTGGAGAGGTGGAGGTATGCTCTGGAGAGAAGAGGAATGAACGTTATCAGAAGCAAGACAAAATACATGTGTGTAAATGAGAGAGAGGCAGGTGTAATGGTGAAGATGCAAGGAGTAGAGGTAGTGAAAGTAGATGAGTTTAAATAGCTGGTGTCAACCATCCAAAGCAATGGAAAATGCACGAGAGAGGTGAAGAGTTTTTTCTTTTTGTCAAAGTCATAGAGAGCTAGAAGAACAAGAGCTACAGGTTGCAGACCCTTTTATAAGCAACAAATTTCCCTCACATTTTCCTTTTTTTTTTTTTTTTTTTTTTTTTAATTTTCAGGGTATACTGGCCTATGTTTGTGCTGATTTTCTACCTGTTGAGCCCGATCCCGACCTTCATCTCCAGACGCCTCACCGATGAATCAGAGTCATCCAGCGCATGCAGAGAGCTGGCGTACTTCCTCACAACGGGAATCGTGGTTTCAGCTTTTGGGCTTCCCATTATCCTAGCCCGCAAGGGTGTTGTGAGTTTTCTTTGTTTTGTTTTGTTTTTTGACCATGAATCAGAAACGGGTGTTCATATACAATGAATTTGCTGTGATGGGGTTGTGCATAATGGAGGAAAAAAGTAACATAAAATTAAAACAAATTGATAAAAAAGTTACAGTGAAATCAAATAAAATGATCTCCAGGCTGGGCTCAAGGTCAAAAGTCTGGCTTTATCAGACAGGAATGAGCTACTCAGACACTTAACAGTCTGGTTCCAGGGATACCTTAAAGATGCCAGTTTCCACCAACATTAAACACTCTTCTTCACTGTGTCTGTCTCTTTAAAATGCCAATGAGTTCCACTTCACCCCACCTACTCTCTTTCATTACTTCTGACATCTGAGGTCGAGGCTAACGTTAGCTGGCTAAATCTGAGGTTGAGGCTAACATAGGTCGGCTAAGTCTGAGGTTGAGGCCAACATTAGTTGGCTAAATTTCAGGTCGAGGCTAACATTAACTGGCTAAATCTGAGGTTAACATTAACTGGCTAAAGGTAAGGTCAAAGTTAACATTAGCTGGCTAGATATTAGGTCGAGGTTGACATTAGCTGGCTAAATCTGAGGTCGAAGCTAACATTACCTGGCTTTAATCTGAGGTTGAGGCTAACATTAGCTGGCTAAATCTGAAGTTGAGGCTAACATTGGCTGGCTAAATCTGAGGTTGAGGCTAACATTAGCTGGCTAAGTCTGAGGTCGAGGCCAACATTAGTTGGCTAAATTTCAGGTCGAGGCTAACATTAACTGGCTAAATCTGAGGTTATAACTGGTTAAAGGTGAGGTCGAGGTTAATATTGGCTAGCTAAATCTGAGGTCGAGGCTAACATTAGCTGACTAAATCTGTGATCGAGATTAACATTAGTTGGCTAAATTTGTGGTCGAGGCTAATATTAGCTGGCGAAATCTATGGTCGAGGCTAACATTAGCTGGCTAAATTTGAGGTTGAGGTCAACATTAGTTGGCTAAATCTGAGGTTGAAGTTAACATTAGCTGGCTAAACCTGAGGTTGAGGTTAACATTAGCTGGCTAAGCCTGGGGTTGAGGTTAACATTAGCTGGCTAAGCCTGAGGTTGAGGTTAACATCAGCTGGTTAAGCCTGAGGTTGAGGTTAACATCAGCTGGCTAAATCTGAGGTTGAGGTTAACATCAGCTGGCTAAATCTGAGGTGGAGGCTAACATCAGCTGGCTAAATCTGAGGTGGAGGCTAACATCAGCTGGCTAAATCTGAGGTGGAGGCTAACATCAGCTGGCTAAATCTGAGGTGGAGGCTAACATCAGCTGGCTAAGTCTGAGGTTGGGGCCAACATTAGTTGGCTAAATCTCAGGTTGAGGTTAACATTAGCCTGCTAACCCTGAGGTTTGAGGTTAACATTAGCTGGCTAATCCTGAGGTTTGAGGTTAACATTGGCTTGCTTTATCTGAATCCAAGGCTAACATTAGCTAGCTAAATCTGAGGTGGAGGCTAACATTAGCTGGCTAACTCAGGTTGTCAGACACAGCCTGAGCTGGCTAATGTAGAATTGGCAGAATGTGAGATGGTAAAAAGGTTAAAGCATCAGTGGGGACAGGGGCATATGATTTCTGTAGTTAGTAGGTATAGGACCCAGACCAATGGTTTAATAAGCATCGAAGTGATGATCGATTGGCTATCTCTGCTAGCTGCAGCTAACCACTGCTGCTGGAGAAGCTGTTCTGGTCAGAGTATGATAAACCATAGTAAAACAGGCCAAAATAACATCTAGATAGATAGATACTTTTATTAATCCCCATGGGGAAATTCTGATATCTTGTGGCTCACCACACATACAACAAATCATCATTAAAAATATATCAAATAAAATAGCTCAATAAATAAAATAAAATGATGCATAACACCAGTGGATTGGTGGCAGTTGGTGGAGCAGTGGTTAACACTGTGGCAGCACAGTCAGAAGGTCGTGGGTTTGGTCCCACCCTCTGACCATCGGTGACCCTTCTGTGTGGAGTTTGCAGGTTTACCCCGGGTACTCCGGTTTCCTCCCACAGGCCAAAAACATGCAAGTTGGGTTAATTGGCGACTCTAAAGTGGCCCTAGGTGTGAATGTGTGTGTGACTGTTGAAGGGATTGGTGCCGCACCATGGCTGCCTCATCCATCCACGTGGATGCCCTGTGGAGCCCCCGTGCTACTTTCCACAATCCCTGAGACGCAGCCCCAAGTCTGACAAACTTTGGTGTACCCATCAAATAGTCAGTGATCCAGGAAATAAAGGAGGGGTCCACCCCCATCTTCTGAAGCTTCTCTTTCAGCAACAAAGGCTGGATGGTATGGAAAGTGCTCGAAAAGTCAAAGAACATAATTCTCACCTGGCTCCCTGACTCTTCCAAGTAGGAGTATGCCTGATGTAACAAGTAGAGGATGGCGTCATCCACTCCAGTGTGACCCCAGTACCCGAAGTGCAGGCGGTCCAATGTAGATGTAGTCTGCAGTCTCAGGGGGTGGAGAAACACTCTCTCCAGAGTCTTGATAACATGGGATGTGAGGGCCACTGGTCTGTAATCGTTAAGTTTGGCCGTACGCCCAGTTTTGGGAACCGGCACAAGACATGACGTTTTCCACAAGACCGGCACCTTCCCTGCCTGCAGGCTCATGTTGAAGAGCTTCCGGAGGGGCCTAGTGAGCTGGTCAGCGCAAACCTTCAGCAGCTGGGAGCACACACCATCCGGTCCTGCAGCCCTTCCTGGACTCAGCCTCCTCAGCTCCATCCTCACCCCATCCACTGTAAAGAACAGATCAGGTGGAGGAACGCGTGGGGCAGTAGTGTCAGCACAGCTGCAGTGCCCAGGGAGAACAGGAGAAGAATGAAAAGAACCAGATAGTGAAGGTGGGGGGGCTGCTACTGGAGAGGTAGCAAGGGATGAAGGTGGAACAGAGCTGATGGATGAAGCCCTGGCTGCTGAATCAAAGCTGTTATAAAACTGATGAAATTCATCAGCCCTCATCACATCACCTACAATGGCCCGGCATTTATGTTTATAGCCGCTGATGGTTCTCGTACCCCTCCACACCTCTCTGGCGTTATGTTGTAGTTTCTTCTCCACCTTCGTCTAGGTACACAATATAACAGGGGTGCCCGACCTCTTCGCACTTGAGATCTACTTTTAGATTCTTGACAAGAACTTCACAAGATCTACCAGTCAAAAAAGTAAAATAAAAAAAATTACAAATAAATGTAGTAAATTAATGAAAAAGTTACACATTTATGAGAAAAGCTGCAAATTTTAAAGAAAAAAGGCATTTGTGCTTAGTGTTGCTACTTCAAATGCATTTTCTTCAGTTGTGTAGTATGATGTGGGGAGACAATTGTCTCTGTAGTTTTGCAGGTTTGGGGACACGTCCCCCCCCCCCCCCCCCCCCCCATTTGCACCTATGGTATGCTGAGAGGGATCCAGGCTTTGTATCTTTTTTCCCCTAAATTTTCAATTTTTCTCATTAATTTGTTATTTTTTTCTGTAAATGTTCAGTTTTTTTCCCTCATGGATTTGCAGCGTTTTCTTGGTAGATTTGCATCTTGTGTCCTGTAAATGTTCAAACTTTTTCTCATAAATTCACTAATTTTTTTCCTCAATAACTTGCAACTTTTTTCCCCTCATACATTTGCAGTGTTTTTTGGGTACATTTGCAACTTTTTCTCAATAATTTGCAACTTTTTTCCTGTAAATTTAAAAAAAATTCTCATGGATTTGCAACTTTTTTTTTTTTTTTTTTTTGGTAGATTTGTATCTTTTCCTGTAAATTTTCAAACTTTTTCTCATAAATTTGCAAGTTTTTTTCCTGTAAATTTTTAGATTTTTTTCCCCTCCATAAATTTGCTTTTTTCCCCAATAATTTGCACATTTTTTTCCTGTAAATTTTCAAATTTTTTTCTCATGAGTTTGCAGCTTTTTTTTTGGTGGTGGGGGGTGTATTTGCATCTTTTCTCTTGTAAATGTTCACATTTTTTTTCTCCTAAATTTGCAACTTTTTTCTCCCGAATTTCCAACTTTTTGGTAGATTTGTGACTTTGTTCCTGTCAGTTTTCCTCCTTTTTTTAATTTGGTAGAGTTGCAACTCTTTAATTTTTAAATTGCCATGTTTTATCCTATCTTTGCACCTTTATTCTTGCAAATTTGCACCTAATTTACATTTATATATTTGTACCTGGCACCAGGACACCCTAGGCCGCAGGTCGATGATCGATTTTGTTATCGTATCATCAGACCTGCGACCGTATGTCTTGGACACCCGAGTAAAGAGAGGTGCAGAGCTGTCAACTGATCACCACCTGGTGGTGAGTTGGATCCGATGGCAGGGGAGGAAGCCATTCAGACCTGGTAGACCCAAACGTATAGTGAGGGTGTGCTGGGAGCGTCTGGCTGAGGCCCCTGTCCGGGAGGTCTTCAACTCCCACCTCCGGAAGAACTTCAACCACATTCCGAGGGAGTCTGGAGACATGGAGTCTGAATGGGCCATGTTCTCCACCTCTGTTGTTGAAGCGGCGGCCCAGAGCTGCGGCCGCAAGGTGGTCGGTGCATCTCGTGGTGGCAACCCCCGAACCAAGTGGTGGACACCAGTGGTGAGGGGGGCCATTAAGCTGAAGAAGGAGTCCTATCAAGCTTGGTTGGCTTGTGGGACTCCCGAAGCAGCTGAGGTGTACCGGCAGGCCAAGCGGAGTGCAGCTCGGGTGGTTGCTGAAGCAAAAACCCGGGTATGGGAGGAGTTCGGTGAGGCCATGGAACAAGACTTTCGGTCGGCTTCAAAGAGATTCTGGCAAACTGTTCGGCGGCTCGGGAGGGGAAAGCAGCTCCCCGTCCACACTGTGTATGGTGCGGATGGGACACTGTTGACTTCAACTGGGGATATCGTCGGGCGGTGGAAGGAATACTTCGAGGATCTCCTCAATCCCACTGATACGCCTTCCACAGAGGAAGCAGGGTTTGGGGACAAGGGGGATGACTCGCCTATCACAGGGGCTGAGGTCGCCAAGGTGGTTAAAAATCTCCTTGGTGGCCGGGCCCCGGGGGTGGACGAGATTCGCCCCGAGTACCTCAAGGCCCTGGATGTTGTTGGGTTGTCATGGTTGACACGCCTCTGCAACATTGCGTGGAGGTCGGGGGCAGTGCCTTTGGCATGGCAAACCGGGGTGGTGGTTCCTCTCTTCAAAAAAGGGGACCGGAGGGTGTGCTCCAACTTTAGAGGGATCACACTCCTCAGCCTCCCCGGGAAGGTCTATGCCAAGGTACTGGAGAGGAGAGTCCGGCCGTTGGTCGAACCTCGGATTCAGGAGGAGCAATGTGGTTTTCGTCCTGGCCGTGGCACATCGGACCAGCTCTTTACCCTCTCGAGAATTCTTGAGGGTTCGTGGGAGTTTGCCCAACCAGTTTACATGTGTTTTGTGGACTTGGAGAAGGCATTTGACCGCGTCCCTCGTGGATTTTTGTGGGGGGTGCTTCGGGAGTATGGGGTATCGGGCTTGTTGTTACGAGCTATTCGGTCTCTGTACGACCGTTGTGAGAGTTTAGTTCGTATTGCCAACACTCGGTCGGAGTCATTCCCAGTGAGAGTTGGACTCCGCCAGGGCTGCCCTTTGTCACCGGTCCTGTTCATAATTTTTATGGACAGGATTTCTAGGCGCAGCCAGGGAATGGAAGGTGTCATGCTTGGTGACCACAGGATCTCATCTCTGTTGTTTGCAGATGATGTTGTCCTGTTGGCTTCATCCAGCAATGACCTACAGCTCTTGCTGGGACGGTTTGCCGCTGAGTGTGAAGCGGCTGGGATGAGAATCAGCACCTCCAAGTCCGAGTCCATGGTCCTCAGCCGGAAAAAGGTGGATTGTCCTCTCCGGGTTGGGGACAGGCTCCTGCCCCAAGTGGAGGAGTTTAAGTATCTTGGGGTCTTGTTCACGAGTGAGGGGAAAATGGAGCGAGAGATCGACAGACGGATTGGAGCAGCATCTGCAGTGATGCGGACGTTGTACCGGTCTGTTGTTGTGAAGAGGGAGCTTAGTTCTAAGGCAAAGCTGTCGATTTACCAGTCAATCTACGTTCCTACTCTCACCTATGGTCACGAGCTTTGGGTAATGACCGAAAGAACGAGATCGCGGATACAAGCGGCTGAAATGAGCTTTCTCCGTAAGATTGCTGGACTCACCCTCAGAGATAGGGTGAGGAGCTCAGTCATCCGGGAGAGGCTCAGAGTTGAACCGCTGCTCCTCCACATTGAAAGGAGTCAGTTGAGGTGGTATGGGCATCTGATTAGGATGCCTCCTGGACGTCTCCCACTTGAGGTGTTTCAGGCACGTCCCACTGGGAGGAGACCCCGGGGCAGACCCAGGACTCGGTGGAGAGACTATGTCTCCCAGCTAGTCTGGGAACGCCTTGGTATCCCCTCTGAAGAGCTGGAGCAGGTGGCTGGGGAGAGGGAAGTCTGGGCTTCTCTGCTTGAACTGCTGCCTCCGCGACCCGGACCTCCGGAAAAGCGGTAGAAGATGGATGGATGGATGGATATTTGTACCTCATGCTAAATTGGTGAATGCCCATCCCCCATCCCGCTTGTTAAAAACTAACATATCCCTGCTGCATGTCCTCTTTTAATAAATCTACATATTTCCCCTGCAGATCTTGTGGGGCGCCTGCGGCCTTGTGATGACAGGGAATGCCGTCATCTTCCTCACCATCTTTGGCTTTTTTGTCGTGTTTGGAGGTGACGACGACTTCAGTTGGGAGCAGTGGTGAAACGGACGGATGGGCGGGAGGACGGTAGAACGGACAGACTGCAGACTGAGGGGCACTCGGCGGGAAATGATAGTCATGTAGGCAGTAAAAGTTCATAGAAAACTGCATTTTTATACTGGTGTGCGTTATATGTGGAAGCAGTATACATATGGACCGTGTTAATGTGCCTTATGGCGGAGACGCCGATGTCCGCGCCCCTCTGATGTCGTCTTTTGCACCGTTATCACTTTACACACATAAACTTTAGCTTGTCTTGACTTTGCTTCCAGCCCCAAATCTACTATTTTATTTATTCTTAATTATCAGTATCATGAAGTTGAAAGTGCCCAGAGAGTGCATACCTCCCCCAACCTTTAAGATTTGTATTTGGATCAAAACCAGAAACACAGTCAAATTCTTTAATTCCTGTACCCAAATATTCATACATTGACACACTGGAATTTAGTTTTCAGATCTGATAATCCAACAGGGCTGTTTGTGGCTATAAAGCGGAGTACACAAATGCTACCCCCCCCGACCAGTAGGGGGGGCCCCAAGAAACAAGTTCACCCTCAACATTTTGGGGGGAAAAATTTTAATTATTTGAACTTCTTTTCTTGTAAATCTGTCACTTTTTTCTCATTAAGTTTCAACTTTTTTCTCATTAATTTGCTATTTTTTTATATTAAAAATGTGTAACTTTTTTCTTATAAATTTGAGGGTTTTTTCGAACAAATTTGCTTTTTTTTTTTCCCCAGAGGTTTTCAAATAAAAAAATATTTTCCCCCATTAAAAAAAAAATTTAAAAAATTAGCTGAACTGAAAAAAGAAGCCTGAAATGTTTTTCATCTTGTGTGATGAGTATGATTATATCGGGTTTGGGAGGGATTAAATTTCAAAAAAAGAAATTGATCCACTTTTTTAACTGTAGTTTTTTTGTGTTTAGGATTCTTTAGTTTTTTTTTTTTTAGTTTTTTTTTTTTTTCATTTTGTCTGAAGACCTTAAAGCTTTGTTGTTTCTGTGCAATTTTATTTTTATTTCCACCAAAGATCATTTCTGATATGGAGGGCCAGAAGTACCAGCCAGCCTATGTGTCATGGATTATTTAAAATGGGAAATAGATATAAAATTAGTAATAAATTAGGGCTGCACAACTGTGTGATGGCAGTTATGGACCCAAATATTGCAATTTGTAATGCATTTTCAATTATTTATATATATATATATATATATATATATATATATATATATTTTTTAACTGGATGGTTTCATGAGTGTACTTGCATTAGGTATCAGGGAAATCATTTTGAAATATTAATTTCTCAACAAAAATACAAAATAACGTTTATACTATTTAAATCTAAATTGCAGCATTTTGTGGATTATATAACTGGAGAGACTGGCATTACAGTTCAGTTAAATATGTACTTTTTTAAATACATAAGTGATTAATTAAATAAATAAATACATCATTGATTTGGTGAATGCATCAATTGATTTATAGATCCATTCTTTAAATATGCATTTATTTCTCTATGAAGTTATTTCACTGTTCCTTGGAGTTGCAGTGCATCATGAAGTAATTTTCTCTCACTAACACCAGAACCAATAAAGCTGGGATCATCAAAGGTAGGCCCGTTTAATGGCACATTTTTATTTAAATAATTATATTTATATCCTAGTCTTAAATAATTAATGAAAAATTAATCACATTAAATTTAATTAAGGATTTTTTCTTTTCAATTGTAAATGGTTAAAGATTATTAATTATTTAATGTCACAATTAAGCAATTAAATTTGTGTGATTAATTATTTAGAATTATTCACATATAATTACAAATATAATAATGATGCTTTCATATTTTAAATAATTAAGCATTCATTTAATCAATTACTCAGTGATGTGGGTGTGTATATATATAATTTAATTTTGGCATGTGTGGCCCTCCATATACAAGCACACATTCACCCTTTTAATTTTGTGTTTTGTTTTTGTTTTTTCATCCTTGATCATCAGCCACATTTTGGGGGGACATTGTGTCCACTTTTGTTTCACACCAGCTGTTCTCTGTTTATTCTGTATTCATCTTCATTACAAAAAATATTATTAATGATAATTCTGAACGGAGATTAACAGCATTTTAAATTTATTTTTACATGTTGAATGCTACTTATTCCACGAGTGGTTATAGGCAGGGCTTGACAATAATAGATTTGCCAAAAAAAACTAAATTTAAATTAATTTTTAAAAAATTACAAATTTATCAGAGGCAACATGCAAACCTAAGAGTTTAAAAAAGTTTTCAAGTTTTTAAAAAATTTCTTGTAAGTTTAAGACTTTATTCCTATATGTTTGAGAATTTTATTTTTTTTTTCAGATAAATTTGAGATTTTTTTCATGCAAATTTTCTTTTTTTTTCCTGATAAAAATTGTAGCTTCTTTCCCTTTTCTTCTGTCTCTAAATTTGAAGCTTTTCACATATATTTGATTTAATTTTTTAGGTTTTCCTCTTAAAGTTTTTGTCATTAATTTAAAACTATTTTCTAATAAATTTGTCAAGTTTTTCCTCTTCAAAGTTGCCACTTTTTTCATAAATTTGCAGGTTTTTCCTTAGTTTATACCTTTTTGTCTTTAGAAAATTGACTTTTTTTCTAAATTTTCAACTTTTTTCTTGTAAATTTCTAAACTCTGTCGTGCATTTTTTTTTTTTTTTTTTTGTCAAAGCCACAAAGAACCACTGTTGAGAAGAAAAAAAACAAATTGGCAAGAATAAAAATGCTAATTTATGACTAAAATGCACAAACGTGTGAGAAAGAAAACCTCATTACTAGTGGAAAAAAGTCAAAAATTTAGGGAGATAAAAAAAAGTTGTAACTTAACTTTTTTATTCTAAGTTTGTATTGCTTTTTCTTTCTTTAAATGCACGATTTTTCTCATTAATTTGCATTTTTTTTCAGTTTGTATCATTTTTCTTACAATTGTGCAGCTTTTTCTTGTTTTTCATTTGTAATTTTTTCTCTTGAACTTGAAACATTTCTCTCAATTTTTTTGACTTTTTTACAAGGAATTTAGAGATCGTTTCGTGAGGTTTCTTATTTAATTTCCAGTCTTTTTCAAATAAATTTGGTAATTCTTGTAAATTTTCAAAATGCCAATGCAAGTTTTTGAAATGGTTTTCCTTTCTTTATTTCTTTTAATTGTCAAGCCCTGATTATATGACCGAGTGCACTTTGTCCTGACGACGGCTCACTCATAAATGAGTTTTGCACAACGGCTCAGATGTAACAGTGAAGCCTCGCTCCAGTTTTTAACTTTTGTTTCATCATCGGTGGTGGGTTAAAAATATGGCTGCACGATATTAGGGAAACATGCAATATTGTTTAATATTGTGAAAACAAAATGACTTGTGATTATTAAACAAATGCTTGTTATAGATTTGAGATTTTTTCCACTTAAGTGTGCAACATTTTCATATAAAATTAGTTGCATTTTTTCTTATAAATTTAGGAGTTTTTCCTGTGTAAATTTTGCGATTTTTTTTTCTAATAAATTTTAGATTTTTTTCTGCCACATAAATGTGCAACTTCTGTCACATAGTTTTTTTTTTTTTTAAATAAATTTGGGAGGTTTTTCACCAAAAATTTGCAGCTTTTCTTTTTCTTAAACATGTAATCTTTTTTCATATAAATTTATGGCAGTTTTGTCAGTTTGATACTTTCATGTAAATTTTGCAAATTTTTGACATATGTTTGATTTTTATTTTCATTTAAATACACAACCTTTTTACATATTTGCTACTTTTCCACAAATTTGTGACCTTTTTTCATATACATTTGTGACTTTTACCATGTGAATTTTCAAAAGTTTGATTTTCAATGTGAATTTCAACTTTTTTTTTAAACCATTAACATTACTGCTTTTCCCCTCATAAATTTGGTACTTTTTCACATGAAATTTGCTGCATTTTTCAATCATAAAAATGTCTTTTGCACATAAATGAGCGACATTTTTTATATAAAATTTGTTGCTTTTTTCAATCATAAAATTGTCTTTTCCATATAAATGAGCAACATTTTTTATGTAAAATTTGCTGCAGTTTTTCTCACAAATGTACAACTTTTCCACATAAAATTTGCTGCTTTTCCCTCAAAGCTTTTGTGCTTGTCCAGCAACAAGCAACAGTTTTACATAGAATTTACAGGGGTTTTTTGTCATAAATTTGCAACTTTACCACATCAAAAAATTTGCTTTTTTTTAAAAAAAAAATTGTAGCTTTTTCCATGTATATTTACTACTTTTTTCCTCCATAAATTTGTGATTTTTTTAACATAAATTAGCAGTTTTTTTCATACACAGTTATTGCTGTTCAAGCCGTATTTTGCAATATGTATATTGTGTGTGTTGTTAGTGCGTTAATAAAATTGCGACATGTTGTGCAGCCCTCTTGTATTCTCTTTTGCCATTCTGAGTAGCAGACTATATTAATGAAGCTCTCATTTCTCTTTGTTGAAGGCAATTCTGTCGGTGTTTTATACAATCTCTGATTCCATTCATGTGGCACACGTCTGTTTTCCTGGTTTAAATATTTTTTCATAACTGACTTCTTCAGTTCTCATCTCCACACTTTGAAAACACTACGGATTGCATAAAAGAGCTCTGTAATTTTTTTTTAAGCTCTTGACTGCATTTTATCCTCTTGAATAAAGTTTTGTGTAATTAAGTAAATCTGTGTTCTGTGTCTGTTTACAGCTGATTTTATTTAGTGAGAAGAAAATCAGTAAATTTCTTTTGTTGGCAATGATGGATGATGAATTCAGACTAGACTTTGTCTATTTTTACAAAAGAATATACATGTAAATCCATCCATCCATTTTCAACCACTCTTCTGAAGGTCCGGGTCACAGAGGTTGCAGCTCAAGCTGAGAAGCGCAGACTTCCCTCTCCCCGGCCACCTGCTCCAGAGAGGATACCAAGACGTTCCCAGGCCAGTTGGGAGACGTAGTCTCTCCAGCATGTCCTGAATCTGTCCCGGAGTCTTCTCCCAGTAGGACGTGGCCAAAACACCTCAAGTGGGAGGCATCCCGGTCAGATGCCCATACCACCTCAACTGGCTCCTTTCAATGTGGAGGAGCAGCGGTTCTACTCTGAGCCTCTCCAGATGACTGAGCTCCTCACTGTATCTCTGAGGGTGAGTCCAGCAATCCTACGGAGAAAGATCATTTCAGCCGCTTGTATCCGTGATCTTGTGGGGAGACTTGAATAACGAAACCGAATTGTCTTCCATTCCAGTTTATTCAAGAAATCATTCCACTGTCTGCTCTTATTCTTGAGCAGCGAACAAAGAGAGTGAACACACCAAAGTTCTCTCATTTAAACATTCTAACATCAAACCATTTCCCTCGCGGGGGAAATCACACATCTCTCTCAAAATCTCTTTATTCACATTCATTAGCCTTTTATTTACATAACTCCCCCTTCTCTCTTCCCGAGCCTCAGTGGTCAGGAAGTCTTCTGTCCCCTGTCCTCCGCAGGGGGTCCAGGCTCTGTGGCTCCGCACCGCAGGGGGCTGGCTCTCCTTCATCGTGGTTAAATCACATATGCAGTGTCCAACATATACATGTCTCACAACACAGCCATATAACCCCCCCCAAACGATGAAGAACAGACTAATTCCTAAAATTAAATAGCACCTTACTCACTACTGAATAATCAACACCAACATTCAGTCTGTGCGCCGCTTGGGCTTCAGCCGTCTGCCGAATCTGCTGTGCGTTGGCCCCGCCTTGCCTGCGGTGCGTTTCTGCTTCGGCGCTGTTGACTGAGGAAGAGAGTGGTTAATTGCCTTCTGCGGGGGCCTGCCTCGTCGAGGCGCCACCGCGACCGGTACAGACACGTCCTTCATGACAAAAGCAGGTTTTAGTCTGTCAATACTGACTGTCTCTTTTCTGTCTCCAAAATCCAGCACAAATTGCTTATCACCTGCCTCCAGCACTCGAAATGGCCCTTCGTAAGGCGGTTTGAGCGTTGCTTTTAGGGCTTCGCGCCTGACAAAAACGAAATCGGCATTTTTCAAAGCTTTGGGGACGAAAACTCGTGGAAAAGCGTGATGAACCGGACCCGGGAGCGTGTCTGCCCCCGTGCCGACTAACGGTCCCAGAGCCGAGAGAGGTGGGGGCTCTGGGTGCTCTCGTAAAAACTCGCCCGGCAGCCTCAGAGTTTGTGCGAATACCAGCTCCGCTGGGGAGGCGTCTAAGTCCTCTTTAGGCGCAGAACGCAACCCTAATAAAACCCATGGAAGTTTATTCACCCAATCTGCATCCATGAGCGACGCTCTGAGTGCTGCCTTCAAAGACCTATGAAAACGCTCGCATAAACCATTGGCCTGAGGGTGGTAAGCCGTAGTGCGGTGAATTTTGGCTCCTAAGCCGTTGGCCATCGCTGACCACAGCTCAGAGATGAATTGCGGTCCTCTATCGGACGTAATGTCCGACGGAACCCCGAAACGCGCCACCCAAGCCGTTAAAAAAACGCGAGCCACCTCCGCGGCCGTGGTCGTCGCAAGTGGGACCACTTCCGGCCAACGTGTGGTGCGGTCCACCATTGTCAAAAGATACGTGAACCCCTGTGATGCCGGTAGGGGGCCCACAAGGTCGACGTGCACATGGTCGAACCTTCTGGCCGGAATGCGGAACGGTTCTAACGGGGCTCTTGTGTGCCTGTGAATTTTGGCCCGTTGACAGGAAATGCAGGTTTTTGCCCATTCCTTCACGTGCTTGCGCAGGCACGGCCAAACAAACTTTTCCGCCACTAGTTTCACCGACGCGCGCACCCCCGGGTGCGCCAGTGAGTGGACCGAGTCAAAAACACGGCGGCGCCACGTGGCCGGAATCAGAATCAGAAAAGGATTTATTGCCAAGTACATTAACAGAACACTGATAACATACGAGAGAATTTGACTTGACACAGTAATGACCTGCATTTCCGTGCCACGGCGCATCTGAAACGCGCCTATCAGCAGGAGGATACAGGAAGCATAAAGATAATACAATGGGAAGGAGCAAAAAAATCATTGATTCAAAATACTGGTTACATACTTAATCAATATTAAGAGTTCAAGGAAAAAAAAAGCTCTCATGCACATACATTCGCTACACTCAGAATTTCACAAGACACAAGAGAGCAGTGTACAGTATATCTTTATTCAGTTCATGAATCAATGTGTGTGCGGTGTTGAGCAGTGTTGATGATAATAAGAGAGACCCAAGGACCCTTGGCAGAAGATGTTTTGTCTGTCTGGCGCCCAGTCTTATCTGGCGCTGCAGCTGGCTGTCCAAGGCCTTGTGCTCATGATTTTGAAAAAACACAGTCTGCAGACAGCCAGGAGGAATTTTCATGGGGAATAATAATGCCAAATAGGACTGATCACAGAGAAGACTTGTATTTCTTCTGTAGATTCAGTACATTAATCCTTCATTGCGCAGCTTTGAATTCGTCGTGGTAAGACCTGAGCGAACCCATGATGTAATCCACCTTACGAGACAGTTCTCCAGTAGTCGCTATCAGGGTCTTCTCCAGTTTTTCAATTTGTTGGATGCACCTCGCCTGGCCAGCATTTTGATAGGTTGAATCCATCTTCAGCAATTTGCGGTAAACCAAGACAATTCCCGTCCCAATCAGAATTATCCCAATCACCAAGATTACGAAGATAAACAAATCTTCAATATCTTCGATAGAGAGATTAGAGAGACACAGCATTTTCCAATTACCTGTGTCACATAAATAGCCCACTGGAGCCGTTCCAGCGGGGCAGACAGCTTCCCCCGGAGCACTTTTCCTTGTTGAAAAAATAGTGTCAATTGTGTTCAAAGCCCAGCTTATTAACTCCATAATTTCTTTTCGGCGGTCGCAGTTAGACGCAGACAGACAACAGCAAGCTGGGATCCAGTAGTAGGAGGGGAGGAAAAAGTCAGCAGGAGAGAAGAAAAAAAGCGTCTACTCTCTTGGGAGGGCGGAAGTGAGAACCACCGGACGCGGGCGCCCCGTCGACACGTCGCAGATCAGGGGGGGCATACCGGTTTGTAAACACTTGCTCTCCAGCCTCAACCCTGTTGGTCCAGACTGGAGCGCGCGCACGTCTGCGTCCGCCCCCTGGTCCGCTGCCATGGCTGCGTAATCTATACCCACGTGCACCGGGGCTGCGCGCGCCACCGTGCCGCTCTCCTGCGGCGCGGTCACGGTGGCCCGTTCTGCCTCTGCGCGTGTTGGGGTCGTGAATGCGCGTGAGAGACAATCCGCTACTACATTGAATTTGCCCGCGACGTGCCTAATGTCAGTGGTAAATTCCGAGATTGCGGCCAGCTGCCTCTGCTGCCTGCCGGACCACGGGTCTGAAATTTTGGCCATGGCGTATGTGAGCGGCTTGTGGTCCACATAAGCGGTGAAGCACCGTCCTTCCAGCCAGAACTGGAAATGACGAATAGCCAAATGCAGCGCCAACAGTTCTCTGTCAAACGCGCTGTATTTTCGTTCAGCCGCGCTTAAAGATTTGCTAAAGAAAGCCAAAGGCTGCCAAACTCCGGCTACCTGTTGCTCAATAACGGCCCCTATGGCTAAATCTGAAGCGTCTGTCGTCAGCGCGATACGTGCTGCAGGGTCTGGGTGGGCCAGGAGCGCAGCGTCAGCCAAGGCTTTTTTAACCTCTGTGAACGCGCGCTCCCGCTCCGGGGACCATTCGACCGCCTGGGTCGGTTTTTGTTTTTTGAGCGCGGCATATAACGGTTGCATGATTTGAGCTGCGTGGGGCAGGAATCGGTTATAAAAATTCACCATCCCCAAGAATTCCTGTAGTGATTTGACCGTTTGTGGATGGGGAAAATCCGCTACCGCGCGTACTTTCTCTGGTAACGGAACCGCTCCCTCCGGGGAGACGCGGTGACCCAAAAAATCGATCCGCTCGACGCCGAACTGGCACTTGGCTGGGTTAACTATTAAGCCGTGCTCTCCCAGCCTCCTAAAAACTGCTGTGGGGTGCGTTTCGTGTTCGTCCTCTGAAGTACTCGCGACCAAAATGTCGTCGAGGTACACAAACACGAAAGGGAGATCGCGTAACACGGCATCCATCATCCGCTGAAATGTTTGCGCCGCCCCTTTGAGACCAAACGGCATGCGTAAAAATTCGAAAAGTCCGAACGGGGTTATTACCGCTGTTTTAGGAATGTCCTTCGGTTGGACCGGGACTTGGTGATAGCCGCGAACTAGATCAATCTTTGGAAAAAATGCGCGCCCCCGCCAGGTGCACCGAAAAATCCTGAATGTGCGGGATGGGATAACGATCGTGCGCCGTAGCGTTGTTTAGCCTGCGGTAATCCCCGCACGGTCTCCAGGAGCCATCGGCTTTCGGTACCATGTGCAGCGGCGAAGCCCACGGGCTCTTCGACCTACGAACGATGCCCAGCCTCTCCAGGCTGGCGAACTCCTCGCGCGCAATGGCGAGCTTAACTGCATCCAAGCGCCGAGCTTTTGCAAACACGGGAGGACCAGAAGTGGGGATAAAGTGTTTCACCCCGTGCTTCGCGACCGTCGCTGAAAAAGTGGGCACAGTGAGCGCTGGAAATTGGGTGAGGAGTGTGTGAAACTTACCACCTGCTGTAGCGACGTGGGTCTGTACTGGTGGCGGGGACACTCGAGCTGAACAGGGGAGAGAGTAAAAAGAGAGTGCATTTACCAGCCGTCTATTAGCAAGATCAACTAACAGATTGTGTGAACACAAAAAATCCGCGCCCAACATGTTGAAACTCACCGCCGCTATTACAAAAGTCCATTCATATGTGCGGCCATGTAAGCATAAAGGCAAGGTCCTTCTCCCGTAGGTGTTGATGTTCGAGCCATTTGCTGCTGTAGCTCCGTTACCGTGGGGTCCAGCCACCCGGTCCGCGTATGTTGGGGTGATGAAGCTCACTTGTGCTCCGGTGTCAATGAGGAACACTCGTCCGGAGCGCGCATCCGTGATGTAGAGCAGCTTGTTGCGTTCTCCGAGGGTCGAAGCTGCTAGCGACCCCCGGTCTTGCCGTTTCCCGAACTCCTGAAGATGCAGGGCGGCACACACCTGCGTGCCTTCTCTGCGAACCTCCGATGGTAAAAGCAGAGATCTTCTCCTCCGCTGTGTCGTGCCCGCGCTTCTGCCGCCGGGCTATTGGCTCCCCCTCGTCGCGGTCGTGTTGCCGCCGTCGTCGGCCAGTCTGGTTCTGCCGCCTCTGGCTCCCCGCTGTCTCGGGTCGCTGCTGTGGTTGCTTGCCCGCCGCAGGCGTCCAGGATCCCATCTGCCTCCTGGGCCAGCTCCCGGAACTCCTCCAGGGTGTGACACTTTTTGCCGGCCAGCGTGCTTCTCGCATGCGCCGGGAGGTTGGAGAGGAAGATGAACTGAAAAATGAAATCATCGTTGTCCAAACCTCTCAGCTGTATCATCTCCTCCATCAGGGCGCTCGGCCTGTGTTCACCTTGGTCTAGCAAAGACAGGATCCTCCTCGCCCTCACTTCAGCCGAGGGGGTGAAAAACTTGATGAGGGTGGATTTCAGTTTGCCGTACCGGTCGGTCGCGGGTGGCTGCTCCACCAAGCTTTGCACGCACCGAGCTGTGCTGTTGTCCAGTTTAGCGATGACATGGTGGAACTTAGTGTCATCCACCGTTACTCCTGCGAGCGCGAACTGCGACTCTGCTTGCAGAAACCACGACCGTGGGTTATCCTGCCAGAAATCAGGCAGCTTAACAGCCACTGCGCTCGCCAGCTCTGAGCGCTGTGAGTCCGGGACCCTGAGAATTTCTTCGTTCATTCTCAACGTCGTCAGTCACCAATGTGGGGAGACTTGAATAACGAAACCGAATTGTCTTCCATTCCAGTTTATTCAAGAAATCATTCCACTGTCTGCTCTTATTCTTGAGCAGCGAACAAAGAGAGTGAACACACCAAAGTTCTCTCATTTAAACATTCTGACATCAAACCATTTCCCTCGCGGGGGAAATCACACATCTCTCTCAAAATCTCTTTATTCACATTCATTAGCCTTTTATTTACATAACTCCCCCTTCTCTCTTCCCGAGCCTCAGTGGTCAGGAAGTCTTCTGTCCCCTGTCCTCCGCAGGGGGTCCAGGCTCTGTGGCTCCGCACCGCAGGGGGCTGGCTCTCCTTCATCGTGGTTAAATCACATATGCAGTGTCCAACATATACATGTCTCACAACACAGCCATAATCTCATTCTTTCGGTCATTACCCAAAGCTCGCGGCCATAGGTGAGGGTAGGAACGTAGATTGACCGGTAAATCAACAGCTTTGCTTTAGTGCTCAGCTCCCTCTTCACCACAACAGACCGGTACAACGTCCGCATCACTGCAGATGCTGCTCCAATCCATCCATCAATCTCTCTCTCCATTCTCCCCTCACTCATGAATGAGACCCCGAGATACTTAAACTACTTCACTTGGGGCAGGAGCCTGTCCCCAACCTGGAGAGGACAATCCACCCTTTGCCGGCTGAGGAGGAGGTGTTGAATCTTATCCCAGCTGCTTCACACTGTGGAGCAAACCGTCCCAGTAAGACCTGTAGGTCATTGCTCGATTGCCAGCACCCAGTCATTTCATGTACATATGAAATTATTCTTAACAAAATGAAGCATATTTTTCTTGTACATTTTAGACTTTTTTCACATAAATTGGGGAAAAAAATCAAGCCAATTTTCTCCCCTCAACATTAATTTCTGGGTTTTTTTTCACATTAATTTTTCAGTTTTTTAAATTTGCATTTTTTTTTCTCCTCAAAAGTTGGAAGCTTTTTCAGAAATGTGAGGTCTTCCTGTTAAGTCGCAACTTTTTTCCTCATGAATTTGTAACTTTGTTCATGTAGTTTTGAATTTTTTCTCTTTTAATTAGCAAATGATTATCATGGAGGCTTTCCCAAACATACTGTAGCTTCCTGAAGCCTTGTGGAACAGATAATTTTTCCTCTGTGGTTAAATATGATTATTTTTAGAGCAAGAAGCTCCCATTAGTTGTGCAAATAAGTTTTTGTATGACGGAGAGAAAGTGACTAAATTTTATGTTGCTGTAAAGAGCAAATGAAGCTTCTGAGGTGAACTTTTGAATTATCTATATCTGTGATTTGCAGCAATTTCATGGACGTAAAACCTCTATGTATTTTTAATGTGTTGATCCAGGGGTGTCAAACATATGGCCCGTGGGCCAAAAATGGCCACCAGGGAGTCCAACTTTTTCTCTGAAACGACTTTGTTTCTAATAAATTTCTGACTTTTTCTACTGATTAGAATTGTTCATCTAAGTTTGAGACATTTTTCTCCTTAAGATGGGACTTTTTTTTCTCAGTTTTTTTTTTTCCTGGTGAAAACAGGTAATGTAGATTTAGGTTAAATCCATCTGCAATTACTAATAACATTGTGCAGCCCTGAAGGGGTGTCCCAGTTCATAGGGGTCATGTTCAACCCCTACCCCTTGGCCTTTGATTTCAAGGGCCAAGGGGTGGGGGCAGGCAAAGGGGAAGAGGTATAAATGAGAAGTGGGACGGTCCCCAACTCCACCTGTACTTCACTCTCATATTGCAAATATCTTTCGCAACTGTTTTACAGAATTACGCCTGTTAATAATCAAACAGTGTTTCTCTTGCTATTTTTATGTACAGTGGTGTGAAAAAGTGTTTGCCCCTTCCTGATTTCTCATTTTTGTATGTTTGTCACACTTAAATGTTTGAGATCATCAAACAAATTTAAATATTTGACAAAGATAACACAAGTAAACACAAAATACAGTTTTTAAATGAAGGTATTTATTAAGGGGAAAAAAATCCCAACCTACATGGCCCTGTGTGAAAAAGTGATCCCCCCATTAACACATAAATTAACTGTGGTTTATCACATCTTTGAAAAGCTGAGTTCAATTTCTCTAGCCACACCCAGGCCTGATTACTGCCACACCTGTTCTCAATCAAGAAATCACTTAAATAGGACCTGCCTGACAAAGTGAAGTAGACCAAAAGATGCTCAAAAGCTAGACATCATGCTGCAATCCAAAGAAATTCAGGAACAAATGAGAAACAAAGTATTTGAGATCTATCACTCTGGAAAAGGTTATAAAGCCATTTCTAAAGCTTTGGACTTACAAACATACACCACTGTATGTATAAGTTCATTTACATTTAAAAAGGATGTAAATTTAGTTCAAGTAAAATTTAGCATGCGATAGTCAAACTTCATCATATTAAACATTAATTTTCCAACTACAAAATTGTGGCTAGTAATATTGGAAAATCACTAGCTACAGTGGCCGGTGAGCAAAAAAGTTCATGTCAAGCCCCGAGCACAGGACTGAAAACTCAAAGCGGTATGCATTGAAAATAGAAAATGCAGAATGAAAGTAATGAAAAGCAAATGGGCAAAAACAGAAGTCAGTGTCTGTGACTGAACGGCAAGAAATGAGCTGATGGAAATGGGATTATTTTTGGGCTGGGTGATATCTCGGTATCAAAATGTACCAATATATTTTCATCTGCGACACAGGATGTCCCAGTATTGTTTGTATCAATACTGCTTTCTCCTTGGTGTTTGCACCGCAACTTCACTCCGCTCACATCTTCTCCCTCCAAACACATAACTGCCTCTCCACCACCCGCTCACTCCCATCCAGCAGAGGATGGCTCCAAAAAAATTCACTTTATACAGCAGCAGTCCCCAACCTTTTTTGCTTCATGAAACGGTAATAGAGACGTGGACAAAATTGTTGGTACCCCTCTGTTAATGAAAGAAAAACCCACAATGGTCACAGAAATAACTTGAATCTCACAAAAGTGGTAATAATAGCCACTACCAAACACTGCATCCATCCAGGAGTAACCAGGGCCACTGGGTTGAGCTTCCAGCTTCTCAGGAGTCAGATATCCAGCAGCACTGCATGTGTGGTCTTGGGGAAAATGGCGGAATGGAGATCGGAGGTGTTCTAGGCATTGTCTTGGGTGGGATGCTCGCAGCGACGTGTCCCGGCCGTGGTCTCCCTGCCCGTTCCCGCTAGAGTGCTGGGAGGCCGGGTTGAAGGGAACTTTCATTTTTACCCCCTGAACAAAAATTTCTTTTAACTTACAGACGTGGACAAAATTGTTGGTACCCCTCTGTTAATGAAAGAAAAACCCACAATGGTCACAGAAATAACTTGAATCTGACAAAAGTGGTAATAAATAAAAATTCTATGAAAATTAACCAATAAAAATCAGACAATGCTTTTGAATTGTGGATTAACAGATTTATTTTAAAAAAACAAACTCATGAAACAGGCCTGGACAAAAATGATGGTACCCCTAGAAAAGATTGAAAATAATGTGACCATAGGGACATGTACATCCAAGATGTGTCCTAATTAACATCACAGGTGTCTACAAACTTGTAATCAGTCAGTCGGCCTATTTCAGAATCAGAATCAGAATCAGCTTTATTGGCGAAGTATGCACAACACATACAAGGAATTTGACTTTGGCTAAAAATATTATAAATATTATCACAGTAGATGCCTCTCAAATGACGCTGTTTCCAAATTTATGCAGATTGTTTCCTCTATGCCATGTGTCAACACAACGGAAATAAGCTATAGACAGCTTGCTCCTTCTGTAATTGATAACATGGTGGATAGTGTTTCAGCTTCTCTGCATCAGGCTCTAGACTTGGTGGCCCCCTTAAAAAAGAAAAAGTCTAATCAGAGATTTTTAACTCCTTGGTTCAACACAGAAACTCGTAGCTTAAAACAGAAGACTCGTCAATTAGAAAGAAAATGGCGCTCTACTAATTTAGATGAAATCTATTTAGCTTGGAGAAATCATCTTTTAATTTATAAAAAATCTCTTAGAAAAGCTAGAACGAGTTATTACTCTGCATTAATAGAAGAGAACAAGAATAATCCCAGGTTTCTTTTCAGTACTGTAGCCAGGTTGACAAAGAGTCAGGACTCTGTCAATCCTAGCATCCCCTTAGAGCTTACTAGTCAGGACTTTATGAACTTTTTCAATAATAAAATTTCATCCATCAGAGATAAAATCAATCAGATTCTTCCCACAGTTAACTTAAATACTGTAACTACTACAACTCCTTCTATTGATGTCTGTCTTGATGAGTTTACTCCAATCGACCTTTGTGAGTTAGACAAAATAGTTTCCTCATCCAAACCTTCAACTTGTCTTTTAGACCCTATTCCTACCAGGTTATTTAAAGAAGTCTTCCCACTTATTGGTAGCTTTATTCTTCATATAATCAATTCTTCATTAACTTTAGGCCATGTACCGCAGGCTTTTAAAACGGCTGTAATTAAACCCTTACTCAAAAAGCCAACGCTAGATCCAGGAGCTTTAGCTAACTATAGACCAATCTCTAATCTCCCTTTCATTTCAAAAATCTTAGAAAGAGTTGTTGCTATGCAATTATTTGACCACCTGCAGGGAAATGGTTTATTTGAGGAGTTTCAATCTGGGTTTAGAATCCATCATAGCACTGAAACAGCCTTAGCGAAGGTCACTAACGACCTCCTCATTGCATCTGATAATGGACTAGTTTCTGTACTTGTCCTTTTAGATCTTAGTGCAGCTTTTGATACTATTGATCATAATATTCTACTTGATAGATTAGAACACTATGTTGGACTTAATGGAACTTCGTTGCAGTGGTTTAGATCTTATTTATCTGATAGGTTCCAGTTTGTTCATGTAAATGATGAGTTTTCTCTCAGCTCAAAGCTTAGTCATGGAGTTCCACAGGGATCTGTGCTTGGCCCTACTCTTTTTAGTTTATATATGCTTCCGTTAGGCAACATTATTAGAAAGCACTGTATACATTTTCACTGTTATGCAGATGACACACAATTATACCTGTCAATGAAGCCAGATGATACTAATCAATTAGCCAAGTTAGAAGCCTGTCTTAAGGAAATCAAAGTTTGGATGACTTGTAATTTCCTGCTATTAAATTCAGATAAGACTGAAGTCATTCTTGTTGGTCCAAAAAACCTTAGAAATTCCTTTCCAAATCAAACTTTCAGTTTGGATGCAGTTACTCTTTCTCTTAATAGCTCTGTGAGGAACCTTGGAGTTATTTTTGATCAGGATTTGTCCTTCAATTCACATATTAAATTTGTTTCTAAGACTGCCTTCTATCATTTGCGTAATATTGCCAAGATTAGGAGCATCTTGTCTCAGAGTGATGCTGAGAAGCTGATCCACGCTTTTGTTAGCTCGAGATTAGATTATTGTAATTCTTTATTATCAGGTTGTCCTAAAACATCTTTAAAAAGTCTTCAGCTGATCCAAAATGCTGCAGCAAGAGTTTTAACAGGTACTAGAAAGAGAGATCATATCTCTCCGGTTCTGGCCTCCCTTCATTGGCTTCCCATAGAGTTTAGAATTAAGTTTAAAATCCTTCTTCTTACTTACAAAGCTCTAAACAATCAGGCTCCTTTTTATTTAAAAGATCTGATACTACCGTATCATCCTAACAGAGCACTACGCTCCCAAAATGCAGGTTTACTTGTAATACCTAGAATCTCCAAAAGTACAATGGGAGGCAGAGCCTTCAGTTATCAAGCTCCTCTCCTGTGGAATCAGCTGCCAATCTGGATTCGGGAGTCAGACTCGATCTCTGTTTTTAAGAATAGGGCTAAAACCTACCTTTTTGATATAGCCTACAATTAGGGAGGGATCATGTGTTTTCTGAACCCTCCCTTAGTTATGCTGCTAATAGGTTTAGTCAGCCGGGGGACCTCCAGTAATGCACTGGGCCTCACTCCTTTCCTCACTCTCTATGAAATATTTTTTTTTTGCTGGTCATTAACATTTGTTTGTTCTCTCCCATAGATTGAGTCCCCATCGTGCTGTTTGCTCTCTACATGTCTGTTCTTTTCTTCTTCTCTATCCCCTCACCCCCCAGCCAGTCGCAGCAGATGACTGCCCCTCCCTGAGCCTGGTTCTGCTGGAGGTTTCTTCCTGTTAAAAGGGAGTTTTTCCTCTCCACCGTCGCCAAGTGCTTGCTCACAGGGGATCGCCTGATTGCTGGGGTCTTTCTGCAACTGTGGGGGTCCTCCCTACAGTTGATAGTGCTATGAGATGACTGTTGTTGTGAAATGGCGCTATATAAATAAAGTTGAATTGAATTGAATTGAATTAAAAACTTGCTCTCGTCGTTCAGGTGGAGGATTTAAATAAGATTTAAATAAGGATTCAATGACAACAGAGTATGTACAGTAAATTACAGTCTGTCCACGTTTCTATAAAAGGATGCAAATATATACAGGAATATATGCAGCTTATTTACTCAGACTATCCACACTTTGCAGAAATATATGAAAAAATATACAGTCACAGTATTTCAATGTGAACTCAGATTCAGTGATATAATGTGAATGAAGTAAAAAGCAGTGTGAGAGTTATGTGCAATGTAAGAATGGATGAAAAGTCATGAGTACAGCAACAGGTAGGACTAGGTGAATGTTAGGAGTTCATCAGAGTGATGGCTTGAGGAAAGAAACTGTTCCTGTGATGGGTGGTTTTGACCTTCAGTGATCTGTAACGACGACCAGAAGATAGAAGTTCAAACAGTTTGTGGCCGGGGTGTGACGGGTCAGCACAGATGTTTCCCGCCCGTTTCCTGGTTATGGACCGATATAAGTTCTCAATGGAGAGTAGGTCGGTACCAATGATCCTCTCCGCAGACTTAATGATCCGCTGCAGTCTGGTCTTGTGCTGATTAGTGGCAGATCCAAACCAGACAGTGATGGAAAAGCAGAGGACAGATTGGATGATGGCGGTGTAGAAGACAACCAGCAGCTCCTGAGACAAATCAAACTTCTTGAGCTGACGCAGAAAAAACAACCTCTGCTGGGCCTTTTTCCGGACAGTGTCTATATGGGAGGACCACTTCAGGTTCCGGGAGATTGTGGTACCCAGAAACTTGAAGGAGTCCACAGTGGACACTGTGCTGTTGAGGATGATGAGTGGGGGGGATGAAGGAGGGTGTCGCCTGAAATCCACAGTCATCTCCACCGTTTTGGCTGGGTTAAGTTCAAGATGGTTCTGGCCGCACCAGAGGATCAGCTGCTCCACCTCCCGCCTGTATGCAGACTCATCACCATCCCGGATCAAACCGATGACTGTGGTGTTGTCCGCAAACTTCAGGAGCTTCACCGAAGGGTCCTCTGAGGTGCAGTCGTTGGAGTAGAGGGAGAAGAGCAGTGGGGAAAGGACACATCCTTGGGGAGCGCCAGTACTAATTTTTCGGGAGCTGGATGTAAATCTCCCTAGCTTCACCTGTTGCCACCTGTCAGTCAGAAAGATGGAGATCCACTAGCAGGTGGAGGGGGGCACCTTGAGCTGGAGGAGTTTCTGATGAGGAATGCCTGGGATGATGGTGTTGAACGCTGAGCTGAAGTCGACAAACAGGATCCTAGCGTACGTCCCTGGGGAGTCGAGGTGTTGCAGGATGTAGTGTAGTCCCATATTCACTGCATCATCCACTGACCTGTTTGACCGGTAGGCAAACTGCAGTGGGTCCATCAGGGGGCCTATGACGACCTTCAGGTGGTTCAGCACCAATCTCTCCATGGATTTCATGACCACAAAGGTCAAGGCAACAGGTCTGTAGTCGTAGTTTAAAGGGTGACAAATAGTCACTGTGCTGTTTGTTGACATGGTGTGTACTACACTAGACATGGACCAGAGGAAGCAAAGGAGAGAGTTGTCTCAGGAGATTAGAAAGAAAATTATAGACAACCATGTTAAAAGTAAAGGCTATAAAAGTAAAGGCTATAAGACCATCTCCAAGCAGCTTGATGTTCCTGTGACTACAGTTGCACATATTATTCAGAAATTTAAGATCCACAGGACTGTAGCCAACCTCCCTGGACGTGGCCGTAGGAGGAGACGGATAATACGAATGGTAACAAAAGAGCCCAGAGCAACCTCTAAACACATTCATTGTGAACTCCAAGGTCAAGGTACATCAGTGTCAGATCGCACCATCCGTCGTTGTTTGAGCCAAAGTGGACTTCATGGGAGACAACCAAGGAGGACACCACTGTTGAAAACAAATCATTAAAAAAGCTAGACTGGAATTTGCCAAACTGCATGTTGACAAGCCACAAAACTTCTGGGAGAATGTCCTGTGGACAGACGAGACAAAACTGGAACTTTTTGGCAAGGCACATCAGTTCTATGTTCACAGACGCAAAAATGAAGCATACCAAGAAAAGAACACTGTCCCTACTGTGAAACATGGAGGAGATTCTGTTATGTTCTGGGGCTGCTTTGCTGCATCTGGCACAGGGTGTCTTGAATCTATGCAGGGTACAATGAAATCTCAAGACTATCAAGGTATTCTAGAGAGAAATGTGCTGCCCAGTGTCAGACAGCTTGGTCTCAATCGCAGGTCATGGGTCTTGCAACAGGATAATGACCCAAAACACACAGCTAAAAACACCCAAGAATGGCTAAGAGCGAAACATTGGACTATTCTAAAGTGGCCTTCTATGAGCCCTGATCAAAATCCTGTTGAACATCTGTGGAAGGAGCTGAAACATGCCGTCTGGAGAAGGCACCCTTCAAACCTGAGACAACTGGAGCAGTTTGCTCATGAGGAGTGGGCCAAAATACCTGCTGAGAGGTGCAGAAGTCTCATTGACAGTTACAGAAATTGTTTGATTGCAGTGATTGCCTCAAAAGGTTGTGCAACAAAATATTAAGTTAAGGGTACCATCATTTTTGTCCAGGCCTGTTTCATGAGTTTGTTTTTTAAAATAATTCTGTTGAACCACAATTCAAAAGCATTGTCTGATCTTCATTGGTTAATTTTGTGGGTTTTTCTTTCATTAACAGAAGGGTACCAACAATTTTGTCCATGTCTGTAAGTTAAAAGAAATTTTTGTGCAGGGGGGTAAAAATGAAAGTTCCCTTCAACCCGGCCTCCCAGCACTCTAGCGGGAACGGGCAGGGAGACCACAGCCGGGACACGTTGCTGCGGGCATCCCACCCAAGACAATGCCTAGAACGCCTCCGATCTCCATTCCGCCATCTGAAAGGGGCTGCTGGATATCTGACTCCTGAGAAGCTGGAAGCTCAACCCAGTGGCCCTGGTTACTCTTAACTACCAACAACAGGGCTAATGTTGTGAAAGCGTGCTAGTGGATGGATGCAGTGTTTGGTAGTGGCTATGGATATGTCAGACGTAGCCATAGAATGTTTTCTACAGATACGACTCTAATCTGATTGGCCAGTACATTCCATTAATGCGTATCTTAAAAGCAGCAGGCTACAGGTACAGGAATCTGAGGCATTGATTTGTTTCAGAATTTTAATATCTATTTACAACCTTTTTTAGAAGCCATCTCTATTGTCATTCAGTCCATACAGCCAATCATGTACAGTAAAACAAAATTATGTTTCTCCTGTCTACAGTGTTAATCACATGTAGAATCAGAGGTCACTGCCATGCAAGGCACCACCACAAACATCTTCTCCTTCCCCCATTCTATTACGCTGAGCACCAAGCTAGAAGGCGGGAAGTACCATTTTTATATGGTCTTTGGTATGACCTGGCCAGGACTTCAACCCCCAGCCTCCCGATTGTGGGGTGGATGCTGTATCAACTCGGCCACCTTACCCACTCCCAAATCCTAAGGCTAACCTCTTCAATTTCAATTCCTTCTCATATCAAGTAAAATAGTTTGAACAAGGGGCTGATAGCAGGACATGAACCTACAACCATCTGATTATAGACCCACCATACTGTCTACCTAAGCCACAGTAGTGGGGGGCTTGGAGTTGATCTGAAAATGCTTTGTCGGATTGTCAACTCTTCCGTAGCAACAGACATTTCGTATAGGGCAACGTCTTACATAACCATAGCCACTACCGCTGTGGAGAATGTGCACAAGGATGAGACTGAGTTATTCCTCAGGTTCAGCTTTATTCACAGATCACATACTCCAACAATCTCAAAGCAGGAAAAGAGGGTGAATTTTCTCACATCCGTCCCTTTTATACCCGGGACATCAAACCGCTCCGTGTCGCTTGGTCCTGACTGCTGCCATCGCCGGTGAGTCTGGTGCTGCAACCACTGGCCCCATGCCGTCTCCGGATGTTGCTCCTAGCTCTGCTGCTGCGGCCGAAACCGCGCTCTGTTTGTGGGCGTCGACGAGTCGCTGCACCTCCTTGCTCAGCCCATGGTAGTCTCGCCGGGCCAACCGAGGTGAGTCTGCCAGGGTAATTCTCACCGCTGGTGGCAGGGTCCGGAGGAAAAGGTGGGCGAAGATAAATTCGCAATCCTCGGAGTCTTTCAGCCTCAGCATTTTCACCATCAGGTCTACGGGTCTGTCGTTCTCCGACTCCGTCAACGTTAGGAGCCCTTCTGCTTGCTGTTGCACCGAGGGGATGAAGTGGCTTATAAGCGCAGCCTTCAATGCGCTGTATTTGTCGCTGTCCGGTGGGTGATTGACCAGATCTTCCACCCTCTGGACTGTGTGGCTGTCCAGCTTCGCCACCACATGGTAGAATTTCGTGTCGTCCTTCGAGATTCTCCGTAGGTTGAACTGCGCCTCGACCGCGCTAAACCAGGAGCGCGGACTATGCTGCCAGAAGTCGGGCAGCCGGAGTGTGGTGGCAGCCAACAGGCTGGCTTCTGCCGAGCCCCGCTCGGGAGAATTATCTCTGCTCATTCTTCGTCGTAAGGTCACCAGTGTGGAGAATGTGCACAAGGATGAGACTGAGTTATTCCTCAGGTTCAGCTTTATTCACAGATCACATACTCCAACAATCTCAAAGCAGGAAAAGAGGGTGAATTTTCTCACATCCGTCCCTTTTATACCCGGGACATCAAACCTACAGTCACATGGTGTTTAATCAAACATACAGTCACATGGTACTTAATCCCAGTCACAATGTGACTTCCTCCGATCTTCACACCATCCACCTCCTACTCTCCTGTGGTCAGGAAATCTCTCAAGGTCATCTCCTTGGAACAAAAGGCCCAATCTCACACTCTGCTGTTACCTCTCGGAGGCTCAGTCCCTTTGTTCCATGAGATGTGAAGCACACAATAAACATACAGTGAAATATCTGTGGAGCGTATGAAACCAACATATGTGCCCCACACCGCAGTGTTTTTAGCCACAGACCTCATCTCTCCATTGGTGAGTTGAGTGCATAATTGAATAAATTCATATGAAATAAGAAAAGAAAATACCAATGCATAATGCTCAGTAAAAACTTTAGTTTACAGTAAGAATAATTTACAGGGCTAATATCCTAATATTGTCAACATGATGAAGCATCTAGAAATGTGTAGTCTTATACAGCAACTGCTGCTGAAACTGAAAGTTTGTTCCATAAACTATTAGACCTATTAGTGTGTGTGTGTGTGTGTGAGAGAGAGAGCGAGAGAGAGAGAGAGACTTTTGACTTTTAAAATAAGCCTTTATTGCACACTTCAAAAAAATGTAAGCACACCAACATCATTCCACCAAGTGTGTCACATTGGAAAAAGTGCAAACTGAAGTGTCCCCCCCCACCACACAACACAGAGCATTCCTTGCAGTCCACCTATTCCACATTGGCAGTGGCAGTAGTGCGAGTCCTCCCCGTAGTCCGTGCAAAGACGAGCCAGAGGCCCCCACCAGTTCCGTTGCACATCCCAGAGACAGTTTCCCCATCTCAGAAGGATTGGAGTCCTTAGAGTCTAAGGAATCCAATCCTTGCTTGAAAAACCCACATGGTCTAAGGCTTAGACCATGTGGGTTTTTCAAGCAAGTGAGAGAGAGAGAGAGAGAGAGAGAGAGAGAGAGAGAGAGAGAGAGAGTTTTAAAAAATGCCTTTATTGCACAATTCAAAAAAATGTAAGAGTACCAATATCATTCCACCAAGTGTCTCACATTGGAAAAGTGCAAACATAAGTCATCCCCCTCCCCCACACAACACAAAGTATTCCCTGCAGTTCACCTATTCCACATTGCCAATGGCAGTAGTCCGAGTCTTCCTTGTAGTCCGTGCAAAGACGAGCCACAGGCCTCCAGTTCTTAAGCAAGGCCAAGTCCCCTTCCTCCGGCAGCAGAGATGGCGCTGCGCACCCGCAGCCAGTTCCGTTGTACGTCCCAGAGACATTTTCCTCATCTCAGATGGATTGTAGTCCTTAGACCATGCGGGATTTTTAAGCAAGTCATCTTTGCAGCAGGCTCGTCCAGATTGTAGAAAGAAAACGTTGGGGCATCCATGCCCTGCAGGCGAGTAAACCGTGACCTTGTAGTCCGTGCAAGGAAGAGCCACAGGCCTCCCGTTTTCAAGCCAGGCCAAGTCCCCATCCTCGGGCAGCAAAGATAGTGCTGCGCGCCGGCAGGAGACCGGTAAAGATCCAGTTCCGTGACAGTCAATTACAGTCAATTAGAAACGTCATAAAAGTCTGATCGAACAATATCCCAAAATGTGTAAAACAGGCAGAGGAACGACCGCCATTTATTCCTTCTGTCGGGCGCGCTTGACCCCTGTTCCCCCTGCTGCTTTACGCAGGGCTGTCAGGTGTTTTTTGAGGCGAAAACGTTTCCTTTCATCCAGGAGGTCAAGACCAGCCTGCCTTCTTAGCACATTAACAGGCTTAATGAATTTATCAGTGTCACTGAAGTAGTCAGTGACTTTAATGGCCTTGTTATAGGTTTCATCCAGAAAAGCATTTATTTCTTCCAGTGAATACAAACTCGTGTTCGTACTGCATTTTGCCTCAATAGACTCAGTAATAGTCACAGTGTCGGGATCAGATTCCATTTCCTCATCAGCACAACTCAGCTGACTGTTCGGTTCATCTGGACCAGTGGATTCATCATGGGCCACATTTTCCTGGACGCCACCCACAGCAGCTGACTGTCGTTGTTCCGTCCCCTGCTCTGAAACGGTAGCAGCCTCCAGAAGCACAGCCGCTGATGTCACACAGCAAGATTCTGACACACCATCAGTGACATTTTGGGCGCCATCACCAGTGACGCTCCCGGCCGTAAGCTGGGCTGCGTGCGCCACAGCCGGGCTGTCCACAGACACAGCGGCAGGCTCTGGAGCAGGGCCGGCGGAAGCCCCCGCAACGTCGTCCGTAGTAGCAGCGGGAGCGGAGGCCGCGCCGGCAGCCTCAGCTGCGGCGGAAGGCCCCGCCACGCCGTCCGCAGCAGCGGCGTGAGCGGAGGGCGCACCGCCGGCTCCAGCCACGGCCCCATCAGAGCCCCCCGCCTGCTGCCTGTGCGGACAAGCGAACCGTTTATGGCCCACGTCCCCACATTCAAAACACTTCATCTGTTCTGAGCTCGCATACACCATATAGGAGCCATCCCCGTGTTTGACCCGGAAGGACACTTCCAGAGTCGCAGTTGGCGAGTCCAAAAACATGAACACCTGTCGCCTGAGTGATTTCACATGTTTTAACTTGGTCTCCTTGCATCCCAAAGTCAGAGTTCTAAACGGGCCCGCAAACTTCCCAAATCTGCGGAGCTCCGTCACCAACTGCTCGTCAGTGATGAAAGGTGGAACACCTGAGACGGTGATACACGTTGATGGGACAGATAAGGGGGACACCTGTACATACGTTTCCCCGATAACAACACCGCTTCCAATCAGGGTGTGGACATCCTCTTCAGCAGCCAGAAACACAACTACAGCTCTATTCATTCGGGACGCAAAGCAGATCGCATCATGGCCCACCTGCTCGGCCACAGCCAGAAGGACCTCCTCCACAGTAACACTGCTGTCCGGGGGAACGATCCGCACCCCCTGGTGGATAGACGGAGGTGGCATTTCCAAGGTCGCCATCCTCCACCCAAAAAAAACAAAAAATGAAAATGCGGCCAGTAGTAGAAAATCGAAAAAAAAGTCCAAACAAACCACGGAGTTCCCTATTTCCGCCCTCCTCCTTCGGCCGCCGAGAGAGCGTTTGAGTTTGAGTTTTAAAAAATCCCTTTATTGCACAATTCAAAAATGTAAGATCACCAATATCATTCCACTAAGTGTCTCACATTTCAGAAGTGCAAACATTACTCAACCCCCTCTCCCACAGAACACAAAATATTCCCTACAGTCCATCTATTGGTGAATACCTCCAAATTGTCCACCATTTTATAGTAAGAATACTCCACCTGGAGTCTGACTTTTAACAAGGCCTTGAAAACAAACACAGGATCCACATTGCCAGTGTTAGTAGTCCGATTTTTTCTTGTCAGCCAGATGGCAAGTTTAGCAGTACCAGATAGGAAGTTCATCAAAGTGTGCACAGACTTCTTTGCCACTTTATACTTTGGACCGTAAATAAACAAACCAAAAGAGAAGCATTCACCCAAATCATGAAACCACACTTTCAGAAGATCAAAAAGGCCGGATAAACGAAAACATTGAACAAACAAATGCTCCAGGGTCTCAACTTGGGAACAAAACAAACATTCCTCCCCCACATTAGGATCCAGGTGTGCTCTGTATTTATTTGTAGCTATTTCCCCATGAACAATCCTCCACTGGAGATCTGCCGGCCGTTTCTCAATAGGGAGCTTGTACATGGACTGCCAGCTTCCTTTCAGGGAGAATACCGGCCCCAAAAACCCCGCCCACTTTGACTCTTTCACGTCCGTCAGCGAGCGCAGATTCAGAACTTTCACACAGATGTGATACACCGTCTTCGTCCCCACAAACTGGAACTTGTCCAGACGAGGATTTCTGAAGGATAGCAGGTGATCCTCTCCCTCCTCCCACTCTCCCACAGCTGGACTTATGGAAAGGGCAGGAAAGTTGGACACAGTGCCCTCATCCCATTCAGTGGAAAGAGTCCGGTCTTCCGCAAATGCTCTAAGCGGTCGTGGCAGGGCAGCACACACTTCCTTCACCACCCTATGCACCAGTCTGACAGATGTAATGTTGGCACTCCGCCCCAGCATTTCTATCGACATGGTTGACATCTTCATAAGATGACCAATCTTGGTACAGCGTGCCTCTCTTAAACAAGTTCGCAGACTAACAGATTGCAGCACTTGAGTGTCCATGAATTGATTGAAAAACAGTGGTTCCTCAAACAGCCACATGCCTGGTGTCTCCTCAGGAATGCGGGCTATGGTGAAGACTTGCCATGCATGTAAGACAGATGTGTAAAAAGCAGAAAGTCCAGTAAGGTCCACCTCCCTGGACTTCACGAGGAAAAGCTGCTTATTATAGCCCAAGCGGCCAACTCTCCTCAGGAGCAGTTTTGCAGTGTCCATCCAGCAGGGGCCACATCCGTAAAGGAGCCGTTGTGCAGTCCAAAACCTAAAACAGGCGATCTTGGACTGTATGTCCACCAGGCCCTGTCCTCCCTCGGCAACAGGCAGGTAGAGAACAGCCACACGGACCCAATGTCGACCAGACCAAAAGAAATCCACGATGATCTTCTGAACCTCCTCAACTAGGCTCCTGGGTGGTGTCAAAGCAATAAGCCTATGCCAAAGAGCCAAAGCGACCAGATTATTGGCGACCAGAACCCTTCCCCTATATGACAGCTGTGGTAGCAACCATTTCCATTTAGAAAAGCGAGCACACACCTTCTCCTTAATTCCCTCCCAGTTCTTGCGTTCAAAGTCCTCAGAACCCAAAAATATCCCCAACACTTTGAGACCGGCTTTCCCCCACAGAAGACCTCCAGGAAGCTGAGGAATGTCCTGATATGACCACTGGCCCACCAATAGACCCTCACTCTTGGCCCAGTTTACCCATGCAGAAGATGCTTTCTCATAAATAGATAAAGTGTCCACCAGACGCTGTACATCCCTGTGGGATGTGATGAAAATGTTGACGTCATCTGCATAAGCAGACAAGACGATTGGACGACAACTGCTGGAGGGCCCCGGCAGAACCAGACCACCCAGCTGAGTGCGCAACCTGCACAGCAAAGGCTCAATAGCCAAGCTGTACAGTTGACCTGAGATTGGACAACCCTGCTTTATTCCCCGACGTACAGGGATTGGCCGACTCAGCCCTGCCCCCATCTTTACCAAACACTCAGCTCCAGTATATAGCAGATTGACCCACCTCAAAAACATATTGCCAAAACCAAACCCCTTCAGTGTGGAAAACAAATAAGAATGGTCAACCCTATCAAAAGCCTTTTCTTGGTCCAAAGACATAATACCGAACTCTAAATCATAACATTTACTGAGATGAAGAATGTCATGTACGAGAAAAATATTGTCCATAATGGTTCGGTCAGGAATACAATATGTTTGATCTCTATCTATGATAAAACCCAATGCATTTTTCAGTCTATTTGACAGGGCTTTAGAAAGCACCTTGTAGTCCGTGCAAAGAAGAGCCACAGGCCTCCAGTTTTTAAGCAAGGCCAAGTCCCCTTCCTTAGGCAGCAGAGATAGTACTGCACGCCGGCAAGAGACAGGTAAAGTTCCATTTCTGTAACAGGCAATTAGAACGTTATAAAAGTCTGATCCAATAATATCCCAAAAATGCTTAAAAAAGTGAGAAGAAAGACCGTCAAGTCCAGGTGCATGTCCCAGAGCCATTTGATTAACTGCTACAGTTAACTCATCCAAAGTCAGTTCACAGTCCAGAGCAGCCCTGTCCTCTGGGCTGAGCATGGGAAGACCTTCAAAGAGTTGGTTTTGAGATTCTATGCAACATGGTTCTGCACCAAACAGGGCCCCGTAAAAATCCACTGCATGGCACCGCATCTCAGATGGATTTGTAGTCATTTGACCATCTGGGAGTTTTAAGCAAGTCATCAACTTCTTTCTTGCAGCAGACTTCTCCAGATTGAAGAAAAAAGATGTTGGGGCATCCATGTCCTGCAGGCGAGTAAACCGTGACCTAACAAGTGCTCCCTTCACTCTTTCCTGCAGGAAAGAGCTCAGGGCTGATCTCTTCCCCTGCAACAAAGGACCTGCGGTAGAATCCTGATCCCTAACCAAACTGTCCTCCAGCCTCTTGACAGTGTCCTCAAGTTCACCGACTTTGGTTTTGATGATGGCAGTCGAGTTCGCAGTATACTGTTGACAAAAAATGCGAATTTGCACCTTGCCAACCTCCCACCACTGTTCCAGGGAACTAAAACGAGGCTTTGTGGTCCTCCAGTGTTCCCAGAAACACATAAAATATTGACAAAAGGTGGTGTTCTGAAGGAGCTTGTTATTGAAGTGCCGATAAGATTTATTTCTTTCCCCTGGTGAGCTAATTACCACCACAGAGGCCAGATGATGATCTGTAAAACCGACGGGACTTATGTTACTGTGGAGGATTCCCAGGCCAAAGGTTTGAGAAACATATATTCTGTCTAATCTAGCAGCACTGACCATATCATCTGTGACTCTGACTCAGGTATACCGTCTAGTGTTTGCATGTTTAACTCTCCATGTATCCAATAGGTCGAACTGTACAGTGATATTTTTTAAAACTTGAGAAGACTGCAGATGAGGTTCTGCATTAGTGCGATCCAGAGTGAAGTCCAAGGTACAGTTGAAATCACCAGCAACAATAAGTTGGTCTTGGTGATAGCTCTGCAATTCATTTGTCAGTGTATTGAAAAAGGCAACCCTTTCAGAACTCTGATTTGGAGCATAAACGTTGATCAAACGAAACACTGAATTCCCTATTTCGGCCCTAACAAGGAGCAGCCTGCCCTTCACTACCTCCACCACAGATAAAACTGTTGCATTTGCAGATTCACCAAACAAAATGGCTACTCCTGCACTAAAATTTGTACCATGACTGAGTGAAAAAGGGCCCTTCCACCACAAGCCCCAGTCCACTTCATCTGCTGAAGTGGTATGAGTTTCTTGCAAAAACAAAATGTTAAGCTTTTTTTGTCTGAACAGGTCACTAATTAATCCCCTCTTATGATTGGCCCTCCCACCATCGATGTTTAAGGATCCTAATTTTATGGTTTGCATAGAGAGATAGATATAAGGAACACCGTGCTGTGCCCATGTAAGTTATTCCATCTGTCGGGTGCGCTTGACCTTTTGTCCTCCTGCCGATTTACGCAGGGCTGTTAGGTGCTTTTTAAGGCGAAAACGTTTTCTTTCATCCAGGAGGTCAAGACCAACCTGCCTTTTTAACACATTAACAGACCTAATAAATTTATCAATGTCACTGAAGTAATCAGTGACTTTAACAGCTTTGTTATAGGTTTCATCCAGAAAAACATTTATTTCTTCCAGTGAATACAAACTCGTTTTTCTACTGCATGCTGCCCCAATAGACGCAGTGTCAGAATCAGAATCCATTCCCTCGTCAGCACAACGTGGCTGACTGACTGATTCAGCTGGCCCAGCTGATTCATCATGAGCTACATTTTCCTGAACACCACCTACAACAGCTGACTGGCGTTGTTCCGGTGGCTGCTCTGAAACGGTAGCAGCCACCAGAACCACAGCCGCTGATGTCACAAGCTCTTTCTCACAGCTAGATTGTGACGCACCATCAGTGACTTTTTGGGCGTCATCACCAGCGACGCTCCCAACCGTAAGCTGGGCTGCGGGCGCCACAGCCGGGCTGTCCACAGACACAGCAGCAGGTTCCGGAGCAGGACCGGCGGAAGGCCCTGCAACGGTGTCCGCAGTAGCGGCGTGAGCGGAGGCCGCACCGCCAGCGGCAGCTACGGCGCCATCAGAGCCTCCCGCCCGCTGCTTGTGCGGACAAGCGAAGCGTTTATGGCCCACGTCTCCACATTCAAAACACTTCATCTGTCCTGAGCTCACATACACCATGTAGGACCCGTCCCCATGTTTGACCCGGAAGGACACTTCTAGTGTTTGAGTGGGCGAGTCCAAAAACATGAACACCTGTCGCCCGAGTGATTTTACATGTTTTAATTTGGTATCCTTGCATCCCAAACCCACAGTTCTAAATGGGCCCGCAAACTTCCCAAACCTGCGGAGCTCCGTCTCCAACTGCTCATCAGTGATGAAAGGAGGAACACCTGAGACGGTGATACGCATTGATGGGACAGATGAGGGGGACACCTGTACATACGTATCCCCGATAACAACACCGCTTCCAACCAGACTGTGGACACACTCCTCCCCAGCCAGAAACACAACTACAGCTTTATTCATTCGGGACGCAAAGCAGATCGCATCATGTCCCACCTTCTCACCCACCGCAAGAAGGACCTCCTCCACAGTAACGCTGCTATCCGGGGGAACGATCCTCACTCCCTCCCGGATAGACTGAGGTGGCATCTCAAAGGTCGCCATCCTCCAGCCAAAAAAACAAAAACTGAATATGCGGCCAGTAATAAAAAACAGAAAAAAAGTCCAAACAAAACACTGAGTTCCCTATTTCGGCCTTCCTCTCTCTCTCTCGAGAGAGAGTTTTGAGTTTTAAAAAATGGCTTTATTGTACAATTCAAAAATGTAAGAACACCAATGTCATGCCCCCAAGTGTGTCACATCTCAAAATTGCAAACATAACTCATCCCCCTCTCCCACAGAGCACAAAACATTCCCCACAGCCCATCTATATTGGTGAATGCCTCCAAATTGTCCACCATTTGATAGTAAGAGAACTCCACCTGGAGTCTGACTTTCAACAAGGCCTTGAAAGCAGACACAGGATCCACATTGCCAGCGTTGGTAGCCCGATTTTTCCTTGTCAGCCAGATGGCAAGTTTAGCAGTACCAGATAGGAAGTTCATCAAAGTGTGCGCAGACTTCTTCGCCACTTTATACTTTGGACCGTAACTGAACAAACCAAAAGAGAAACATTCACCCAAAGCCCGAAACCACACTTTTAAAAGATCAAAAAGCCCAGATAAATGAAAACATTGAGCAAACAAATGCTCCAGGGTCTCAACTTGGGAGCAAAACAAACATTCCTCCCCCACAGTTGGATCCAGGTGTGCTCTGTATTTATTCGTAGCTATTGCCCCATGAACAATCCTCCACTGGAGATCTGCCATCCGTTTCTCAATAGGGAGCTTGTACATGCACCGCCAGCTGCCTTTCGGGGAGACCTCTGGCCCCCAAAACCCCACCCACTTCGACTCCTTCACGTCCATCAGAGAGCGCAGATTCAGAACTTTCACACAGATGTGATACACCGTCTTCGTCCCCACAAACTGGAACTTGCCCAGACGAGGATTTCTGAAGGCCAGCAGGTGATCCTCTCCCCTCTGCCACTCCCCCACAGCTGGACTTATGGAAAGGGCAGGAAAGTTGGACACAGTGTCGTCATCCCATTGAGTGGAAAGAGTACAATTTTCCGCAAACGCTCGGAGTGGTCGTGGCAGGGCGGCGCACACTTCCCCCACCACCCTCTGCAGCAGTCTGACAGATGTAATGTTGGCACTCCGCCTCAGCGTTTCCATCGATGTGGTTGACATCTTCATAAGATGACCAAGCTTGGTACAGCGTGCCTGTCATAAACAAGTTCGCAGACTGACCGACTGCAGCATCTGAGTGTCAATGAATTGATTGAAAAACAGTGGTTCCTCGAACAGCCACATGCCCGGCGTCTCATCAGGGAAGCGGGCTACGGCGAAGACTTGCCATGCATGCAAGACGTATGTGTAAAAAGCAGAAAGTCCAGTAAGGTCCACCTCCCCAGATGTCACGAGGAAGAGCTGCTTATCATAGCCCAAGCGGCCATCTCTCCTCAGAAGCAGTTTTGCAGTGTCCATCCAGCAGGGGCCACATCCGTAAAGGAGGCGTTGTGCAGTCTGAAGCCTAAATAACAGGCGATCTTGGAGTGTATGTCTACCAGGCCCTGTCCTCCCTTGGCAACAGGCAGGTAGAGAACAGCCACATGGACCCAATGTCGACCAGACCAAAAGAAATCCACAATGATCTTCTGAACCTCCTCCACCAGGCTCCTGGGCGGTGTCAAAGCAACAAGCCTATGCCAAAGAGCCTAAGCAACCAGAACCCTGCCCCTATATGACAGCTGTGGTAGCAACCATTTCCATTTAGAAAAGCGAGCACACACCTTGTCCTTAACACCCTCCCAGTTCTTGCGTTCAAATTCCTCAGAGCCCAGAAAAACCCCCAACACTTTGAGACCGGCTTTCCCCCACTGAAGACCTCCGGGTAGCCGAGGAATGTCCTGATGTGACCACTGGCCCACCAATAGACCCTCACTCTTGGCCCAATTCACCCGTGCAGAAGATGCCCTTTCATGAATAGATAAAGTGTCCACCAGATGCTGTACAACCCTATGGGATGTGATGAAAACGCTGACGTCGTCCGCGTAAGCAGACAAGACGATTGGGCGGCAACTGCTGGAGGGCCCCAGCAGAACCAGACCACCCAGCTGAGTGCGCAACCTGCACAGCAAAGGCTCAATGGCCAAGCTGTACAGTTCACCTGAGATTGGACAACCCTGCCTTATTCTCCGGTGTACAGGGATTGGCTGATTCAGCCCTGCCCCCATCTTTACCAAACACTCAGCTCCAGTATATAACAGATTGACCCACCTCAAAAACATATTGCCAAAACCGAACCCCTTCAGTGTGGAAAACAAATAGGAATGGTCAACCCTATCAAATGCCTTTTCTTGGTCCAAAGACATAATACCGAACTGTAAGTCATAACATTTACTGAGCTGGAGAACGTCACGTATGAGAAAAATATTGTCCATAATGGTCCGGTCAGGAATACAATATGTTTGATCTCTATCTACAATCAAATCCAATACATTGTTCAGTCTATTTGACAGGGCTTTCGAAAGCACCTTGTAGTCCGTGCAAAGAAGAGCCACGGGCCTCCAGTTTTTCAGCAAGGCCAAGTCCCCCTGCTTAGGCAGCAGAGATAGCACTGCACGGCGGCAGGAGACAGGTAAGGTTCCCTTTCTGTAACAGGCAGTTAGTACGTCATAGAAGTGTGATCCAATAATATTCCAAAAATGCTTAAAGAAGTCAGAAGAAAGACTATCAAGTCCAGGTGCGCGTCCCAGAGCCATCTGATTAACAGCCACAGTTAACTCATCCAAAGTCAGGGCACAGTCCAGAGCGGCCCTGTCCTCCGGGCTGAGCACCGGAAGACCTTCGAAGAGCTGGTTTTGAGATTCCATGCAACATGGTCCCGCACCAAACAGGGCCCCGTAATAATCCACTGCATGGCGCCGCATCTCGGATGGATTTGTAGTCATTTGACCATCTGGGAGCGTCAAGCAAGTCATCAACTTCTTTTTCACAGCAGACTTCTCCAGATTGAAGAAGAAGGACGTTGGGACATCCATGTCCTGCAGGCGAGTGAACCATGACCTCACAAGTGCCCCCTTCACTCTTTCCTGCATTAATGTGCGCAGGGCCGATCTCTTCTCCTGCAGCAAAGGACCTGTGGTAGAATCCTGATCTGAACTAAAACGAGCCTCTGTGGTCCTCCAGTGTTCCCAGAAACACACAAAATATTGACAAAAGGTGTTGTCCTGAAGGAGCTTGTTATTGAAGTGCCAATAAGATTTAGTCCCTTCCCCTGGTGAGGTAATTAACACCGCAGTGGCCAGGTGATGATCCGTGAAACCGACAGGACTTATGTTACTGTGGAGGATTCCGGGGCCAAAGGTTTGAGAAACATATATCCTGTCTAATCTAGCAGCACTGACAACACCGTCAGTGACTCGGACCCAGGTATACTGTCTAGTGTTTGCATGTTTAGACCTCCACGTGTCCACTAAGTCGAACTGTACAGTGAGATTTTTTAAGAGTCGAGAAGACTGCAGATGGGGCTCTGCATTAGTGCGATCCAGAGTGAAGTCCAAGGTACAGTTGAAATCACCAGCAACAATAAGTTGGTCTTGGTGATAGCTCTGCAATTCATTTGTCAGTGTATTGAAAAAGGCAACCCTTTCAGAAGTGTGGTTTGGAGCGTAAACGTTGACCAGGCAAAACACGGAATTCCCTATTTCGGCCCTAACAAGAAGCAGCCTGCCCCTCACTATCTCCACCACCGATAAAACTGTTGCATTTGCTGATTCCCCAAACAAAATGGCTACTCCTGCACTAAAATTTGTACCATGACTGAGTGAAAAAGGGCCCTTCCACCACAAGCCCCAGTCCACTTCATCTGCTGAAGTGGTATGAGTTTCTTGCAAAAACAAAATGTTAAGAGTTTTTTGTCTGAACAGGTCACTAATTAATCCCCTCTTATGATTGCCCCTCCCACCATTGATGTTTAAGGATCCTAATTTTATGTTTTGCATAGGGCGATTGTACTGCCTCTGCTGATTGGACAGTCAGCTAAACTCCTTCCTCACATCAAGACTCTGAAGACACAGCTCTCAGTCCACAGGTTTAATGACACAAGGAAAGTGTGAAACTGTAACACATAATACAAGGAACAATCACTCCTTGACCTTCATACAGACATTACAATGAAAATACATAAATTGCTTACTTTTAACTTAAATACGATATAAAACTATATTTACAACAACTCCCGCCGCCATAGTAAATTGTTTCCCTCCAAATTACCTACCAACGTCCTGCGACCAATACAACGGCCGTTGCTAGCGTAAATCGCGGGAAAACCACTTTAGCGTCTAAAGTTATTAAACCCAACGTAACCTTAATAAACCGTCTAGGAATGCACACAAACAACAACAGTAAATACATACCCACGATGCTACCAAAGGCAGAGGATGTATGTGACTGCTGCTGGAGTTGACTGAGGCGGTAAAACACACACAACGGACTTTTCCTCAATACTCCGACTGACTTCCTGTTTACAGTCAGTCGGAGCCGAAGGTGACGTCACCTTCGGCTACGAACCATGCCGATTTCAAGGTGAACCCAACACAACATCACGCTCCACCGAAATGGGAGGCATGTGGAGGATTGAAAGTCCAAGAACATCCTTGGTCCGACAGGTAAGATTTCACACTTTTGTAGTTGATGTTAGAAGGTATCTTCAAAGCCTTACATGCACCCACAAGGTTTGTGCCTCTGTCTGAACGAATGCTTTTGGCTGGTCCTCTCACAGCTAGAAACCGTCTTAATGCATTGATGAAGCTGGATGTGTCGAGGGATTCTATGACTTCAATATGAACGGCTCTTACGCTCATACATGTAAAAATCACAGCCCACCGTTTGCTTTGTGAGAGGCTTCCTCTAGTCCGGCGTGAAGAAACGCTCCAAGGGCCAAATACGTCGAGCCCGACGTTTGTGAAGGGAGGATCTGATGAAAGGCGGTCTGGTGGGAGGCTGGCCATTTTTTGGCTACTAGTTGGGGCTCTGAGTCGTCTGCATGTTACATATCGGTGAATGATGCTGCTCACCTTCCTCTTGCCGCCGACTATCCAAAAGCCAGCTGAACGGACAGCTCCTTCCGTAAAGAAACGCCCTTGATGGTGGACCTGTTCATGATACTGCCGAATGAGTAAGGTTGCAATATGATGGTTGCCTGGAATGATCAAAGAAGTCTTCTCGCTCTGATCAAGACCTGAATGGTGAAGACGACCTCCAACTCTTAGCAGGCCGTGTGTGTCGACAAACGGATCCAGATTTTTGAGGGGACTGTTTTTAGGGATCTTTTTGTGCATTCTGATACATTTGATTTCCTCATTGTAAACCTCTTCCTGCACCGTTTGAATGATGATAGCTGAGGCTTGGTTGAGTTCCTCAAAGTTAAATTCTGCCTTGCAGAGATGCCAGCCTTTGCAAGAGTTGTTCATCATGGTTGTTTTGAAACAACGAGCTATGTGTTTCAGGTGTGCGATGGCACGAGTCAGTGACTTCCATGAAGAGAACTTGGCAAATCTTTGGGAACCAAGCCGCTTGGATGCAGTTGCAGTGCTTAAAGTGGACACTAGAGGACGGATGTCTGGCTCTGAACTTGAGTCCACAAGGTAATAGGTACTTTCGGGAACATCTTGCTCTGGCTTGTACAAAAAACTAGGTCCACTAAACCAGTTAGTGTTGCTTAACAGGCCTGCAGCGACAGAACGCGTTGCATGATCTGCAGGGTTCTGGTTTGTGGCTACATAGCGCCACTGATGTGGACTGGAGGATCTTCGAATACGCTGGACCCGGTTATTTACATACACATAAAAGCGTCTGGTTTCATTGCAGATGTAACCCAGAACCACTTTGCTGTCTGTGTAATATGTCACTGCATCGAGATGGAGATCAAGTTCTGATGAGATCAGGTCAGCTAACTCAACAGCAAGTACTGCTGCGCAAAGCTCTAGTCTCGGGATTGTATGCTCTGGACGGGGGGCCAGCTTGGCCTTTCCCATAACAAACCCGACATGATTATTTCCAGCAGTGTCCGTGACTTTGAGATATGCTGCTGTGGCGATTGCTTTCGTTGAGGCATCAGAGAAGACACATAATTCCCTGCTGACAGCTGCTGATGGTGAAGTTTCAGTGTAGGGCCTGGAGATTGACAGGTTTGACAACTCTTTTAGAGAAGCTCTCCAGGAAGTCCAGACTTCCTCCATTTCTCGAGGTAATGGCGCATCCCAGTCACCATTCTCAACAGTGAGTTCCCTAAGAATAGCCTTGCCTTGGATAGTAACCGGTGCTACAAACCCAAGAGGGTCGTAGAGACTGTTGATGGTGGATAAGACACCTCGGCGAGTGTAAGGTTTTATCTCATCAGAGACGACGAAGACAAAGCAATCTGTTTGGAGGTTCCAATTGAGTCCAAGACTGCGTTGCGTTGGCACTTTGTCTGCACTGAGGTCAAGGTCTTTAAGGTCACTCGCATGGTCCTTAGATGGAAAGGCTTCCATGACCTCTTTATTGTTTGCTGCAATCTTATGTAGCCTCAGGTTCGACTTGGAGAGGACTTCCTGTGTCTTTTTTAGTAAGTCGACAGCAGCTTTGACTGTGGGCAGAGACTTCAGTCCATCATCTACGTAAAAGTCTCGCATTACAAAGTGCTTTACGTCAGGGTCAATGTGAAACTCGCTGACCTGAACGGACTGGTGCAAGCCATGAATAGCCACTGCAGGGGAAGGGCTATTTCCGAAGACATGGACAGTCATGCGATAGTCAACAACAGCTTTGGAGAGATCGTTATCACAGAACCAGAGAAACCTCAAGAAGTTCCTATCTTCTTCTCTAACCAAAAAGGAATAAAACATTTGTTCAATGTCCGCTGTGAATGCGACAGCTTCTTTTCTGAAGCGGATCAGTACACCTAGTAACGTGTTGTTCAGGTCAGGTCCAGTCAACAGCACATCGTTGAGTGACACACCATTGAATCGGGCACTGGAATCAAAAACCACTCTAATCTTTTTTGGTTTCTTAGGATGGTACACACCAAATGTTGGCAAATACCATCGTTCTTCTTCCTCATTGAGGGGAGGGGCTAACTCAGCATGACCATTTTTAAACATCTGTCCCATGAAGCTAAGGAAGTGTTCCTTCATTTCTGGCTTCCTCTCGAAATTTCGCGTGAGGGACACGAGGCGGCTCAGTGCCTGAGGCCTGTTGTTGGGAAGCTGCCGACGTGGATTCTTAAAGGGCAATGGAGCTACCCAGCTGTTGTTTGAGTCTCTCTGTAGTCCATTATTCATTATTTTCATGAATGAAGCATCTTGAATTGAAAGCGCAACTTGATTATCCTCTCTAGTCCTCTTGAACACACTGCACCCAAGATGATCAATGTCACAGGTAGCTTCCTCCACAGAATATGCTGGTGGGTGGTTTGTGACCTGGTCGGTGCTGTATTTTTCCTTAACACAGAACACATTAGGGCATGGTTCGAAGAGAGATGGCCGTCGTAGCTCTGTGGTGTTTGTGTAGAAGGCGTTGATTACTGATGGTCTATGGACGCTGCCGAGACACACATTGCCTACAACAACCCACTCTAGATCTAATTTCTGTGCATAGAGCTGGTTGTGTGAGCCGTTCACCTGTTTGCGAACTTTATGCACTCTGATAATGTCCCGACCGAGGAGAAGCATGATCTGGGCATTTGGGTCCATATCTGGGATGAAGTGCGCCATTGTCTTTAGATGTGTATGATGAAGAGCAACCTCAGGGGTTGGAATCTCGTCTCTGTTGTCGGGAATGTCGTTGCACTCTATGAGGCTGAGTAATGGAATGCGGACTGTCCCATCCAGAGATTCCACTTCATAGCCGCTTGCCCTCCTTCCTGATCATTCCTTCCTTCCTGCGCATGTTCTCAGTGTGTAAGGAGCACTTGGACTTCTGTCGCCAAACACGTCGAAGAACTGTTAACGAACCAGTTACCTGTTGCTCTGCTTGTCCAGAATTGCATAGAGCTTCACTGCTTTGTCTCTGTGACCGGCTGGATATACTTTCACGAGGCATATTTTGGAACAGGATCTGTCTGTCAGATCTCCACCGCAGACCTTTGTGCATTTGTTCGTAATATCAGATTGAGGTTGAGGCACAGTTTCGACCTCCTCCCCGCCATGCTCTGGATCGGGATCCTTCACTTCTGTCCAGGGTGCGGGTCCTGGATGTAGGGCTGAGTTATGTTTTTCGCTCTTGCACTCAGAACACTGAACTTTGGCTTTGCAGTTTTTAGCGATGTGTGATGAAGATGAACAACATTTAAAACACAGATTGTTCTCTTTCAAAAACATCTTACGATCTTCAATGGATTTTTCTCTGAAAGCACGACATTTACTTAAAGGGTGTGGTTTCCCATGAATAGGACACATTTTATCACAGCCATCAGATTTTAATGAGGAGTCAGTAGAATCAGAATTAGCTCTGGTGGATATCTCGGTTTTGCAGACTGAGACTCTTTGATGTTTGTTTGGCTGCCATGCTAACTTTTCAGCCCTGGGAACAGTGTCTGTCTGAGTGATGAAGTTGAAGCTTGGGTCATTGGCAATGCTAGCTTCCTGGCTAATGAATTTTACAAAAAAGGCAAAGGGAGGATAAGTCACGTGCTTTTGTCGCTTATAAGATGCACCAGCTGAAGCCCACTTTTCCTGCAGACGAAAGGGGAGTTTCTGCACAATTGGGTTGACACCTCTTGGCGTGTCGAGGAAGGAGAGACCAAGTAAGTCTCCTTCATCCTTTGCTGATAGAAGTTCCATCAGAAGATCACTCAACTTAATCAGTTTGGCGTAATCTCGGTTTCCTATCTTTGGAAAAGTGTCGATGCGTTTGAAAAGGGCGTCCTCTACTGCCTCTGGCGAGCCGTAAGTTTGCTCGAGTCTATCCCAAATCATATTCAGGCCTGCTTCTGGATGATTGATGTGAATTACTCTGAGCTGCTCAACATGTTCTTTTGACTCCTTGCCGAGCCACTTTAAAAGAAGGTCCATCTCCTCACTTGCTGTTAGATCTAAGCCGCTGATTGCAGACAGAAATGAGCGTTTCCAAGCTCTGTAATTCTCAGGCTTATCACTAAATTGAAGTAAGCCTGTAGACACAAGCTCACGGCGTGCAAGGTACCTCACAAAGTCATTTGGAGTGGAGCTGTTATGGTTGGAATTAGGAGGTACAGGATAAGATGGGGGAAATGTACCACAATAGTCATTTTGAAATCTGGAGTGCTGTGTTGGAGTAATATTGCTGCTTTCAAATTTCACTTGTCGTGGGTCACAAACATTTTCATCCTTATATATCTGAACCCGCTGTGGGCTGGGGTGTGAGTCTGATTTTATTGAGGCATCATCTACACATAGCTGGTGTTCTGCCTCCAACACTTTGGCTTGGTCAGCAACATACCGTTGAGTGCGTTGTGTGGCTGTCAAGGAGGCAGAATCTAATAATACAAACTCTCAACTTCGTCTTTCACCACTGACAACTGCAGCTTCCAGCACTTCTGCTTCAGCAACAGCTGCAGCAGTCTCTTTCTTATATTGTAGAATTTGCATTGATGCTTCCAACTTAGCTTTTTCTAGTTTTAGCCTTATTTCTTCTTCAGCGTAGGAAAGGCGAGCTTTTGCTGCTTCCGCTCGTGCTCTTGCTTTGGCTGCAGCAGACTCTGTAGATGACACACTGGAGTGCGCAGAAGGAGCGTGTGAGTGTGTCTTTGACATGGCTCTTTTTTCTGACTAGCACAGTTGTGAGCGTACTTCTGAATAGACACTTATGTGTTGACCATTTACTGGTCGAGTGTGACGATGATCTACTCACTGTCTGCCAGCACGTTCACGTTATCATGCCCGCTAGGAAGCCGTGGTTTCACTGTACTGCCTCTGCTGATTGGACAGTCAGCTAAACTCCTTCCTCACATCAAGACTCTGAAGACACAGCTCTCAGTCCACAGGTTTAATGACACAAGGAAAGTGTGAAACTGTAACACATAATACAAGGCACAATCACTCCTTGACCTTCATACAGACATTACAATGAAAATACATAAATTGCTTACTTTTAACTTAAATACGATATAAAACTATATTTACAACAACTCCCGCCGCCATAGTAAATTGTTTCCCTCCAAATTACCTACCAACGTCCTCCGACCAATACAACGGCCGTTGCTAGCGTAAATCGCGGGAAAACCACTTTAGCGTCTAAAGTTATTAAACCCAACGTAACCTTAATAAACCGTCTAGGAATGCACACAAACAACAACAGTAAATACATACCCACGATGCTACCAAAGGCAGAGGATGTATGTGACTGCTGCTGGAGTTGACTGAGGCGGTAAAACACACACAACGGACTTTTCCTCAATACTCCGACTGACTTCCTGTTTACAGTTAGTCGGAGCCGAAGGTGACGTCACCTTCGGCTACGAACCATGCCAATTTCAAGGTGAACCCAACACAACATTACAACGGGTTATTCAAAATTAATTAAGAATATAAATAATATTCCACTTTAACTTTAACATTAAATAGTTAACAGAACAGCGATAGATCTAGGAACACTGTGCTGTTGCCATGGAAATTATTCCATCTTCGCGCGCTTGACTTTTTTTTCCCCCTGCTGATTTACGCAGGGCTGTGAGGTGCTTCTTGAGGCGGAAACGTTTTCTTTCATCCAGGAGGTCAAGACCAACCTGCCTTTTCAGCACATTAACAGACCGAATGAATTTATCAGTGTCACTGAAGTAATCAGTGACTTTAACAGCTCTGTTATTATAGGTTTCATCCAGAAAAGCATTTATTTCTTCCAGTGAATACAAACCCGTGTTTGTACTGCAAATTGCCCCAATAGACTCAGTTTTAGCAGACACAGCGTCAGAATCAGAATCCATTTCCTCGTCAGGACAACTCAGCTGACTGTTGCATTCAGCTGGCATTTCAGCTGGCCCAGCTGATTCATCATTAGCCACATTTTCCTGGACGGCACCTCCAACAGCCGACCAGCATTGTTCCGTCTGCTGCTCTGAAGCAGCAGCAGCCTCCGGAAGCACAGCCGCTGATGTCACAGCGAGATTCTGACGCACCGTCAGTGACTGTTTGGGCGCCATCACCAGCGACGCTCCCAGCTGCACGCTGTGCTGCGGGCGCCACAGGCGGGCTGTCCACAGACACAGCGGCAGGCTCCGGAGCAGGACCGGCAGAAGGCCCCGCAACGTTGGCCACAGTAGCGGCGGGGGCGGAGGCCGCGCCGCCGGGCTCAGCCGCGGCGGAAGCCCCCGCAACGCCGTCCGCAGCAGCGGCGTGAGCGGAAGCCGCACCGCCGGCTCCAGCCGCGGCTCCATCAGAGCCCCCCGCCCGCTGCCTGTGCGGGCAAGCGAACCATTTATGGCCCACGTCTCCACATTCAAAACACTTCATCTGTCCTGAGCTTGCATACACCATATAGGAGCCGTCCCCGTGTTTGAGCCGGAAGGACACTTCCAGAGTTTGAGTGGGCGAGTCTAGAAACATGAACACCTGTCGCCTGAGTGATTTCACATGGTTTAACTTGGTCTCCTTGCATCCCAAACTCACAGTTCTAAACGGGCCCGTAAACTTCCCAAATCTGCGGAGCTCCGTCGCCAACTGCTCGTCAGTGATGAAAGGTGGAACACCTGAGACGGTGATACGCGTTGATGGGACAGATAAGGGGGACACCTGTACATACGTTTCCCCGATGACAACACCGCTCGCGTGGACATCCTCCTCAGCAGCCAGAAACACAACTACAGCTCTATTCATTCAGAACACATAGTAGATCGCATCATGGCCCACCTGCTCACCCACAGCCAGAAGGACCTCCTCCACAGTGACACTGCTGTCCGGGGGAACGATCCGCACCCCCTGGCGGATAGATGGAGCTGGCATTTCCAAGGTTGCCATCCTCCACCAAAAAAAACCAAAAACTGAATATCGGAGGATGGCGACCTTGGAAATGCCACCTCCATCTATCCGCCAGGGGGTGCGGATCGTTCCCCCGCACAGCAGTGTTACTGTGGAGGAGGTCCTTCTGGCTGTAGGTGAGCAGGTGGGCCATGATGCGATCTACTATGTGTTCTGAATGAATAGAGCTGTAGTTGTGTTTCTGGCTGCTGAGGAGGATGTCCACGCTCTGATTGCGAGCGGTGTTGTCAGAGAGAGAGAGAGAGAGAGATGATTATACTATAAAACGTGTGCTACCTACTGCATAAATTTAAATTACATATTTATACAACTGTTGCAGTTATTTACTGGTAATTTTTATCCAAATAATTTATTCATCATCATTTGTAGTTTACATAATACATACAGCTTTTTGCATCAAGATATACAGTATATTGGCAGCACAGTGGTTAGCAATGTGGCAGCACAGCAAGAAGGTCATGGGTTTGATGCCACCTTTGACCACCATATTGCCCAGCCCTAATTTACTGACAGAAAATGACAAATGCAATTGATGCATCTAAAACCCAAGGAGAAAAAACAAGGATACAGTATACTAAAGAGAAGCGTTAATTAGCTCTGGATGACTGGAGGAAAGTGATATTCACTGTTGAAACACAAATCGGCATTGGGGAAGGAGATGAAGTTGGAACTTTGGTGCTGCCCAGTCAAGCGTATAGATGACTGCTGAAGAAACACATTTCCACAGTCATTCATAACACGGGGTTCAATATCAGGTGATGAACCAGGTAAGGTGTACAGTTTGGTTTTGGACACTCTTCTCATTCTGTCAGTCAAAAGTAGGTTTGGTGAAGAAATGTTTTAGGATGGTAATGATCTTACCACAGAGCAAAGAGCATCAGAACTTTTCTTCAGGGCATATACAGTACATACCAACACAATGACACTGCCAGTAAACAGTCCCGATCGCATACCGATTGTAAATTTATGGTCCATGAAAAGGCTCTATTCGACAAAGCTCATCAGTCAACTAATTATGATTTTTTTTTTTAAATGGTTAATAATTCCATCATTTTTTACTGTTTTGATCTAGAAAAATGCCATTATTACAGCAATTTTATGTAATTCTTTAGTGTTTCACAAAGCCAGTGACCATGTTTACATTTACAAGAATAAACCAGTTATGATTGGATTTCTGGAGTTATCTGATTATTCAAGTGGCCATTTAAATAGAATAAGCTGATAAAGGCCATGTAACCAGTGTCATTAATTCCAGTGGTTTGTGCTCCAATAATCCGTTTATTCAGTGCATGTAAACATGACAAAATGGATTATTGCCATTATATTGTCACCATGTAACCAGGGTCAGTGATTCCATAATTTTTTACTGGTGCTTGTATTCTTACTACCTTTTTTCAACGAGTTCTGTAAGATGAACCCATTAGCCTTCTGGATTGCATCAGCAACACTGACAGCTACCTCGTGAAACATGAATTCAAACCCTGAACGCTGGCTCCTTTGATCTCATTACACAAGTACCTTCAGAGGTAAAGGAACTGTTAAGAGTGATACTGTACAACCAGACAGCACCTACATGCGGTACTTTGAGTGAAAGAGAGACATTGAGATTGAGACAAGAAAAAAAGGGAAAAGATGAAGATAAAGGAAAACAAAGTTGCCTAAGGACAGCCATTCATCTCTTTTCCTGGACAGCTGTTGCCTGGTAACAACCAAAGCATCAAAATTGGTCTATAACTCTCTGGCCTTGAACACAACACAATGGAACAACAGGGACCAACACAACACACCATCTATTGAGCAATACTGTAATATATTCTATATTGAAGCTCTTTGGGTTGCGTTGCCCAAGGCGACTTATAGTAAAGGCAAACCACAGCATCTAAATGCAAGTGAGTAATGCAGCAGTACAACAGATAATACAATCTGACCATGGAGTAACACATCAACAACATGCAGTTACATAATCCAAACATTCACTTGGTATATTTGCACAGTTGTCAAATTGAGGTCCAGGGAACACAGAAGGTTTGATGACCCATGGTGAAGGGGTCCTTAGAATAAGTTAGTATCATAGAATATGTCTTTTTCATTCATTTTTTACAATAAATATAAAAACAGTAATGGATCTGTTGTTTCTTCATTGCTTCCCAGAATCACAATGCAATTTGGCTACAGAACACAAATTTGCATATAATTAAATTTATTCAACATTCTGAAAAAGAACCCGCATAGTGTCAGCTGCAGTAAACTCCTGTTAGTGTTGTAATTGAGACCAGAGTGGAGAAAGACCATGGGCCCCTATCGGTCTAGTCTACAGTCTATTGTCTGAATCGTCAAGTGCGTTTATGGGTGTGGAGCAAAAGCTTGTTGCAGACTGCTGTAATAGGGCCAAAAGACTTTATGGGGTCGAGACAAGGTCAAGACCAAGCCAGGCAGAGACCAAGTCGAGAAGAAGACCACTGTGTAATATGAAGGTCTTGGTCTTGTCTGACCTTGTCTTGGCCCTGGGAGACTCCAGTCTTGACAGGGTCTTGACTATAGCACTAACCCATGTTACACTTTCAACCTATACCATCAAGGCCATGTGTGTAATTCACATGTTGGTCTGCTTTAGGATACTGTGTAACTGTCGCAGTTTCTCCCGCCAATGCATAGCCATTACACGTGGGTTGTCCTTCATTCACTTTTTTCACTGTTAGTAAGAATGCTCCTGCATTGTTTCGACTGCAATGACCACTGAGTACCAAGGTGGGTGGGGCATGGAGGGAGACTGTCCATTTTAGAATCCCCAGTTGATACCAATTAACCTAATTCACATGACTTTGAACTGTGGGTGGAAATCAGAGTACAAGTTCAAATTTGGGTTTTTCCTTAAATCTTGTAAGAAGAAGAAGAAGCCAACTTTATTGTCATTTAGTCCATACAGCCAATCATGTACAGTAGAACAACATTACATTTCTCCTATCTACAATGTTAATCACATCTAGAATCAGAGGGGCCACTGCCATGCAAGGCACCGCCACAAACAATTTTTCCTTCCCCCATTCTATTGTGCTGAGCACCAAGCTAGAAGGTTGGAAGTACCATTTTTATATGGTCTCTAGTATGACCTGGCCGGGGTTTGAACCCATGACCTCCCAGCTGTGGATCGAATGCTCTACCACCGGTGGCCTAGTAAACGTTATAACTTGCGAAGGAAATGATGTTGGCTTTTCATACTCATACCATAGATACTGTATATCTGTTAAAAATTGTGGACGAGTTTGAATTTGGGTAAGCTTGACCTTCAGGTCAGTGGTCAGATTTTCCATAACTCATAAACATGATAAGTGAAGGTAGTTGCTGTGCAGTATGACAATATATATCAGATTGTGGAAGATGAAAGCAGGCGAGACAGCAAGCTGGACGACACACAATCTTTATTCACCTTCCATTATCAAGTACAGAAAATACTCTACTGGGGTCTCTGGGCGCTTCCTTTTTATACCCTTTATTTCAGCCCCATGAGACCCAGGGAGCCAAAGACAATGCATTCAGTGCACAAAGAATGCCTGGAACATAAACATCATACATCACCAGCCCTGCTTCTCACACCCTCTCTTCCCCTAGTGAACTCCAGTGTCTCCTGAACTCCCCGGGGGGCGGACAATCCTATCTATTACAACTGAGACCCCCCCAGTGCCACTTCCTCCTTCAATCCTCTGTTCCATCTCCCCCCCCCCGCCTTCCAACTCTGGGTAGAGAACCCCTCACACAGTGGCACCACACAGCGCCCCCCCCCCCCCAAATACCCAGAAAGCGAATGACTCCCCTCCCCATCCATTGGGCTTGAGCCGGTGCCCATAGCGGCTGTAGCGGGGGGGGGGGTCACCGGTCCAGTCGAAGCGCCCTACTGGCGAGGTGTGCGGGAGGGCACATTGGTCTGTGGAGGGAAAGGGGGGGGTGCATGTTAGCTTCATGAGCACAGGTCTCTACCGAGGGAATACCAACTTGCAGAACCACCGACGGTGGGTGTCCGCACCGGGGAGCTTGGGCCAACACCACCTGCTCGTCTGCCAACACAAAAGCGGGCTTCAGCCTGTCGATGCAGATGGTCTCCCTACTCCCCACCCCCAAGTCTAACACAAAATGCTTTGTACCAGTTTTTAGCACCCTGAACGATCCATCGTACGGTGGGCACAGCGGGGTCCTGTGTGCATTGTGCCTGACAAAAACAAACCTGGCACTCTAAGCTTTTCAGGACAAAGGTACGGGGAAAACAATGGTGGGCCGGGCCTAGCACGTTACCAGCCTCCACACTGTACAAGACCCAATTTGCATCCATGAGCGAAGCTCTGAGCAATGCCTTAAGCGACCTATGAAAATGTTCGCATAACCCGTTAGCCTGGGGGTTGTACATGGTAGTGCGGTGGATTTTGACCCCCAGGCTCTGGGCTATCGCGGACCAGAGTTCCGAAACGAACTGTGGACCCCTATTGGAAGTGATGTGCGATGGAGATCCGAACCGTGCAACCCAAGCCGACAAAAAAGCGCGAGCCACTTCCACGGACGTGGTGGAAGCCAGCGTGACCACTTCAGGCCCACGCGTAGTGCAGTCCACGATTGTCAAAAGGTGTGTGAAACCTTGCAACGGCGGGAGGGGTCCCACCAAATTCACGTGGATGTGGTCGAACCTCCTGGATGGGATTTGGACTGGCTCGAGGGGGGCTCTGGTGTGCTTGTGCACCTTGGCCTGCTGGCACGCGACGCACGCTGCAGCCCACTCTTTCACATCCTTGCGTAAGTGAAGCCAGACAAATTTCGCCCCCAACAGTTTAACTGGGGCGCGCACGCCGGGATGCGAAAGGGAGTGGACTGACTCAAAAATGCGGCGGCACCAAGAGCTCAGAACCACCGGGCATGGGCAACCGGTGGAGACGTCGCAGAGCGGGGGGGGGGGGCACCCTTCTTGCACCACCCTGCTCTCCAGCTTTAATCTAGTAGGCGCGGCCTGGAGTGCGTAAATGTTTGCGTCCCCGGTTTGCTCCGCACCATGACAGGGAAATCTATTCCCATGTAGACCCAGGAAACTAATGTGCGCGACAGGCAATTGCTCACGACGTTAAGCTTACCGGCAGTGTGTTGAATATCGGTCGTGAACTCCGAGATTGTGGCCAAATGTCGTTGCTGCCAGGCTAACCACGGTTCCGAGACTTTCGACATTGCGTACGTTAGCGGTTTATGATCAACAAATGCGGTGAACTCTTGCCCTTCTAGCCAAAACTGGAAACTGGTCGCCAGGTGGAGGACCAACAATTCTCTGTCAAACATTCTGTATTTGCGTTCGTTGTCGCACAAAGTACAGCTGAAACTGCAAGTGGCTGCCACGAACCAGAGACGTACTGCTCAGGGATGGCAATTTTCCGCCGATCCGCGGATTTCCGCCAATTTATTTTCAAATTGATAATTTCTGTGAATTGTCTAAATCCGTTGAGAAAATTTTAGTGGGGGTAAGGTACCTTATTGTTACCGATTTTAGCGAAAATCAACACGATTACATAAGCGCTCGGCGCTTCCCCGGGTCAAGTCTCCTGCAATAACCCGGATGTTATGTACTCAAGCTACTGCTGTATTGTAAACAGCCCTGCGATTGGATAGTTGCAAACGATTGGACCAATCAAATGGCTCATTGTATGCTTTGTCAAAAATTCATGGCGGCGTGTTCTCAGGGATGTGATTTTTTTCGCTAATTCGCCGAATTCCGCTTTATTTTATCTTCCAGAAAGATAAAGTACGTTAAGTACATTAGCAGCTTGTGGTCCACGAACGCAGTGAAGGTGCGCCCTTTCAGCCAGAACTGGAAGTGGCGTATGGCCAGGTGGAGAGCCATTAACTCTCTGTCGAACACGCTGTATTTACGCTCACTGTCGTGCAAAGACCTGCTAAAAAAAAAAAAGGTGAGCGGCTGCCAAGAACCGGCGACGCATTGCTCCACGAAGGTAGTGAGCGCTATCCGAGCCACCGGGTCTTGGTGCGCCAGCAGTGCAGCGTTCGCCAGAGCTGTTTTAACCGCAGAGAACGCCTCTCCCGCTCAGGAGTCCAGTCGACTCTGTCCGCCGGTTTCCGTTTCTTGAGTGCGGCGTACAACGGCTGTATGAGCTGGGCTGCGCGGGGGAGGGAATGGTTATAAAAGTTATCCATCCCCAAAAACTCCTGTAATGCCCTGACATTGATGTTGAGGAGAAAAAAAATAGCAAAACAATTTAGTTAGATTACTTTTATGGTTCCAAACAGTTTGAAATTGACAGTGCACAGTGGACATTGACTCATAACTTTTGAATATTTCTAAGACTTGGCTACATCAGTGATTGTGCAAAATGAACTTCTCAAGACTCAGTGGAGATTGAAACTGGTGATCTGAAATGAATGCTGAAATTATAAAAAGTAATGGTATGTTGTAATTTTATTTCTATTATGGAATAGATAAAATTAACTGATTTTGATTTGATCAAGTGTTAAAGCATATGATGGATAATGCTTGTTGGAATATTTTAGGAATGCTATCTTGGAACATAAGTCAATATTATACAGTAATAAGTGGCATTCAGTTGTTTGTTTTATGTCATTTAAGCACAGTTCTGGTACTTAAAAATCATAAAAACCTAGGAGCTTCGGGGGGCTTTGCCCCCCTTGCCCCCCCCACCAAGGCTCTGCCCCGGACCCCACTGGGGGACTATGTCCCCCAGACCCCCTGCTAAGTTTTCAGATAATTTCCCCAACCCCAAATCACATCCCTGGTTCGTGTTGGAATTCTGAGCTTTCGGTATTGTTTTCAGCGGAATTATGAGATTTTTATCGAAGGATCAGGAGTCATCAGTGCTAGAAATAGACAAAAGTGTCAAAAATAAGTTCTGATGGAATTGGCTTGAGAGAAAAGTGACGTTAAAGGTGAAAATTGGCTCAAAGTTCGACGAGGTAACAGAAACACTCGGACAGTTTCTGAAGAAACCAAAAAAGGAGATGAAGTTCAAAGTTCAGAGACTGACACAGCTTGCTGCCAAAAGGAAGAAAGTTTCACATTAGAAGTGACTTGGTGACCAGTGTAAATAGTGTAATAAACTCTTACAGAACTGTTAAATATGTTGGACTAAAGACAGTGAGACAACATTGAAGAAAAAGTAAGTTAACTTTTCATTAAATTTAATGATTTATCTAAGTCTAGTATTTCATTTATTTTACATCATTTTTTTCAGTCTAAATTACTTCTGTTTTACTGAAAACCTCCTAGCTTCAGGGGGGTTGTGCCTCCCCGGCCCCTCCATAAGTCAATCGACCAAATTAGATTTCAGCTGAAATCAGAATTTCCTGTTGCCATCCCCGACTGCTCCATCACTACCCCTATGTCAACGTCAGTCGCATCCGTGGTGAGTGCTATTCGCGCTGACGGGGCAGGGTGGGCTAGCAAAGCGGCTTTAGCAAGCGCTGTTTTGGCATCTGCAAAAGCCTGGACTCGCTCGGGGGTCAAGTCAATGTTCACTGCAGGCTTCTTTTTCTTAAGTGCTGTGTACAACGGCTGCAGCAACTGGGCTGCCCAGGGGAGGAAACAGTTATAAAAGTTAACCATGCCCAAAAATTCCTGCAGAGCCCTTATGGTCTGCGGACATGGAAAATCCGACATGATGCACACCTTATCAGGCAGCGGAATCGCACCCTCCGGTGAAATGCAGTAACCCAAAAAATCAATTACTGGCACACCAAACTGGCACTTCGCCGGTTAATTATAAGCCCGTGTGCTTCCAACCTCTGGAAAACCATTTTGAGATGGGTGAGGTGCTCCCCCTCAGATGCGCTAGCCACCAGAATGTTGTCTAAGTAGACATAAATGAAGGGCAGGTCACGGAGCACTGCGTCCATCATTCTCTGGAAGGTTTGCGCTGTGCCCTTTAATCCGAATGGCATGCATAAAAACTCAAAAAGGCCAAAAGGAGTTATTACCACTGTTTTAGGAACGTCCTCCATGTGCATTGGGACCTGGTGGTACCCGCAGACCAGATCCACTTTCGAAAAAACACGTCCTAGCCAGGTGTACGGAAAACTCCTGGATGTCCGGGATGGAATACCAATTGTGTTCCGTGGCATTTTTCAAGTGCCGGAAAATCGCTGCATGGTCGCCACGACCCGTCGGCCTTAGGCACCATGTGTAGTGGGGATGCCCACGGGCTGTTGGAGCACCTGACGATGCCCAGCTCCTCTAAGTCAGCAAACTCCTCGTGCGCGCTGGCCAGTTAAACCGCGTTCAGGCGCCGAGGGTGTTCAAACACCGGCGGGCCTTTTGTCATTATGAAATGCTCAACACCGTGTTTGGTTACCGTAGCCGAAAAAGTTGGGACCATTAGTGCTGGGAACTGTGCAAGTAAATGCTGGTACTTACCCCCTGGAGCTATAACGTTAGCCAGTGTTGTTGGCCCAGCTCCCCGAGCTGTGCAGGGCAGGGAGGAAAAAGAGACAGCATCCACTAAACATCTGTTGGCAACATCGACTAACAACCCATAAGCACATAAAAAATCAGCGCCTAAAATGGGGGCAGAACATGCAGCTACCACAAAGTCTGGTAATTGCGTCCGTGTAAGCATATCGTCAGCGTCCATTTGCCAAACGTCCTGATGGTGGATCCGTTGGCAGCCGTGAGCTTGCGACCACTGCCTCCTGCCAACCTGTCTGCGCTGACCGGCAGGATGAGGCTCTTCTGGGAGCCGGAGTCCACCAAAAAACGTCTCCCCGAATGTGTGTCTGTGATAAAAAGCAGCTTGTTCCTGTCACCAGCGGTCGCAGCTGCTACTGACTGCTGGCCGTGCCATCTTCCCGGCTTCTTGAATTGGCACAGCGGCAAACAGCACTGGGCATTCGAGCCGAAGCGGCGATGATAGAAACAGAGTGCCCCGTTCCTGCGCCTCTTGGCATCCGTCCCAGCCACCACCAACGGCTCCTTGACCTCGCTGGAGTCCTTCATGGCTGCTGGTGCCGCTGCGTGCATGCTGAGAGCTCTGGTTGCTAGGATGATGCGGTCCGCTTCCTGCGCCCCCTTGGTAACCAGCCGCGGCGAGTTGGCCAGGATCGCCCTCGCTGTAGCAGGTAGGTTCCTGAGGAACAGGTGGGTGAACAGGAAAGATTTGTCATTCTTCCCCATCAGCGCTAACATGCTCTCCATGAGCTCCACAGCTGATCTGTCACCTAACTCTGAACGTGTTAGGAGTCTCTCTGCCCTCTCACTGTCCAACAGGGTATAACGCTGGAGTAGTATTAATGGAGTAGTAATATTTAATAGTAATGGAGTAGTAATATTTCCCCTGGGCCAGTGGCTCCTGGAGCAGGCTTGTTATCTGTTGCGTGGCGCGCACATCCAGTGTAGCGACCACATGGTAATATTTAGTGTTCTCCGTTGTGATCCCGCGGAGTGCGAATTGGCTTCTACATGTAAGAACCACGCAGTCGGATTGTGAAGCCAAAAGTCTGGGAGCTTGACTGTGACAGCGCATGTGGCGCTGGTGTTCTCCCTCTGGGTTGACTCCGGGGCGGTGCTCGGCTCATTCTCCATCGCACGTCTTGGGGTCACCAATGTGGAAGATGAAAGCAGGCGAGGCAGCGAGCTAGACGACACACAACCTTTATTCACCTTCCATCATCAAGTACAGAAAATACTCTACCGGGGTCTCTGGGCGCCTCCTTTTTATACCCTTTATTTCAGCCCCATGAGACCCAGGGATCCAAAGACAATACATTCATACATTCAGTGCACAAAGAATGCCTGGAACATTAACATCATACAACACCAGCCCTGCTTCTCACACCCTCTCTTCCTCTAGCGAACTCCGGTGTCTCCTGAACTCCCCAGGGGGTGAATAGTCCTTTCTGTTACAACTGAGACCCCCGGTGCCACTTCCTCCTTCAGTCCTCTGTTCCATCTCCCACCCCCACCCCCACCCCCCGGCTTCCGACTCTGAGTGGAGAACCCCCCACACAGTGCCACCACAGGATTTTGATATAAAAGCATCTATCGTTTCATAGAATACTCTTACCGTTTGTATCGTTATTTAAAATGCACATACTCCTGTTTATTCAGTAAAGCTCCTCACCACTACTTGTCAGCGCCCCGTCTCTCCTCTGCAGTGTGCACAGCGGAACAGATGTGTTGTGGGTGGCTAGGCTTCAGTCCGCTGGATGCTAATACTAACGGCAAACTACCGGTTCAAACAGCTGCTACTCCTGTTTGCCAGGGATATGGGACTGTTTTCCATCGTGCTGCATCAGAGGATAGCAACCTCGTTTTAATAGGAGGTAAGTAACATTAATACCATGTCTAACTATGAAATGCTAAATGACGGTGCTAAGTTGTGCTAACTGGAAACATGTAGCAGACCATCATTTCTTCTGTTGAGTTTTTTAGTTTTGTCTGAAAAATTTTTCATTAAAGCTGCAAAAGTGTGTGATGGTGGCAACACGTAAAATAAATAATAAATAAATTAAAACTGGTCAGAGGAGCAAGTTGGCTCTTAATGTAATTTATTTCATTTCTAATCATTTTAATTAGTCAAGTAGTGATAATGAAAAAAGTTAACCTCTTGCACTCCGGTGTACCGCAGGCGGGCACGTCTCTGCGTCCTAGAGCGTACGAGGGCGCCCTAGGACGCACACTGTGCATCCTAGAGCGCACTGAGAAAAAAAGGCTGCATTTCCGTTCTTCCACTACAGACACAGCCGCAAACAGAAAGCCAAAGGAGTGCTTTGATTGGTTTAGATGTGATTGACCTCTCATTCGACTAATAAGAGCCTTGAATTGGGTTTCTGAAACCTTGAAGAACCAATGACTGAAAACCTAGCAAGAAGGACCCGCCTACCAACGGCTGCGAATACAGCGAGCCAATTGAAGCACAGAAGTTCGAAAGCGTGCCTCCCTTGCCTAAAATCTGTTTTGTGTAAGCTGCTGGATGACACACACGCGTTCGCCAGTCTTTTTTTCTTACTACTGTTCTTATTTGTTTTGAAAAAGCGTTCGCCAAAACCGCAATCATGGAAGCGCAAAACCGCAATAATGGAATTATGGTTTGACCGGGTCACATGACCAGAACCACAAGTCCGTAACAAGCGGACCAGCGTCATGTTCGTCTGACAATGAGGAAGAGAAGTTCGCCAGCGACACTGCTGTTATGGACAGGTAAGTGTTATAAGCTAAATTATTCTTTATCCTTAATTTAAGGCTTGTGGGCCTTCCGGAGGGGGCGGAGGAACAGGATGCGTGTTCCTTTTTGGAAAAGTGGATTCCAGAAGCGCTGAATAACGCAGATCTACAGTCATCAGTCGTCTTGGAAAGCGCACACCGAATAGGCCCACTGAGAGATAAGAAGACAACACCGAGGACGCTGATTATGTAGTTCCTCAACTACAGGGACAAGATGACGGTCTCCAACGCAGCGCGTACTAAAGGAGAAATTAAATACCAGGATCAACAGGTGCGGTTCTACCCAGATTTGGCCGCAGGAATCCAACAATTAAGGAAACAGTTTGACCCCGCCCGTAAAGAGCTGCGCAGCCTTGGGATTCGTCAAGGAGTGATTTATGCTGCAAGACTGCTGGTCACGTATAAAGGGAGAACCCAAGTCTTTAAGACCCCTCAGGAGGCGCAGGAACTCATTAAGCAGATCCAAGGAGAGACTGGCGAGAGCCAAGCATGAAGCAAGAACAAGATATAAAAGGTAGAATATTTAAGTAAGTGTTCAAGTATCTGACTGATTTGAAACATATAGCATGTCTACAAAATATAGATTGTATTATATATTTTAAAAAAAAGCTATGATGTACAAAGTTGCTATAAAATTTTGGAGTTAAATTGGAAAAACTACAGAAGAGAGTTATTGTCATGTCATTAAAAGTAGCAGAGTCAAGGTGATTGAGAGAAGGAAAGAGTGAGTGGTTTGACTGATCCTCACGGGGGAGGAGCAGATTCAGGCTATAACGGGAGACGTAATTTTTTTTTTTTGATTTTGGGGGGATTACCACGAATGTGGGAAGGGGGAATTTGTTTGTGTGTAGTTTGTGGGATGAATGTTCAACCATCCATGTTTTTGCTTCTCTGTATGAGCATGTTTATATTGCAAGGTAATCTCAAACTCTTTATTGATCATAGACCAAAGCGTTAAGCTTAATTTAACATCATGGAATTGCAGAGGTCTACAAAATCTAAAAAAACTTAAACAAGTTTTGAATAAAATAAAAGGCATAGGTTCAAAAATTGTGTTTTTACAAGAAACTCATCTAATAGAGGAGGATGTAAAAAGAATAAGGAGTAGATGGCAGGGAAGTGTATTCACCTCATCATTTTCATCTCGAGCCAGGGGAGTCATGACTCTCATACATAAATCAGTCCCATTTCAAGTGAAAAATGTAATTGGAGATAAATTGGGAAGATATCTAATCATCCAAGGATCTTTGTTATTAGAAAATATAAATCTGGCGAACTTATATGGTCCCAATATAGATGATCAAAACTTCTTCGTTAATTTATTTCTTACTTTAGCATCACTCACAGGGCTATATATAATAGCAGGGGATATTAATTGTACATTGAATCCCAGTATAGATAGGTTAACAGGACAGGACTGTACGCACAATGGATGTAGGATGACCATTAATCATTTTATGAGAGAACTGAGATTGCTAGATATACGGAGAGAAATGAAACCACAAGTCAAAGCCTATTCTTGTTATTCTAACACCTACAAGACATTTTCACGTATTGACTATTTTTTGATCTCCACAGAATTAAGGTCCAAGATTCAAAATTGTTTCTATGATAACATTGTGATCTCTGATCACGCACCCTGCTGTATAATACAGTATATGTAGATAAGAAATTGACAAAGGTTCCTGGTAGGTGGCAATTTCAGCATAAATGGCTTCAAGATGAGGAATTTGTTAAGTACATAGAAAAACAGATAGATGAGTTCTTTGATATCAACACTACACAAACATCAGCATGTATAAAGTGGGAAGCTTTCAAAGCTTTTATTAGGGGGCATATTATTAGTTACACAGGTTCAAAATCTAGGAAGACTCGAGAGGAGAGAGTCCAATTGGAACGTAAAATAAAAATTCTTCAAGAAAAAGTGTATGCAGGAAGTAATCCCAAATTAGAGAATGAATTACTGATTCTGAGAGCTGAATATGACAAAAAATCAGCGAATAGAGCTGCCTCAAGTCTTCTAAGATTGAAGCAAACCTTTTATGAACAAGGTGAAAAATCAGGAAAATTATTGGCATGGCAGATTAAACAATTAGAATTTAAAACACCAATTACCAGTATTATAAGTAACGGACAGGCAGTTGTAGATCCTTTAGAAATTAACAGTGCCTTTAGAGATTATTATGAAAAACTATATGATACAAAAAATGAAACTGACTTAACAAAACTAAATGGGTTTTTGGACGGATTATCTATACCGTGTATTCCAAATGAAAATAGGGAGATACTGGAGTCAAAAATTAGTCAAGAAGAAGTTGGGCTAGCCATTGATAATATGAAATCAGGAAAAATTATTCTTTATCCCTGAAAATTGTAATCAAAATGACTTTTGACCGATCGGTAAATTACAACTGTGCGTCATCGCAACATGACGGACCCGGACCGCTCCGGTCCGGACGTGAACCCCCCTTCCCCCCCCCGCTACTCTTCTGTAGCGGATTGCAGATATTATTGCAGATATTCTAGTACAACTGTGCGTAGTAGACCGCGGCGCACGGCCGCGGTCCGTCATGTGTCGATGGACGATGTCCGTCCTCTGTAGTGGGGGGGGGGAGTTGTTATCTTCTACATTACAAATATTTTAGTATAATTTTTATTGCACTGTAGGTTATTTTTTCTTGTAAAAAAAAGCCACACATTTTTTACGTGGCATGCTTCTTTGTGTGTGGGGGCTTGTTTGTTCATTCATTCATTCATTCATGAATGAATAAACAACCCCCCCCCCCACACACACACACAGCCCTTCACCTTTCATTAGAGCCCAAGATGAAGCTTCTATATTGAATCATTCAAAAGTTACAGAGGTTTTTCCAAACTGTGCCATTTGGCACAATTTGGCACAGTTCAAAAATGCCTGGGAACAACCTAAGAAAAAAGCTGTTTAATATATTCATTTTTTGTGGTATTGTTACAAAATTTTGACCTCAGCTGGATAACACTTGGTTCTACATTTCTGTTGCATTTTCCAGCCCGGATCTGACAGCTGTGTGTTATTTGTAAGCATTTGTATCCAAAAAAAACACCCAGGCAAACTTTATTTTCTTCAAGTTCAGTATGTTTAGATGACTGTTACTCAGTGGCAGGAGCACTTAGAGAGATTATGACTGTTTTGCCAAAAAATTCAAAGTGTTTTCTTTTAAATGAGACCAACTCCATGAAGATGCTGCAAAGGGTTGAAGAACAGCTTTTGATTTACTTTGGGTATGTTATTTTTTGGCGTTTTTAGGGAAATTGACCAGAGTGCAAGGGGTTAAAGTCATCACATGTATTTTATTACATTCCCTTTTGTGTCTTTGATTTTCAGATCATGACCAATCTGAAATATTTTTACTAAGAAGCAAACAGGTGGGACTTCCGGTTATGGCGGCCACGTAGGAAGACATGTTTCACACTGCTCTGCTCCTAAAAATAAAAAGTAGGCTAAAACTCTCTTAATTGGAACAAAAACCTATCCCAGCGTTTAGGCGCGGATATGGTAAAGACTAAGGCTGGGAAATTAGGTGGAGGAAAAAGTAATTCAACAAAACAATCCAAGCTAACAGACTTCCACGCTTGTGACGAAGCAGAAAAATCTCCAGAGACTATGGCGGAGGAGGGAGCCAGCGGTGGAGCGGTAACTGCTGAGGAGGGGACAAATGCAGTGCTTGCTGCCATCAGCTCCATGAGAGCAGACTTTTCGTCTAAATTTGATGGGATTATAGCAGCGATAGAAGGAATGAGAAAGGAAATAAACGACTGTATGGAACGAGTATCGCAGGCGGAGCTCCGAATCTCAAGCGCTGAAGATGACATCACCAGCCTACAATCAAAGGTGCAAACACTGGAATTAAAATGTAAACGTCTGGAAGATAATGTCCTGGACTTAGAATCCCGCTCGCGACGGAATAATTTGAGGCTGGTGGGTCTCCCGGAGGGAGCGGAGGGACGGGACCCATGTTCCTTTTTGGGAAAGTGGATTCCAGAAGCGCTGAACAATGTAGACCTGCAGTCATCGGTCGTCTTAGAGAGCGCTCACCGAATCGGCCCACCGAGAGATAATAAGACACCACCGAGGACGCTGATTATGAAGTTCCTCAGCTACAGAGACAAGATGACGGTCACCAACGCGGCACGAGCTAAAGGGGAAATTAAATACCAGGATCAACAGGTGCGGTTCTACCCAGATTTGGCCACAGGAATTCAACAATTAAGGAGGCAGTTCGACCCCGCCCGTAAAGAGCTGCGCAACCTCGGGATTCGTCGCAGAGTGATTCATCCGGCAAGACTGCTGGTCACGTATAAAGGGAGAACCCACACCTTCAAGACCCCTCAAGAGGCGCAGGAGCTCATTAAGCAGATCCAAAAGGAGACTGGTGGGAGCTAAGCATGAACATGACAAAGGTAGAACATTTAAGCATTTGTACAGGCATCTGATTGATCTGAAACATATAACATGTCTACAAAATACAGATTGTATTATAAAAAAAAGAAAAAAAAAGCTATGATGTACAAAGTTCTCCACAATATCTTTATTGAACCTTTTTTTTTTTTTTAACAAACATGATACAAACAATCAAACACTAACACTAAAGTACTACAAAAAAAAAAAAATGCACTAAAAACACCAACAACCACCAACAAAATCAAGTCTTCAACAATGCTCCTCTGTTTAGTCTAGACAATCCAATACATAAGTATACATATTATGTTCACCAGTTTGGAATTTACAAGGTCCACACACATCATTCACCTTCTTCTTCAAGAGTTATGTTTAAATTTTTTACATAATCAATAAAAGGTCTCCATATATTCTCAAACACAATTTCCTTTGATTTTAGTATATATGTTATTCTTTCTAATGGAAGGTTTGTTAACATCTGTCTTAACCACTGAGTCACATCTGGTCTATGAGTCTTTTTCCATAATAGTGCAATACATTTTTTGGCATTAAGCAAACTGAGGTCTATGAATGTTCTTTCACTTTTATTAAAATTATGCTTTTCTGGGTACAGACCCAACAAAAACAGTTTAGGATTCAATATGATTTGTTTTGAGATTATTTTTTCAATTGTTACCCTCACCTCTTCCCAAAACATTCTTATTAATCTACATTCCCATAAACAATGAAATAGGGTTCCTTTACTTTCCATGCATTTTGTGCATGTGATGTACAAAGTTGCTATAAAACTTTGAAGTTATGTTGGAAAAACTACAGAAGAGAGTTAATGTCATTAAAAAAGTAGTAGAGTCAGGGTGATTGAGAGGAGAAAGAGAGAGTGGTTTGACTGATCCTCACAGGTGTGGAACAGTCACTAGCTATAACGGGAGACGGAATTTTTTTGATTTTGGGGGGATTACCACGAATGTGGGGAAAGGGAATTTGTTTTTGTGTAGTTTGTAGGATGAATGTTCAACCACTCATGTTTTTCTTCTCTGTATGAGCATGTTTATATTGCAAGGTAATCTCAAACTCCTTATTGATCATAGATCAAAGCGTTAATCTTAATTTAACTTCATGGAACTGCAGAGGTCTACAAAATCTAAAAAAAACTTAAAACAAGTTATGAATAAAATAAAAGACATAGATTCAAAAATTGTGTTTTTACAAGAAACTCATCTAATAGAGGAGGATGTAAAAAGAATTAGGAGAAGATGGCAAGGAAATGTGTTCACCTCATCATTTTCATCTCGAGCCAGGGGAGTTATGATTCTCATACACAAAACAGTCCCATTTCAAGTGAAAAATGTAATTGGAGACAAATTAGGAAGATATCTAATCATCCAAGGATCTTTGTTATTAGAAAATATAAATCTGGTGAACTTATACGGTCCCAATACTGATGATCAAAACTTCTTCGTTAATTTATTTCTTACTTTATCATCACTTACAGGGCAACATATAATAGCAGGGGATTTTAATTGTACATTGAATCCCAGTATAGATAGATCAACAGGACTGGACTGTACACACAATGGATGTAGGATGACCATTAATCATTTTATGAAAGAATTGAGATTGCTAGATATATGGAGAGAAATGAAACCACAAGTCAAAGCCTATTCTAAATGATTGTGTATTGTATTCCAAATGAAAACAGGGAGATACTGGAGTCTAAAATTAGTCAAGAAGAAGTTGGGCTAGCCATTGATAATATGAAATCAGGAAAAAGAGCAGGACCAGATGGTCTTCCAGTTGACCTCTATAAAAAATTTAAGAATAAATTAATAAAACCAGTTTTGGAAATGGTTTTAGAAGCATTTCAAAATACTAATTTACCACCATACATGAATAATGCCTTAATTATACTGTTGCCAAAACCAGGTAAACCCCCTAATAAATGTGAAAACATGAGACCAATAAGCCTATTAAATGCTGACCTTAAGATAATCTGTAAAATTTTAGCAAGACGACTACAAGAACTATTACCAAATATTATTAACCGAGATCAGAATGGCTTTATAATGGGAAGACAAGGCTTCCATAATGTAAGAAGACTATTTAATATTATTTATTCCAATAAAGAAGCACCGGATACAGCTCTCCTATCATTGGACGCCGAAAAGGCCTTTGATAGGGCCATTCGACCCTATCTTTTTGAAGTCCTACAAAGGTTTGGACTTGGAAATAATTTCATAAAATGGGTTCAGATAATATACAATAATGCTACAGCAGAAATCCTAACAAACAGCAATATCTCAAAATCAATAAAAATCAATAGAGGATGTCGACAAGTCTGTCCACTTTCACCCTTATTCTTTACTATGGCAATTGAACCTTTAGCGATGGCAGTACGTTTACATCCACAAATATATGGAATTAAAGTAGGACCAACAGAACATAAAATCTCCCTGTATGCCGATGACATAATTTTGTTTATGTCGAATTTTAAAAAATCAATTCCGACCTTGTTAAATTTAATAAAGAACTTTGGGGAAATATCAGGATATAAAATAAATAAAACTAAATCTTCAATATTAATGCTAAATGAGACCCAGAGAAATCACCCAGTTCCTGAGGTAAATCAATTCAATGTTGTAAATCAGTTTAAATATTTAGGAATTCAAATTTTGCCTAAGCTAGAATCAGTCGCCAGTGCCAACTATGAAGCCTTAATGACAGATATTAATGAGTTACTTCAGAGATGGATGTCACTACCAATGTCGATGATCGGGAGAATTAATATACTTAAAAGTAATATCTTACCAAAAATACTTTATTTCAATACATTCCTTTACCACCACCTTCAGATCTATTCTCAAGAATTAAAAAAAAGTTAGTGGAATTTATATGGAACAATAGGAAGGCTAGATTACGTCTGTCCTTACTATATTTACCATTTGATCGTGGAGGTCTGAAATGTCCAAACTTTATGTTGTATTACTGGTCAGCACAACTGAGGTCTATGACATATTATTTTTCATCAAATGATCTCCCTCACTGGACTGAAATGGAATCATACAATTTACCTTTACCTCTTCCCTTATTCATATACTCAGACTCGGCTAAAAAATTACAGAAACAAGTTAAAAATCCAATTGTAAAGCATATGATCAAAATATGGTGTGAAACCAAAAAATATTTAAAAGAACCACACTTATTGTCACAATTTAGCCCAATATGGGGTAATCAATATTTTACACCAGGGGGAGCGGATGCTGTATTTAAAGTATGGAATTTAACCCCCAAGCGACCAAGCTATTTTACGGACTGAAATGACCAAGTGGGGTCATTTATGACCCCATTGTGCTCTGTACAGGGATCCTTATTATAAATGGCTGGTTGGAGGTTTATCATACCAAAACTACTCCCTGTATTTAAGACAGGTATTTTATAATGATCTAATGTAAAATGTGTTTGCTAATAATACTTTTATTGCAAGAAATAACCAAAACGCAGACTGTAAGAACAACATTACATTTATTTAGACAGTCCTTGTCAGTTCACTCTTGGAACATCATCATCATCATCATAGTCATCATAGTCATCATATCATCATCACGATGATGATGATACCTATTATTGTAGTTACGATGATGATCATGATACCTATTATGGCATTTTGCGTAATGGCGGTTTTCTTGTGGACGGTGATCCGGATCACCACCAAAATCTAATCATCTGTAGGATACCCCATTTCTGACAATCTGTGAAAATTTCATGAAAATCCGTCCATAACTTTTTGAGTTACCTTGCTAACAAACAGACAAACAAACAGACAAATCCAGACAAACAGACAAATGTAAATCTTGCTATCCTAGATCTGTTAGCCATGGTTCACTGCAATACAATATAAAGTACTGATTAGAAGTGGAAACCGGAGTGGTGGCTCAGTTGGTAGAGCATCCGCCCCACACCCGGGAGGCAGGGGTTCAAATCCCGGCCGGGTCATACCAAAGACCATATAAAAATGGTGCTTTCTGCCTTCTAGCGTGGTGCTCCGCATAATGGAATGGGGAAAGTAAAGTTACACACAGAGCTACCAGAGGACTGACCCCCCGCTGTAGCTTTCACTACTTACAGTAGCTGCGTGGCCTAGGGTCAGAGAAACGGAGATAGGCGCCGCCCATATACACCTTCAGGTGTGAAGGGATTAACTAACTAACTATTAGAAGTGGAACATTTGAATAAAATTTATAAAACCAATGTTCAAAAACCAGTGCTTCTCTTCGGGGTCATAAATGACCCCACAAGAGTGCGATGTCTACGCCACACCAATTGGTTGATCCCTGCAAAGAACTATGAAAGTGTGTAGGATTAGTACACTGACAAATTCATGCTAGGAAAGAAAATTTGGATAAAAAATAAAGAGACGGCACATTAAATTATATGGCTGGGGTCGTAAATGACCCCACTCGGTCGCTTGAGGGTTAAAAGGGATTCAAAAGATTCAAGACTTATATTTGTCACGTTCAGATAACATAATGTCTTTTGAAAAACTGAGGATCAAATTCAATCTTAATAGAACACATTTTTTTAAATATCTTCAGCTTAGGAATTTTATTCGATCAAATCAAACTAATGCTCTCACCCGACCTACTTATTCATCCTTGGAAAAAATTTTGACGAAAGATAGTAAGAGAAAGGGTATTATTTCAGAGTTTTATAACTCATTGACACTATTCTCAAGTGAAAACTCACAGAAAAGACTGAATTATTGGAAAGAAGACCTGCAAATTGAAATTTCAGAGGAACAATGGGAATTGGCTTGTACAGAAGCTCAAACCAAATCAATAAATGTACGTCTTAAATTGATACATTTTAAATGGTTAATGCGGATGTATGTTACACCAGTGGAGTTAAATAGATATAACAAAAACATACCAGATACATGCACAAAATGTATGGAAAGTAAAGGAACCCTATTTCACTGTTTATGGGAATGTAGAAAAATCAGAATGTTTTGAAAAAATAATTTCAAAACCATTCACATTGAACCCTAAACTGTTTTTGTTGGGTCTGTATCCAGAAAAGCATAACTTTAATAAGAGTGAAAGAGCATTCATAGACCTCAGTTTGCTTAATGCCAAAAAATGTATTGCACTACTGTGGAAAAAGACTCATAGACCAGATGTGACTCAGTGGTTAAGACAGATGTTAACAAACCTTCCACTAGAAAGAATAACATACATACTGAAATCAAAGGAAAATGTGTTTGAGAATATATGGAGACCTTTCATTGATTATGTAAAGAAATTAAACATAACTTCTGAAGAAGAAGGTGAATGATGTGTGTGGACCTTGCAAATTCCAAATTGGTGAATGTATAATATGTATACTTATGTAATAGATTACCTAGACTAAACAGAGGAGCATTGTTGATGACTTGCCTTTGTTAGTGGTTGTTGGTGTTTTTAGTACATTTTTTTTTGTAGTTAGTGTTTTGTTTTGTTTTTTTAAATTACCTTAGTGTTAGTGTTTGATTGTTTGTACCATGTTTGTAAAAAAAAAAAAGGTTCAATAAAAAATATTGTGGAAAAAAAAAGAAGCAAACAGGTTAAATCAGGCCAGAATGGCAGGCTGCAGGTCAACACTTAAATTTTCACTGATTTAAACTAATAGCTAATTTATATCTGTAAGTGATAGCCATGGGTAATTTTCTCATTTTCAGATACTTTTTATGTTATCTGTTTTGTTTTGTTTTGTTTTGTTTTGTTTTTTTGCTATTCTCCTCTGGCTCAGGAAATATTTAACTTATTGATCTTTACTTTTTATTCATATATGATTTATCAAAAGGGCTGGCTCTGTAATTGGTCTCAGGTCGGAGACTTTTGAGACTGTGGTGGTTGATCTCATAGTGAGTCCTATGATCTTTAAGAGAGTCCTATGATCGTGACATTGTGACAGAGATGATCGTGACATTGACCCCGGTTACATGGTCACAGTAAAGTGATTACTGAGAATAAACTGATGCTGGCAATAATCAGTTTTCTTGTGTTTACATGCACTGAATAAACTTGATTATTGGAAGGTAAACCATCAGCATCATTCTATCATCACTCTTCACTCTATAAATTCAAGAAATCTCTGTGTGTCACGATGATAGGACATCATAGGATGGCCTATGATGTCTGCATGATGTCCTATGATGATCCTATGATCTCAGACTACATAGGACTCGTGATGACGTCATATAGGCAATGCCGTCATATAGACAATAGGACTGGCTACCTATGATGTAGTGTCCTATGATGCCTGCCTTGATGTCTTTATGATGTCATATAGACCATCACTCACGATGCCTGTGATCCCGTGAAGATGACACAGCTGAAGTTCCAGCAGTACCTCCCAGGCATGACTGTGTTGCATGTCAGAAAAGATGCCATGAAGATGGAACACCTGAGGTTCGAGCACATCAGGAAAGATCCCGTGAAGATGACACAGCTGAGGTTCCAGCAGTACCTCCCAGGCATGACTGTGTTGCATGTCAGAAAAGATGCCATGAAGATGGAACACCTGAGGTTCGAGCACATCAGGAAAGATCCCATGAAGATGACACAGCTGAGGTTTGAGCAGTACCTCCCAGGCATGACTGTGTTGCACGTCAGAAAAGATGCCGTGAAGATGAAACACCTGAAGGAACAACACACCCATCTGAGACAGGAGGAGACCCTTCACCAGCATAGGGTACCACAGACAAGGGATGCACAGACAGACAGAAAATGTGTGGCAGTGCACCATGCACGTGCTGAGTCACTTGAAGCCCGAAATACCCACAAAGCGAGCAACACTGCACGCCAGGCAAGGCACAGACAAGCTGAGACCCATGAGATGCGGAATAGTCAGTTGGCCACCAACGCTACAAGCCAGGCAAGGCACAGAGAAGCTGAGACTGAATAGGACACACTACTTTAAACCACACCCATTCAAAGCATTAAATCTGGAAATCTGACTCAGTAAGGCAGAAGGCACTCTATAAATTCAAGAAATCTCTGTCAGTGTGTCAGTCTGTCACCCGATTGAGAATAGGACACACTGCTTTAAACCACACCCATTTGAAGCAGTACCCATGAAGAATGGCAGTCTACACTACAAATGTGTAAAATGCCAAGCAAAGCGCTGATTTTCTCTGGGTGCTCCAGTTTCTGGGTTTCAACAGGCATGCACGGGTCTTCCTGAACTGGGTCGCAAGCCACTTTTTGCTTAGATCTATTTTCAGGATCCTGTCCATGAACTGGAATTACAACACATCTATCCCTCAACCAGTGGTCTGAACGAAGAAGAAGAAGAACACCCACCAGATGGAGAGTAATAGAGTGAGGAGAACTGCTGCACGTCAGAAAAAATGCCGTGAAGATGAAACACCTCAGGTTCGAGCAGTACGCCACAGGCATGACTGTGAACAACACAGTCGTCTCAGATCGGAGGAGACCCTTCAGCAATGGGCATGCATACTTGGTTTCTACAGGCATGGATGGGTATGCATGGGTATGTGCTAATTTGAGTTAATGACAGCAGTTACATGCCCTTTATCGGATTATTCTGTTTACATGGCCACTTGAATAATCAGATAATTCCAGAAATCCAATCATAACCGGTTTATTTGTGTTCATGTGAACATAGTCACTATGACAGAGATTTCTTGACTTATATATAGAGTGATGATTCAAGAAATCTCTGTCTCTGTGTCACGATCATAGGACTTTGTGTTGCCATGGTAACCATGTCCAAGATCAAAGGCAGGCATCACGATCATAGGACTCGCTATGACATCATCAAAGATCAAAGGCAGGCATCACTGGTGTAACGGAAATATATGAAATATTAATAAATAATAAATATGATCAGGTATGAATTATTTAATTTATATTGATGTATTGGAATCTGAGCTCAAATCTCATTTCATATGCATCAAAAAAGTTAATAACACTCGTAAGGGGCACCAGCTTCTGTTTTAAGAAGCAATTTAATCTTTAATTTCACTTTATACCTGTTTGATCACTCAATAAATTAATCAATAATCAGTCTCAAAAATTTTCCGTGAATTCAATACCTGGGCTTGAAACAGACTCAAAATGAAATAAATTCCCAACAACTTCTCTCATTAATAAATATTTAAAAATGAAAAGAAAAAAAAAAACCCGCAAATTTATGGAGAAAGTTTACTAATTATGAAAAAGTCCTAAATTAATCTTAAGAAAATAAAAACGGAATTTTAATGAAAAGGAGAGTTATGTTAAGGGCTTCTTAATTTGCATCTGATTAGATATACAAATTATTACCGAACCTCAGACGTTAATTCAGCAGTGGAATTAAAGTTTTTGCAGCTCACGTGATCCTCGGTCGATGTCTTTCGTCGTCCTCAGCCCAAGATTTCGTGGATGTTAGGGGAAATATCTGCCCGCAGATATTTCAGGGTCCACAGTTCGACCTTTAGATTCAAGCGGTCGAAGGGGGCTGGATCTTGGCCGTATGACCCACAGTTGAAACGGGTCCTAGCCAGATGGTGCCGATGCTTCTTCAGCGCGATGTGGGACAGCTGCGCGTTGATTCCTCAGCTGCGTCTTTTCTTCCTGGTAGACAAGCAGCTGCAGAGGTTTTTGGGAATAATTAAAGATATCTAATCCGATCTCAAATTTAAAAAAAAACTTTCGGACTTTAGATAAAAATAGTAGCTTCTGGTGGGTGCTTGGTCAAGAAAAATATTATAAAAATAAAGTCAAAATTAAGTTTACATTAAAATCAAACAAACGGTGGTTTTACAGAAAGTTTAACAAAGAAAAAGTGATGAATAAAAATTGGAGTTTAACTCCGATTAAGAATTGAGCTCAAAGAAATAGGAATTCCTAGGTATTTAAGAGAAAAAGAAAAATACAAAGTGACATAAACAAATTACGAGTTATCTGCTCTGTGTTCAGAAAAGCGACGCGTGGTCAGACGGTCCTTTGTTCTTCCTTGCTGTGTGTAGACAATGGGAGCAGCCGAAAAGCGGTGACGAAAAGAGCAGGCAAAAAGAGGGGATGAAAAGAGGGATGAAAAGAGGTCTCTCTCCTTTATATAAGCTCTGTTGAGTTTCGCGGGTTTCCGGCCTGACCGGAATCTCAGCCAATGAGCGTCCTTCGTGGGCGGGTGAACTTTTAGTCCAATGAACAAACAGTCTATTGTTTGGAGCGCTTTGGAATGAAGAGTCGTCGTGCAGAGATTGGCTGTTGGAGTCACATGTGATATCGAGGCAAAACTCATACATACTGGAAGTTAATATTTCCCTTTATGTATTAAACTAAGATAACTTTAGTGATTAGTATAAATTATAAGCAGTGCTTCTAAATCAACATGCAGGAATAAACATTCATATAAACATTAGCATGCATAAATATAAAATCACAGATTAATGCATTTCACACATATTTTCCACATCAAAAACATCAGAGTCCATCTGCATTTTCATAGTTCTGAAAAGAATGAAGGTTTAGAATTGAGTTTGTAATAATGTACTTTAAAGTTCACTGTTTAAATCCAGCATGTCCACAGTTTAAGGAAATTAGCTGAGTCATGGATCTGTGTAGGTTTTATGGGGGCAATAAAAGTGAAGCCGGACATTGGGGAAATTCCTTAGGCTGGTTTTAACAAAAGAAGGGGATTTCAGCTGTGGCCTGGGGGAAGAAAATCCATTTCTTTGCGTTATTCCTGGATGAAACAAAAATGTCTTTAAGCAGAAGAATAATTGTTGCTGAGCCAAAGTGAGATGATGCTACAGTCCCCCCTCTGGTATCAATGGTGACATTGATTCAGCGTTGATAGCAATCCTAGGCATCAAATCACAATTTGGCGAGGCTTGATCCAAATGCTGAACTAAAGTTCTGATGTTGATAAGTCTTAAGCTTGTGAACAGTATCTATTCCAAAGTGTAGGTCCTTAAATTTGGTTTTCTGAAAAACTTCTGGAAATTTCAAAAATAATTTTGGCATGACCAAATGTAAACATTGTATAATTGTCTAGGATATACTAAAGTTCTGTATAAGCCTGTAAAGACTGAAAAAAAAAGTGAACTAGAAGTATGTGGGTTTTGACATACTTGATATAAATGTTTTGGGTTTGCTGAAAAATATCTAGTCAAAATTTCAAAAACAGTTTAAATGTGCATAAAATCTAAATAAAGTATAAATGATTATTTGTATATACACAAGCATGTATCCAAAAATCTTAGTCAAAAGCAAAAATAAAATTCTTTCATATTTGAGGTAGATTCAGACTAATCACTATTGAGGTGACTCAAGGAGGTTCAAATTGAACTTGTTTAGTTAGACTAAACCATGGTTCCACAGATGTCCAAATCATAGGGTGTTTGAAGCTTTTGTTCAGAAAAACTGAGTGGGCATAGGATGTCATCATTCTTTGGATGGCAATGAGAAGTAAATTTGGATTTACTGCAAAAAGGATATGATGAGAGAGCATATTCATTGCTAAAGCGTTAACTGAAAAGCTAATATTTTTAGCTACTTCTGAGAGTAACATAGACATTGGCTGTGTGTGAGCATAGTCAACCTTTAACACAAAGAGCAAAGAGTTCAAGACCTTGTTGAGTTTGACTGAAGCTTCGGAGCAAGCATTCAAAACCAACACAGTGTCTTGTAAGATTTTGGTAACCATTTGTGGTTCGACAACCTGGCGTTTCGGTTTAGCGGTGTTGACCGAGTTAACAGTGGGCATGCTAAGGTTAACTAGAGGCTCTAACAATGAGGCTGTTATCAAGAATCCACCCGAGGATCTTTGACCTTTCGTTTTGGCTTGGCCCAATTCTGACTGGGTAACAGTGGGTGTGATTGCTAGGCAGATGGCTAAACTGATAAACAGGAGGGCCATCATCTTGGCAAACATAAAAGTGAGTGGTTTTGGATCTTAATCTTCTTGTGGATCTTTCTTTAGATACCTGGTTGGCAAATGAAAATTCCTCTTAGAGGTGGAATGATTTCTTTTAGATGGATGTACTTTATTGATCCCAAAACTGGGAAATTACAGAATAGAGCTTAAAAGATTGAACTCTAAACCTTGTGCTTGTTTTTCTCACCTTTGATGGGAGTTTTAAGATTATTAGCTCAAGCTAATGGTGTTGAATGTCTTGTGTATACTATTTGGTAATAGTAAGTTGATTGAAGTTTATTAGATTTTACAGAGGTCTTTGAAATTAGTTTAAGGGCTAATTTGGTTTTAATATACCCTTTCCTTTCTGGAGGTTTGGATGCAGTTAACTGATTGGAGAAATTCGACTGAGTGTACCTGAGGCTAGTAGCTAGCTACAGTTATTTCTCAGATGTAGGTTTGATTTTAATCTTATTTATGGACTTACTTTGACAGTGTTGTACCCGACAAGTCCCATGGGGTTTTGGTAAAGGTTACTCTGATTTTGGTGAGCCCATTTGAAAATGGGGTCCTGGGTTTGGCTCTTGAGTGGCCAAAGTTTGTTGGTGACAATGTGTGGATTCATCCACTTGGGCAGGAATTTAGGAGTGATTTTCCTTTCCTGTGAATTTATTTCAGGTGTTTGCGGTACAAATGTGGGGTGGAAGATCTTGTCCCCCCTTCGCAGTTTGTCATGCGAGAGTTTTTGATTGTTGTACGCTTTCTGTTGTTTAGCGACTCGGTCCGAATGGTTTTGAAATACAGCCTTGGGAGCTTTGTATGTCGTTTTGACGCTTTTGTGTTCTGCAGCTGGAATGTTATGGGCATTGGCAGTCATCACCCCCCTCTGGTTTCGAGGAACTCTGAGCGGTGGCGATGATGGTTCGTCGGAAGCATGATCAGGAGTGCCATTGCATAGCTGCAGAGAAGATTGTGTCGCATGAAGTGGTATCAGTTTTGGTATGTCATAGGGTTTAGATGCGGGTAGCGCATGTACCGTTTTATCCAACCGGTGTTTGACGGTTTTATGGATCATTTGGTTGCACGGTTGAGTGACTGTGCACCTTGCGTTTGCAAAAGTTGGGTTGTTTGTCGCAAAAAGTTGAGGTTTTAGAGGGTCTAGAAAGCCGGTTGGTGTGGCTCTTGTGACCATGAAGGCCTCATGGGCGGGTGGGTGGGTTTCAAAATGTGACACCACCATTGAATCATGGGTATCAAGAGTTTCAAGAGGGCCGTTTGGGGTTTTCTGCTCGGCCATTGAGTTTTCAAGATCATTTGAGTGTTTGGCTTGACCTTGTATTTGAAGGTGACTTTTGACTTCTCGTGGACAGTACTCACCTTGGTCTTGGCGGTCGCTTTCACTCGGTTGCAGTTGTTCCAACAGTGCTAGTTGTGTGAGACTTGGGGTGTCCAAAGTGTTCAGAACAAAGCACTGTGATTCAGTTGTTCTTGTTGGGTCAAATGGGTGAGGGTGTTGCGTTTGAGCCCATAGTTTGAGGTTCTTGAAATCAATCAGTGGCTCAAAACGGTTCAGTAGGTCTTTGCCAACAAGCAATGGAATGGCGTCAAGTTTGGACACGTAGACCGGATGTGTCAAGGTCATGGATCCAATGGACATGTTTAGTAGTGATACGCCCAACAGGGTTGTTTTAGTAAGCGCATATGGTCGCACAGCTAATGAACAGGGTTCCAGTTTCAAATGTTTGTTAGCGCGGTTAGCGGCTACACGTAGTTTGTCAAAAAGGGTGTGTGACATGAGCGTGATGTCAGCAGCAGTGTCTAAAACAGCGTCCTGACACACCATGTCTTCAAGGGTCAGTGGAAGGTAGAATTTCCGTGCCACCCCCCTCTCGTTTAAATCGCATAGGAATTGTGGAACCGGTGGTTCGACACAGAGTTGCGACATGTTGTTAGAGGAGTGGTCTGTGACCTGTGGTTGGGCTGCCATGACAGCACTGGACTGTGTTGAGTCCTTTGGTCCTTCCTCATTTGCATGAGGGATTTTCTTCTTGCGTTTCCTTCGTTTGGAACGCTTGTTTTGAGTTGGCACAGCTGATATAGCTAGAATGTTAGCAGTTTTATTCTCTTTGTAGTTTTGAATCTCTGCTAGGAGGTGTTGGACAATTTCAATAGCTTCTCTACTGAATGTAGGAGTTTCTTCTTCCTTCCAAGGTTTGTGATAGGTCTCTGCTTCTGAGCTTCTGTGATGAGATGGAGACCATCTGTCGCGGTTACGCGTGTCTTCGTATCGGTATCTGTCATCATGGTAGTCCGTATCGCGTTCTCGTGACCTATCCCGTGGATATGGTCTACGACGGTAGTCGGGTTTTCGCAAAGTTGGTCCAAAGTGATATCCAGAGGACCTAGTGTGGTTTTGACCTTGATGAGGTCGCTTGGGAAAATGCTTCGGCTGTTGATGTACTCGCGGTGTAAGAGGTGGAGTAGAGCGAGGGGCTCCTTCCAACTCCAAGGTGTTAGATGCATCGCTAATAGCTAGCACGGTAGCAAGCTCAGCGTGCTTGTTACGACTTTGTTGCTGTTTTTGGAACGCATAGTGTGCAAACTCTCTCAGCTGACTTATTGAGTTTGACCTTGGGTTAGCTGTAACTCCTAGGTAATGGCTCACAGTGGGATGGAGGTTTTGGATGAAGAGGGTCTTGAAATTGTGTTCTTCTTCCATCCCTGGTGTATTTTGAGATCCAAAATATGCAAGTAGGAGTCTCTGGTAGTAGGCTTGTGTTGGCTCTGAGCGTCCTTGCTTCACAGCTAGGGCTGCGGTTAGCCCTGCCTGTAGGCAGTCGTCGGAGAACTCCTTTTCGATGGCTTCGCGGAGCAGCCTGTAATCTGCTTTGATGTTTGTCGGCTGTCTGTCTATGAATTTTGATACTGACCTGTTAGATGTTAGTTTAATCAGATAGATGCGATCATCAATTGTAGCATCAGGGTGCTTACGCAGGTAGTAATCAATGTCCTGTAAATAGACTTTGGCATCAGGTGAACCCGTAGGTCCTGGATCAAATTTGGTGATATTTCGCGCGATCTTGTCAAGGTCGCGGTCTGAAGGGGCACATGCACGGTGTCCACGCGGTCGTCCGTATTCGAAACGGGAATCGGGCGAGGGAGCGCGGTGGATGTCCTGGTGTTCATGTCTTTCCTTTAGGAGCAGTCGACATTTCTTGTAGTCCTTCACATTTTCAAGTTGACCTTCAACTCTTCTGAGTTCCTTCTTTGTGTCTTGAAGGGCATCTTCAAGTTCATTGTTGTCTTGATGAAGCGTGTCATTGTTATGCATCAACCGTTCCTTTTGCGACTCTGCACGGTCCAAATCTTGTAATGCTTCATCCAGTTGATTTTGAGTTTTGTCATTCTCCTCTTGAGATTGTTCCAGATTTTACTTCAGTGTCTCGTTCTCTTCTTGGAGAGATAGGATCGTTGTTTGTTGATTTGCTAGCTCGTTCTCGACTACCTTTAATCTTGCGACTAATGTTAGCGCAAACTTACCTAACACACTGGTGAGGTCCTTGCCTTCTGGTGGTTTTTCAGTGTGTTCATTCAAAAGTTCTTCAGCGAGTTGCTCCAATTCTTCGGGCGGTGTTTCCTTGACCCGTGTTGTGAAGGTAGAAATTAAATTAGAAGTCCATGCTTCCAATGTTGTTTGAAGGTCATCCAGTTTGGTAAATTGGTCGGTTGTCTGATGACTCATGTTTGACTGTTGTTATTTAGCTTTTAAAAATAAAATTCAACTTGTTGATTATTCTTAAATTTGTTCAACAAGGTTTAACCTTGAGTGTTTTATTTTACAACCGTGATAGTTGAAAGTTCCTTTAGAATTTGTTTCAACTTGTAGGCTTGCAGGATGGGAAATAGAATTTTGAAATTATTTAGAAATGTAGTGATGCTTCAAATAATTCGTTCGTTGAAACCGTATGTTGATAAATAAAGTTGAATTGAAATTGGATTGAATTTGTTTCGCAAAACAAAACTGAAATTTCGATGGTGTGGATTGACTTCTTTACTTTTGATCTTCAAGTGTAGTATTGGAATTTGTCATCAATAACTAGCTTTGGGATTTTGCAAAATGTCACTTTGAAAGTGAGGATTTTATTTACAAAAGAAATCCAAAAGCAAAAGTGGCTAAATGCTTTAAAGATTTAGGATTATAAGTTTCCACTTTCTTTTAAAGTTGGGGCTTTCCTTTGGTTTTATTTGTTAAAGCCTATTTTCATTTGAAGCATTAAATGTTTAAAATATTTACAAATTAGAAACAAGTGAATTGTTTGAGTATTTGATATCCAAGGATTTCTTAGGATTGAAGCCAATAGTGATCTTTCTTGATTGTGATCTATAAATTTCTTATTTACAGAATAATCAATGTTTGCACCTTTTTGACTTTTCTTTTAAATCCTGGGAAAAATTTGAAAATTATGCTGGTTGGTTAAATGTTTTTCTTTTCCTGTAGAGAAAGCATGAATCAGAAATGACACAATGAGTTTAAATAACACCTAGAGCTTCTCTTAAGTGTTAATTGCTTGATGTGGTTTCCTAAATTTGAGAAAGAGGAAAAAATTATAAATATTCAATAAGTCTGTAAATTTGTCAAAATGCACAGATTTAATCCTACTTTAATGTTACTCTTGAGTAAACATCAGCATTAGAATCCTTAAGTTAAAACTGGGTTTCTGTGGGAAGGGAATCACACCATATCACATTTAAAAATAGCAAAATAAGCACACATGTAGCTTCAAAGTTTGCAACTTTTTGCTTAAAAGTGTGTAGCTTAAAAGATCATAATATGTGGTTACATAAGTGATTAAATACAATAGAGGTGTTTGTATATGTTCCTGCTATAGGTATCTATGCAATGAGTGGGATTTCACCACTGAGAAAAAACTTTCAGAAGCCAACAGGTCCTTTTCCTTTTATTCTTGGCATAGAAGTTTGGATTAGTGTTAAATTTAGTTTATTCCGAATAATATGAATTGCTTTGAAGTTACTTTGAAGACTTAATTTGGTTATAAACCGTCTTTAAAGATTATAAGTTTAAATAAAAATTGCAGTCCCTATGTTTCACCACAAGATGGAGGCAGTTTTCGTCTGCACTTCCAGAAGAGGAAACCCAATGACGTCGCAAGGAGTCAAGGATCTCTACTCAAAATGGCGGCTACAGGGAACTCTACCTAGACTTAAGATGGCGTTGCTGAGCCGATCTACACATGTGCAGTTTTTTCATGCACAGCTTGACGGTCGCGTGCACGACTGAGCGTGCATGTGCCACGTGGATGCAGCTCAAGCTTCAGTCCATAAAACCATGCCTTGCTTTCCAAAGGCGGGAAAACTTTAGTCTCCCTAAACTTTATTCAACAAGTTTATACAATGGTTAATTCAATTAAATCCTCCAAGGGTTTGCTTCGCCTGTGGGGTGTTGAAATAATGGGGAAAACAAATAGGATTTCTTCGCTATTTTGTTCCCAGGCCTATTTTAATTATTCAGCGTGTAATCACGCTTAAGCATGCATTGAAAAAACTAAAAACTAAAAACTGACTAGAGTGGGGTCTCTTCACCCCCACCTTCTCTTGGTCAGCAGACACACACACACACACACACACACACACACACACACACACACAGCAGGAGTAATCAGGGGGGTGAATTCACCCCCTCCCCCTCGTGACACAGAGACAGACAAAGAGCTGCAAACAATTGAACCACCTTTGTGAGTTAAAATTGACCAAAATCCCACACAGCTTATGTATTCATTTCTTTCTGAGTCTGTCAAGTTCAGCCAGGCGTTCACGCGGGGTACCAATATAATGTAACGGAAATATATGAAATATTAATAAATAATAAATATGATCAGGTATGAATTATTTAATTTATATTGATGTATTGGAATCTGAGCTCAAATCTCATTTCATATACATCAGAAAAGTTAATAACACTCGTAAGGGGCACCAGCTTCTGTCTTTAAGAAGCAATTTAATCTTTAATTTCACTTTATACCTGTTTGATCACTCAATAAATTAATCAATAATCAGTCTCAAAAATTTTCCGTGAATTCGATACCTGGGCTTGAAACAGACTCAAAATGAAATGAATTCCCAACAACTTCTCTCATTTTTAAATATTTATTAAATGAAATGATGAACAGACATTGTAATTTCCTTAATCATAAAATCAATCTTGTAAATGATAGATTAACAATGTCAATATTTTCGGAACCAGGGTTAAACTGAGAAATGAATTTCTATCAGTTTGAGTTAACAGATTAAAAAAAAACCCCGCAAATTTATGGAGAAAGTTTACTAATTATGAAAAAGTCCTAAATTAATCTTAAGAAAATAAAAACAGAATTTTAATGAAAAGGAGAGTTATGTTAAGGGCTTCTTAATTTGCATCTGATTAGATATACAAATTATTACCGAACCTCAGACGTTAATTCAGCAGTGGAATTAAAGTTTTTGCAGCTCACGTGATCCTCGGTCGATGTCTGTTGTCGTCCTCAGCCCAAGATTTCGTGGATGTTAGGGAAAATATCTGCCCGCAGATATTTCAGGGTCCACAGTTCGACCTTTAGATTCAAGCAGTCGAAGGGGGCTGGATCTTGGCCATATGACCCACAGTTGAAACGGGTCCTAGCCAGATGGTGCCGATGCTTCTTCAGCGCGATGTGGGACAGCTGCGCGTTGATTCCTCAGCTGCGTCTTTTCTTCCTGGTAGACAAGCAGCTGCAGAGGTTTTCGGGAATAATTAAAGATATCTAATCCGATCTCAAATTAAAAAAAAAAACTTTCGGACTTTAGATAAAAATAGTAGCTTCTGGTGGGTGCTTGGTCAAGAAAAATATAAAAATAAAGTCAAAATTAAGTTTACATTAAAATCAAACAAACGGTGGTTTTACAGAAAGTTTAACAAAGAAAAAGTGATGAATAAAAATTGGAGTTTAACTCCGATTAAGAATTGAGCTCAAAGAAATAGGAATTCCTAGGTATTTAAGAGAAAAAGAAAAATACAAAGTGACATAAACAAATTACGAGTTATCTGCTCTGTGTTCAGAAAAGCGACGCGTGGTCAGACGGTCCTTTGTTCTTCCTTGCTGTGTGTAGACAATGAGAGCAGCCGAAAAGCGGTGATGAAAAGAGCAGGCGAAAAGAGAGGATGAAAAGAGAGTCCGGAGCAGAAGAGAGGGATGAAAAGAGTCTCTCTCCTTTATATAAGCTCTGTTGAGTTTCGCGGGTTTCCGGCCTGACCGGAATCTCAGCCAATGAGCATCCTTCGTGGGCGGGCTCGATGAACTTTTAGTCCAATGAACAAACAGTCTATTGTTTGGAGCGCTTTGGAATGAAGAGTCATCATGCAGAGATTGGCTGTTGGAGTCACATGTGATATCGAGGCAAAACTCATACATACTGGAAGTTAATATTTCCCTTTATGTATTAAACTAAGATAACTTTAGTGATTAATATAAATTATAAGCAGTGCTTCTAAATCAACATGCAGGAATAAACATTCATATAAACATTAGCATGCATATATATAAAATCACAGATTAATGCATTTCACACATATTTTCCACATCAAAAACATCAGAGTCCATCTACATTTTCATAGTTCTGAAAAGAATGAAGGTTTAGAATTGAGTTTGTAATAATGTACTTTAAAGTTCACTGTTTAAATCCAGCATGTCCACAGTTTAAGGAAATTAGCTGAGTCGTGGATCTGTGTAGGTTTTATGGGGGCAATAAAAGTGAAGCCGGACATTGGGGAAATTCCTTAGGCTGGTTTTAACAAAAGAAGGGGATTTCAGCTGTGGCCTGGGGGAAGAAAATCCATTTCTTTGCGTTATTCCTGGATGAAACAAAAATGTCTTTAAGCAGAAGAATAATTGTTGCTGAGCCAAAGTGAGATGATGCTACACTGGACTCACTTTGGCATCATCAAAGATCAAAGGCAGCCACCACGCATGATCATAGGACTCACTATGACATCATCAAAGATCATAGGACTCGCTGTGACATCATCAAAGGTCAAAGGCAGGCATTGATTGGACACAGCAATGATGATAGAAGGACTACAGCTCCTGAATAGATAGAGTGATGATATAGAGTGAAGTACGTGGTGGTAATGTACCTGTAAGCTGGTTGCCAACTGCCAATCAAATCAAATCTAAAAGAAGAAGAAGTGGTGACATGCTTGCTGACAACTGCTTTTGACGGGCATGCAGAAATACTTGCTTGTACTTGGTTTCTACAGGCATGTGCAGGTATGCACGGGCATGTGCAGGTAGGCACTAGTCTATTTCTTCTTCTTCTTCTTTTAGATTTGATTGGTGGTTGGCAACCAGCCTACAGCTGCATTACGGCCACTGACTTGATTATCATCACTCTACATCCCCACATAATGAGTTTTGAACAACTCCCCACGTGCGAAAAAATTATCTGTCCCTGGACTGCGTCCGACGTGCAGCCGAGTTCTTCTTTACAAGAAAAACCTGAAATTTATGAGAATCAAGTCTCAAATGCACATTAAAAAACTATTTTATAACAACACTCCAAAATTATGAGGGAAAATGGTACATGTAAAAAAAAGTTAATTTTTTATCTAAACTGTAGAATTTACAGAAAATGTATATCATGATATACAGTTGTGTTCAAAATAATAGCAGTCCCACATCACTAGCAAGATAAATCACTGTTTTTGTTAGAATTTCAACTTCTACACTGCAAGTAAGTTTCTAGAAGGTTTAGTAAAGGTATAGAAAACCAACAGACCCAACAGGCATGACGTGCATGCTGCTGATTCTGTGAAACTGAATCATTAACTGAAAGGGGCGTGTTAAAAAAAATAGCAGTGCTGAGTTCACTTAATGAGGTCATTGATTCTGTGAAAAAAAATAGGTGTTAAACAGGTGGCCCTTATTTAAGGATCAAGGCAACTGACGCTACATATGCTGGCTGTGCATTTGTCCTTGAAAAACAGAGTAAAATGGGTCCTTCAAGACACTGTTCAGAAGAAGAGCGTTCTTTGATTAAGAAATTAATAAAAGAGGGGAAAACCTATAAAGAAGTGCAGAAAATGATAGGCTGTTCAGCTAAAATGATATCAAACGCTTTAAAATGGCAGCCAAAACCAGAAAGGCGAGGAAGAAAAAGAAAAACGACTATTCGAATGGATCGGAGAATAACCAAACTGGCAAAGGCTCAGCCAATGATCAGCTACAGGAGGATCAAAGAAGATCTAAGGTTGCCTGTGAGTACATCAGACAACGTTTATGTGAAGCCAAGCTACCAGCAAGAAGCCCCCGCAAAGTCCCATTGTTAAAAAAAAGACATGTGCTGAAGCGGTTACAATTTGCATTGACTGGCCTAAAAAGAAATGGCGTAATATTTTGTGGACTGATGAGAGTAAGATTGTTCTTTTTGGGTCTAAGGGCCACAGACAGTTTGTCAAGACGTCCTGCAAACACTGAATTCAAGCCACAGTGCACAGTGAAGACGGTGAAGCATAGTGGTGCAAGCATCATGATATGGGGATGTTTCTCGTACTATGGTGTTGGTCCTATTTATCGCATACCCAGGGATCATGGATCAGTTTGAGTACATCAGAATACTGGAAGAAGTCATGTTGCCGTATGCTGAAGAGGAAATGCCTTTGAAATGGGTGTTTCAACAAGACAATGGCCCCAAACACACTAAAGACAGATGTCAACACTGCTTTTTTTGAACATTATATTTCTTGACTTTCTGTAAAATATTATCAAATTCAATTACTTTTTCCAATTTTCTTGCTTTGAAATAGAATGTGCAGTGTCCCCAATGCATTTGTGTTCATTAAAATACAATTTATTTGAAGAATTTTGACGTTTATTCACATTTTTCAACACACTGCTATTATTTTGAACACAACTGTATATCGTTATCGTGATATAAGATGACTTCTATTGTGATAAGAATTTTTTGTCATACTGCACAGCCCTAATTCAAGGAGGAAATTAGGCTTTTGGTATTGATAGCATAGTTGTCTATGACAACTATCAGACAAGTTTGAATTTGGATGACCTTGAACTCAGAGTCAAGGTCATAGGTCAGTTTTTCCAAAAACATTGTAAAACATGATAAATCAGAAAGAAAATTACATGCTGTACACTTTTCACATGGATATCATAGTTCTCTCTTTGAAAAATCTGGGATGAGTTTGAATTTTGGCAACCTTGACCTCAGGTCAAAGTCTGAGATCAACTCTTAAAAAACCTTGTAAATGTGATAACTTGTGAATGAAATGATGTAGGCTTTTCATGTTGATCCCATAGTTGCATCTATGAAAAATCTGGGGTGATTTTGATTTCAAGTGACTTTTCACAAAAATTCAGCTGACCAATGCTCTTAATGTCAGCAGGCTGAGAGGTACCACTTGCAGCCTCCACTATTTTTAACACATTTATTAACTCCAGCTCAATCACAGTCTGCTCATTGCAATTCAATAAACGAAAACAGACCACATCCACAAATCACTTGGGCAGAAACCCATTGGTTCAAACCAGTTCACGAGTGCAACAGCATAGGCCACTTGTGTAGGGCAGTGTTTTTCAACCAAGGTGCCCTGGTATATGTTCAGGTTTCTGTGAGTTGTAATTTCACTTGTTAATTGGTCCAAAAAAATGCAAATAATTTGCCATTGCTGTGCATGCTTGTATGGGTGCATACAAAACTCATGAACAACAATGGCAAATTATTTGCAATTTTTTGGGGACCAGTTAACAAGTGAAAATAGATAATTTCTCAAAGAAACATGAATGTACCAGGAAACCCTGGTTGAAAATCACTGCTGTTGGTAGAAGTATAATTCAAGGTTTATACCTCCTGACAAAATGTGCAGTATACACAGAGAAAGACACTTTTTTCCATGTATGTTACACGTTTCATGGTGGTAGTGGGGTGTCAGAATCAGAATCAGAATCAGAATCAGAATCAGGTTTATTGCCATTGTTCATGTAGTACACAAACTAGGAATTTGTCTCGGTACAATGCTGCAACATTAAACATGATAAGATAAGAGAAATAAACTATACATGTAATAAAGTGTAGGATAAGATTAAGTGATACTGGTCAACAGTTAAAATATATATTAGCCAGCAGCAGATACTGTGGAGAACTATATAGTGCAGTCGGTAATGCAGGAAGAAAACAGTGATGATTGACATGAGTCTGGTTGAGCTGCTGTACATGGTGCACGAGAGTCAATAAGTCACTTAGTGTTCAGCAGTCTAATGGCAGAGGGGAAGAAGCTGTTCATGTGACGGGAGGTTTTAGTCTGGATGGACCGAAGTCTTCTACCAGAGGGGAGGGGGGCAAACAGTACGTGACCAGGGTGTGAGGGATCGGCTATGATCCGGCCAGCACGCCTCCGGGTCCTGGAGATGTACAGATCCTGGAGAGATGGGAGCTTGCAGCCGATCACCTTCTCAGCAGTGCGCACGACGCGCTGCAGCCTTAGTCTGTCCCTGGCAGTGGCTCCTGCGTACCACACGGTTATGGAGGTGGTGAGGATGGACTCGATGATGGCTGTGTAGAACTGCACTAACATCTTGGTGGGTAGCTTGAGCTTCCTCAGCTGCCGCAGGAAGAACATCCTCTGCTGGGCTTTTTTGATGAGTGAGCTGATGGTCAGCTCCCATTTGAGGTCCCTGGTGATGGTAGTGCCTAGGAAGCGGAAGGAATCAGCAGTGGTGATGGGAGAGCCTGAGAGGGTGAGGGGGGGCAGAGGAGTAGTGACTTTCCTGAAGTCTACAATCATCTCCACTGTCTTAAGAGTGTTCAGCTGCAGGTTGTTATTGCTGCACCAGGACACCAGCTGGGCCACCTCTCTCCTGTAGGCGGACTCGTCGCCGTTGGAGATGAGCCCGATGAGGGTGGTGTCGTCCGCAAACTTGATCAACTTGACAGACTGGTGGCTGGAGGTGCAGGAGTTGGTGTAAAGGGAGAAGAGTAGGGGGGAAAGTACACAGCCCTGGGGTGATCCGGTGCTGATGCTAGTATAGTCTGAGACAGTCTTTCCCAGCCGCACATGCTGCCTCCAGTCCGTCAGGAAGTCGATGATCCACCTGCAGAGGGAGTCAGGCACGTTGAGCAGGGACAGCTTGTCCCGGAGCAGAGCGGGGCGGATGGTGTTGAATGCAGAGCTGAAGTCCACAAACAGGATCCTGGCGTAGGTTCCCGGGGAGTCCAGGTGCTGCAGGATGGAGTGGAGGGCCAGGTTGACTGCATCGTCTACAGACCTGTTGGCTCGGTAGGCAAACTGCAGCGGGTCCAGGAGAGGGGTGGTGATGGACTTGAGGTGGGACAGGACCAGGCGCTCAAAGGACTTCATGACTACAGAGGTGAGCGCTACAGGTCTGTAGTCATTAAGTCCAGTGATCCGTGGCTTCTTGGGGACAGGGATGATGGTGGAGGATTTGAGGCAGGACGGCACGTGGCATAACTTAAGGGAGGTGTTAAAAATGTCTGTGAATACAGGAGCCAGCTGTTTCGCACAGAGTCTCAGGGTGGAGGGAGACACGCCGTCTGGGCCGGGGGCCTTGCGCGGGTTCAGTCTGGAAAACTGTTTGAGCACATCCTGCTCACTGATGATAAGGGGAGGGGGGGAGGAGGGGGGGGGGTGTGCCTTAAATGAAGTAGGGAATGTGGAGGGTGTGGAGCTGGAGGGAGGGGGGGAGTTGGACACAGATGACGAGGTGTCAAAACGGGCATAGTGTTGGGACAGTCTTTGACAAAGGGCTTTGTCATCCTGACCTTTAGGAGCCTTAGGTCGATAGTTGGTGATTTGCCTCAGTCCTCTCCACACGGAAGCCGAATCATTAGCAGTGAACTGCTGCTGGAGTCACTCTGAGTATAGAGATTTAGCCCTCTTCAGCTCTCTGTTAAACCGGTATTTAACCTCCCTGTAGCAGTCCCTGTCTCCACTTTTCAGCGCTGCTTCCTTCTCCTTCCTGATCTGTCTGAGCTTAGCTGTGAACCAGGGTTTGTCATTAGAGTAACTCACCCTGGTGCGTGATGGAAGAATGTTCTCTTCACAAAAGTGGATATATGAGTTCACAGTGTCCGTGTACTCATCCAGATCATGCGTGGCTCCTTTAAGCATGCCCCAGTCAGATATTTCCATGCACGTTTCCAGCTACTCCTCAGCATCACTGGTCCGTATCTTCGTAGTGCTCACAACAGGTTTAGTGAGCTTCAATCTCTGTCTGTATGTGGGAATGAGGTGAACCATCACGTGATCAGATAATCCCAGCGCAGCTCGAGGGACAGCGCGATATGCGTCTTTCACTGTGGTGTAACAGTGATCCAGTGTGTTTAATCCTCTGGTGGGGCATTTAATAAACTGTTTGTAGCGGGGGAGATCGTGGCTCAGATTGCACTGATTAAAGTCGCCAGCCACAATAATCAGCGAGTCTGGAAAACTCCGCTCTGTGTGTTGAATGTGATCCGCGAGCACGCGCTGAGCTTCGCGCGTGTCCGCGTCGGGAGGGGCGTACACAGCGATCATTATGAAAGAAGCAAACTCCCGCGGGGAATAGAAGGGCTTGCAATTGATAACAAGAAATTCCAAGGCAGGAGAACAGTGTTTGGAAATTACCGTTACATCAGAGCACCAGCTGCAGTTGATGTAGAAGCAGACTCCGCCTCCTGTGGTCTTGCCGGAAAGCTCTGTGTCACGATCAGCACGGAAGAGCTGAAAGCCGTCGAGGCGCAGCGCGCTGTCCGGTATATTTTCCCGGAGCCAGGTCTCAGTAAAGCAGAGGACAGCTGAGGAGGCGAGGTCCTTAAAACGCATCAGCAGTCTCAGTTCATCTACCTTGTTAGAGAGAGAGTTGGTATTGGACAGAAATATGCCAGGCAGCGCCGTTCGCGAGCCTCTCCTGCGAAGCCGCACGAGAGCGCCCGCTCGTCTACCTCTCTTTCGCCGTCTCACTTTCCGAGCCAAACAATAAACCAGATCGGCGGCAGGGGCTAGAAAAACTGGGAGGAGGTCCGTGGGGGTGAAAGTCCTGATTTTTAGAAGTTCTTCACGGGTATAAGTGCAAGCAGACACACAATTGACAAACAAAAACAAACAAAGAGCGCAGCGAAGCACCATGTCGACCGCTGTGGGCGCCATCTTGGATTGGCAAAGGGATTGTCATACCCTTCAAACCATTTACACAAAGAATCTATGTTATTTTTTTCCTTCGTCTACCCTCCAGGGTAATAATGGTGTCCTTACAGACAGATGTCAATTGACAATATACTGCCCCTCCTCTCAAAAATTAACATACAAATCACAGTGTAATAGTAAAACAAGTTACGGTAGTAGGTTCTGTAAATGTGCATCTGCATGCATCTGAGGCCGGCATGTGGGAGGAAACCGGAGAAATCCCGGAGTAAACCCACGCAGACACCGGGAGAACATGCAAACTCCACACAGATCACTGTTGGTCGGGGGCTGGGATCGAACCCAGGATCCCCCGGCCAAGGGTGAGTTGCTGTGCTGCCGCAGTGCTAACCACTCCGCCACCACGCTGCCCAGTACAGACAGTAGTTAAAGTAGTTAAAGTTTATAAATATTCATAAGGAAGAAAGAAAGAGAAAGAAAGAAAAGCATGTTGTCTATTATTGAATTAAATTGGCACAAAGTCAAGGGAAGTATTTGAATGAAAAAGTTTGGAATATAAATGTTAGGGTCTAGGCATGGTCTGGGGACCGTGCTCATATTTTGAGTTTGCGTTTATGATTTTGTGCCTAGTATCATTATTGTTTATCACACCTTCAACCTTAATCTAATCCTTTGTTTTATTATTGTTATCCTGTCCTGCTCGTTACCTCTGTATTGAGCCTTACTTTGACAGCACCCTTATTTCCTGTTCTTCATGTGTTGGGTTTTGTTGTTGATTTCCTAATTGTCCACGGCAGCTGGTAATTTGCGTGATGGGTCCTGCTTTATTTAAGGATCACTGCCCACTACTTGGCATAGCGACCTCAAATCTTGTTGCTTTCTAGCACACGCTTCTGCCTTGGCTGATTTTTTTCTAGTCTGTTTTGTGTTTTCCAAGCCTGTGGTTTACCTGCCGAGCCTTGCCAGTGGGTTTTTTGTTGTTGTTGTTGTTGTTTGTTTCAGCCCCTGCGCTGCTTTATTTTCTGTTTGTGAATAAATAATGCTTTAGCATATTCGTCTTGCGATTGGGTTCTCCTCTTCTTCACCCCGGAGGGGCACTCCTGACAATAAATAGCTCCTGGAGTTCATACCAGCTTTTCTTTGGCTGCAGATAATGGCCTGGCTCTGGGATCATATTTTAATCATGGTGATCTGCATGATGTCCACAGTGCTCCATAATAATCAATAATGGTCCTAAGTGGATGCGTAACATGCAGAGAATTTAAATGTACTTCTCATAACAGTCTTATTGTTAACAACAGTAAATGTGTAACTCAGCCAAACGCTAAAATGAGTTATGTACAGCCTGTTGATATACAGTATATATCTGTATAGGTATATCTGTATAGGTAAAAGATCTCAAAAAGCAACACATCATGCTGCAATCTAAAGAAATTCAAGAACAGATGAAAAACGAAAACCCAGAAGAACATCTAAAGAGCTGCAGGCGTTGCTTACCTCAGTTTGGACACTGGTCCATGATTCAACAATAAGAAAGAGACTGAGCAAAAATGGCATCTATGGGAGAGTTCCAAAGTGAAAAACCACTGCTGACCAAAAAGAACACAAAGGCTCGTCTCACATTTTGTCAAAAAACATCTTGATGATCCTCAAGACTTTTGGGAAAATATTCCATGAACTGATGAGACAAAAGTTGAACTTCTTTAAATGGCATGTGTCCAGTTACATTTCATTATCTGAAACATTTCAGTGTAACAAATATGCAAAGGTATAAGAAATCAAGAAGGGGGCAAATACTTTTTCACAGCACTGTCACGATCTGGCAGTGGTCACGCTTTATGTTCATTTAGGTTTCTTTGTTTTTCCCCTTGATTATTATTATTATTATTATTATTATTATTATTATTTTCATGCTTTGTCCGTTGTTCAGGTTTTCATTATGTCATCATTATTTCTGTCTTAGTCTTAATATGGTCATCATATTTATTATGTTAGTCTTGATTTTCCCTGCCTTGTCTTTTGTGTTGTATGTTTATTGTGTTCATTGTGGTGTTTGGGTTCCCCTGCTCTTGGTCTTGTCCTTTGTCTAGTTTTGGGTCTTGTGTGCATATTTGTTCACCTGTTGTCTCCAGTTTCCCATGTTTCCATACCTGTAGACACTTTCCCCCATGTGTGTTACCGTTTAGCCCTTGATTGTTCTCCCAGCTGTCCTGCATCTGTAATTATCGGTTACCTTATTTATGTCTGCATCAGTCTTGGTCCTTTGTGGCATCATTGAGGTTATTCTCGTTCATGCTGGTCGTGTTTTCCCCTGTGCTGTGTTCCCAGGCTCTCTTGTAAGTTTGTTTTTGCCTTCATGTTTTTAGCCCCTGTGCTGCTGTGTATTTGTGTTTTGCTACTTGAGTTTTTTGTGTTAATAAATTATTGCCTTTGCACCATATTCCTGCCTGCACCTTGTTCTTCAATCCACCTTTATCTGCCAAAGGCAGAAGTTATAACAAGCACTGTAAGCGCCTTTTTCAAAATTACAGAGACCACTATGCTGATGGAAGCATTCACATCACAACCAGAGCTAACTCAAAACTACTTCTTTAGTGAGAGGTACAGAGACTTTGGTGAACCCTTACAAAGTGTGTTTTTTGTTCCAGTGGTAGTCACTCCTCAAACAGATGCACAAAAGCACTGAAAAACAATAATTTTGACTATATGTCTCTGATAGAGAATTATTGCAAAATATTGTGTAACCCCTGGGTTATTTTTGTTTATTTGCCTTAAAACTCTTCTTGTTTTATTTGTTTAATATTTTAGTTCTTGGCAGCACGGTGGAGCAGTAGTTAGCACTGTGGCAGCACAGCAGGAAAGTCACGGGATCGATTCCACCCCTGACCATCGTGGGTTCGATCCCACCCCCAGACCGTCAGTGACCCTTCTGTGTGGAGTTTGCATGTTCTCCCCGTGTCTGCGTGGGTTTCCTCCCACAGGCCAAAGACATGCAGGTTAGGTTAACTGGCATCAACTGGGGATTTTAAATTGTCCTTAGGTATGGATGTGAGAGTGAATGGTTGTCTGTCTCTCTGTGTTGACCCTGTGATGGACTGGCGATCTGTCCAGGGTGTACCCTACCTGTCGCCCAAAGATGCTGGGATAGGCTCCAACCCCCCCCCCCCCCGCCCCCCCGCGCGCGACCCGAAAAGGATTAAGCAGTAGAAGATGGATGGATTTTAGTTCTTGTAAACCTGTCTCAAATGTATTGTTAATGTGCATTCTGCTCCTTGTTAAAGAGTTCTGGTGTCCAACTGACAGTAAATGCACCATGTACCATTATGGGAGAATGCAGTACTAATGTGAAAAAGGGTAAAACCTAACTTGTTTATTTTTGTTCGCGCCTTTAATGCAGCCAACAATGTAACTTGTGACTGGCCAGTCTCAAGTGAGTGTGAAGCTACGTGGTCGGTGATTCGCTGGGTAGAAGAAGTCAAGATTGTGTGGAGGAAAGAGCTCTCTCTTTCTCTCTCTGTCCTCAGACAGCGGTCGGGAGGCCACGTTGGAGCTGCACCTCAGAGAACGCAAGTCTTTTATTCCACCTTTTGCTGCTGGTTTGCTTTACTAAACGTAGTTAAGCAGCCGCGTTAAACAGGAGGTGAAACCGGGAGTCTGCCAAGCGATGGACTTACAGCCATTATACCGCTGAGGTGTAAACTGGAAGCTGCTAACTGCTAAGCTAATTGTTTAGGTTAGCCAGAAAACTGGACTAGAGCGTGCGTCCGGGCGAACCCTGCGGGGCTCCGTGTGTATTCGGCAGCCCCTGTGACAGCCAGAGGGGAGGAGAGCGGCGGACAACGCCATTGACCAGCTTCACCACAGCTAAGGAAGAGAACCACACTCTCTACACCCTGTCGGGGATCATCTACTGAAGAATAGCAGCCCAACCGAAGAGACTGGTCTGCAATAGTGAGTCCGCGGTCACACGGGTGAGCGGCCGTCACTGTCTAGTGGCCCAATGTGCTCCAGCCTCCATCAGGCCTGCACTGGTGGGTTAATTAGGGGTAATAACTGGTATGCCGGCTTTTATTTTATTTCTTTTTTTGTGTGTGCAGCTGCTGTTGTTAATTGGGCCCATTAATGTGCTGACTGTTCTGTGTCCTGGAAAGTCTACGTTGTTGCTGACGATGATTACAAATTAAAGGGGCAATCCAAGTTTAACTTTATTCATTGTAACCGAGTCATCTCTGTTCCAATTTGATGGTCACACAGTGATATATTTGGGTTTTGCTAACAAGTTGTTTATTTGTAGTGTATTCTTACTAATACTGAACCTAGGGCACTGTCCATAAGACCTGAGGGGCAGAACAGTGTTACAATTGTATTTTTGCATTTCACTTGTTTCCATTACACAGAACTGAGTTCATTCAAGTTTAAATGTTTCAAGATACAGTATGTGTACTTGAGATCTGGCTTCAAGTGGTTAGAGCTAGCCTTGTCCTCTCTCTCTCTCTCTCTCTCTCTTCACTCATCCAAAATATGATGTCACTGTTGGTATTAAAAGAATGGTTTTGTGCTGAGATGTTTTAGCGCACTCTTTACAATAAAGGATGGACAATCCCTTTAAACTTTTCTAAGGCTCATTATTTATTTCTGACAGTTTTCTTTAAACAATCTGGTTAAAAAGTCCACTGCCCTCTCACCTAAATGTCATTTCATAAGGAACTCATGTTCCTGTTGATGGATAAAATATATGGTCACGGGTTGATAGAGCACTAAACGGGTGCCTAGTGGGGATGGATCAAAAACAGATGTAAACAAATGTCTTGCAATTAAGCTAGTGGGCTAATCTTTCAGTTTCTACCTGGCAGGTCAACCTTGAAATCAGTCAGAAATCTCGGCTCTATCTGCTTACACCAGCTAACAGCAGCCAAATCTACCTGGCTATCATGGCCAAAATATAACAAAATAATTCACAATGGCTCAAGTTGACTGTGGGTTCATGAACAGTCTGGTCTGAAAAAAAGTGCTATAAAATCCTTAGTTGCACTGATTTGCATAACTAAGCTAGCCATGCTAACAGTTTCAGTACCCATGTAACACCAGGAAAACACAACAAAACAGGCCGGAACGACATGAGATATATTATCGACTGTGGATTAATGAATGAACCAGGACAATGCATGTCTAGTGGGATGATTAAAATTTACATAAAAGAACTCTTAAAAACCCTGGTTGGGCCGCTAGCTAAGCTAGCTGCACTGCTATGTGAGCTCCAAGGCTCAGTGGGAAACTTCCTCTTCCTCTCTGAGGGGTGCCAGACTAACCACAGGGCAGGTCTGTATCAGGTAGTTTCACAATTAAAACTGAAAATGCAAATGAAAATAAAAGCTACTCAGTGTTTAATCACATTCGATTTAAAATTACTGATATAATAATAATATCTGCCCTGCAATGGACTGGCGATCTGTCAGCATGTATCCTGCCTCTCACGCAAAGATGCTGGGATAGACTCCAGCCCCCCCAACAACCCCCAAAAGGAATTAAGCAGTAGAAGATGGATGGATGAATAGATAAAATCCTATCATGACCTAATTTTTAAAACTCTCTCCATTAAAATGATGAGTAAAGAGAAATTCCAGATGATAATTAACAAAAAAGCCAAGAAGAAAAGGAAATATGACAAGGCTTAGCTTGCTCTTGGATTCATTGTGGGTGTGAAGGTGCAGAGAAATAGCTGTGCGTACTAGGTGGGCTTGTTAATTGTCTGGCTCCCCAAAATGGGGAATAAAAAAAGTTTAAGAGCCACTGATATAAATGAACAACAAAAAATCAGCAGATTGCTGACATGGGATTGAAACTGTCAATGCTTCAGTCGCGCTCTTTAGAAAGTAAACTTCAATGATTTGAATCTTTTTCTGCACAATTAGAAGAAAAGCCTCCGATCTCAATGAGGTTTCACCTGCCAAACAAGAATAAATGCTACAGCTCCTCAGTAGTATTTATTCTTGTTTAAAGTGACACTGGCAAAAATCAAGTATTTTATGCTGTTAACATGTCTATAACATGTTTCTTGTAATTTACAAGACATATCAAGAGCAAAATCATTCCAAACTCCCAAGTATGTGTTTTTCTGGTGTGAATGTCTGCTTAAGCCCCCCGCCCCCCAGCTATGTCACTATTCCTGCTTACCCTAATTGGTTATAACATTAAACAATCAGGCTAAGCACTAAGACCCCTATTTGACTGTCTCGGGGGAAGAGGGAAGAGCCAAGGAGCAAGCAGAAGCTCAGCTTTTTACAAGTTAGATAGACGGACGGACGGACTTGATCCCAAACTGGGAAATTGCAGATGATACAGAGGAGGGATAAGTTATAAAGGGATTTTATAACAGTAAGCGGCGTGATGACGTAGCCGGCTGGTACTGTCGTCACGCTGACCCATATAAGGGAAGAGTCGCTATCTTAGGCTCTCTTGACTCATAGCCACCTAGGGCTCAGTATACAGCGAACCTGATAACCTGTATTGTATTAACCTGCATCATGTAATAAAGTTCGAGTTCCAACACAGCTCATCTCTCCGTTGGTCATTCCGGGTTTCCAGACATAACATTTGGCGACAAAAGTTAAACCATGGAGGTGCGCATGAGGCCACCACAGCCATTTCTGTAAAATCCCAGAGAACTGCCAGCTCCGTGGCAGCGTTGGTTTTATGCTTTTGCCACCTGCATATCGACGCTGGGCCTGGATGAGTTAGACAATGTACGGAAGCCAGCTCTGTTAATTCACTGTCTGGGCATGGAAGGTCAACATATTTTCTGCATGCTAGGACCAATGGACTTGTTCGCTGATGCTGTAGAACTGCTAGGTAGCTACTTTGCTGAGCCTGACAGCGTGTTGGCGACAGCCAACGGTGACAGAGAATTAGTGAAACAGCACGGCAATTCGTCGCAGGCCTTCGTCACCTAGCTAGCATGTGCAGGTTTGGTTTATTGGAAGATGAAATGGTACGGAACCAGTTGGCCGAGCACACTAGCAACCTGCGGCTGTGGGTGAAGACGCTAATGGCACCAAACAACATGACACTAGCTAATACGACTGGACTCACTGGACTCACCTCAGATCCTCACCCAGCAGGAATCTATAGGGGCCGCTGTGGAGTTGCAGGAGAGGAAGCTCACACACACAGAGAACCCCAAAACACAACGACTCGGTGTGGATGTTATCTGCAGTGATGGTGACACTGCACAACTGCATACATCAGGCAAGGGAGAAGAGGAATCGGACCGCTTCAGTATCCTCGCTCAGCACCACTCTACGGAAACCACGGCTGAGCCGACAGGTGAAGGGTCCATAACGGTAAGTGACACAGGAGAGACGCCGAGCGTCTTCAAGGCCCATGAGCAGCTTTGGCCTCCAAGGACTGCTGGGGGACACTGGGTGAAGAGTCCATGACCAACACAATAATGACAGAGGTAAACATAGCGCCACCACAATCTCAAGGGCATGTGAGACTGAGCAAAGCTCCTCTTCAAATGATGGACTGGGTGCGAGTACACACGGATGAGCAACCGGGTTTGCGGCCAGCAAAGTCACGTTCTACAAGACCGCGGACACCCTTAAGGATCGTGGCACAGCTAGGACCAGCGTGCTTCAGATTGACAGATGGTTCGGTATGACACACAAACCATCTCCAGCACGTTCAAGTGGCTGCTTCAGACGGCGAGGGTTCACAGGAGTCAGTTGATGCAGCGCAGGATCCGGGCCACAGCATTATGAAGATTGGTTCTGGTCCTGGGAACCCAGCATCTCCAGGGGCGCGTCTACTGCGGGCCTGCTACAAGGCCCCTCCAGCAGAACCGCCTTCCCCATGGAAGACTGTCAGAAAAAAGTGACTGTTTAGTTATTAGTGTGGCTGCTGAGACAAATGGCAGAATGATCCACTCAGCCACGTCGGGTTGAGCGGCGGTCCACCCGCTAACTATAGTTCAGTATGTTATTGTTGTTTGTACCAAATTGGGGAGGGTATCAATTGATTAATGTGTTCTGTGTTTTTTTCCATGGGGTGGGGGGGATGAATGTTATAAAGGGATTTTATAACAGTGAGCGGCGTGATGACGTAGCCGGCTGGTACTGTTATCACGCTGACCCATATAAGGGAGGAGTCGCTATCTTAGGCTCTCTTGACTCATAGCCACCTAGGGCTCAGTATACAACGAACCTGATAACCTGTATTGTATTAACCTGCATCATGCAATAAAGTTTGAGTTCCAGCACAGCTCATCTCTCGGCTGGTCATTCCGGGTTTCCAGACTTAACAGGGTAATCACGGCAATAAGGAACAGGTAGACACAATTAAGGGTAATCAGAGATGCAGGGAATGGCAATAGGCACAGAAAACATGAAGGACAGAGACAAAAGGTAGACAGATACACAGACCCAGGACCAAACAGGGGATGACACAGAAGACAGTGACAGGGGACTCAGAGGAACACAGAGGGCAATAAATGCAAATACTCATGATAAATGCAAATCAGGAGGAAAAACAGAACAAAACTGAACATAAAGCGTGGGCATGATCCTGCTGTGGTGATCCGCTCTGTGTACCTGCTGCCCTAATTGTCTCCACAGCTGCACGCACACCTGCTCCTCCAATTAGGCAGCCTTAAGAAGCGCTGCCTCTCATTCTGCATGGAGACATCAATGCTCCACTTCGATGTAAGACCTCTGAGTGAGAGTCTACTTCTCCTTTGGCTAGGGAGTTTCGCCTCCCTCATCTATTCTGCACACCTGATCGTCTGGGAGCTTCGCCTCCCCAACTCAACATAAGCTATATGAAGAAATTCATTCTCTCCGCTCCGTCCCTCTCTCTCCTCTGTGCACAGGTGGATTCCTCTGGGCGGACTTCCTCCTCCTGGCGGTGGACCGGGACATGCACCTTCACTCTGAGGAAACATTGGTTTCCATGAATGAACTATTCTCCTCTGAAGCACCGGTGTCATCTACACCAGCACGAACACGTGACAGACCGAGGCACTGGCATACGGGGCTGCTTGGATGTTCTTCAGCGCCTCAACTACTCACCTGCACCGTAAGACTGATTAACCCCTTGTTCATTCAATCAGTTTACAGAGAGCTCATGCTCTTGTCTCTCCTCTCTCCTAGGGTCGCCAGACTTGTCCTCACTCTGCTCGTCCACCTGCATTCATTCTTATTTACACTCCCACACACACTCACACACACATTTAATAAAGATAATTGTGTTTACTCTGAGTCAGTGGCTGCATCTGGGTTTGTCTGAATCATGTCAGTACGTCTCCGTCAGGTAAACCCAGCAGACAGTGTTCTCGCACAAAGGATTAACATCATTGAGGCTCGTTTAGACCAACTGTCTTATCAACAACAGGTCACTTTGACACAGCTGACTCAAATTAACACTCACCTCGATCAGCTCACCCAGACACAGCCTTTTCCACCTACTCCTGGGGGGGGGGGGGGGGGGGCGTCGGGCCAGCTAACAAAACTCCACTTCCCACCCAGCATTCCCGTTTGACCCCAGTTTCCACTCCCACCCGTTTTAGTGGCAAGTTAGGGGAAGCACGGGGCTTTCTGTTGCAATGCAGTATTGTGTTTTAGTGGGTGCCGGGGGATTTTCCCAAGAGTCACAGCCGTATTGGTTATATAGTTAATTTATTGGAGGGGCGGGCCTTAGCATGGGCTTACGCCATCATGGCTCATCCAGACTATTCTAATTACACATATGACCGGTTTGTAGCAGAATTCAATGAGGTATTCAACCACTCCGACCGGGACAATGTGCACACCACTCGATTACTTAATCTTAAACAGGGGACTAAATCTGTCGCTGATTTTTCAGTTGATTTCCAGGTGGTGGCAGCAGAGGTCGGGTGGGAGGATGCTTCCCTCTGCAGTATTTTTGTACATAGCCTTAGCCCTAGTCTGCAGGATGAATTGGCCCGGATCGAAAAGCCTTCTAAGTTGAATGAGCTAATCTCCCTCGCCATTAATATTGATAACAGGTTGAGGGAACGAGCTAACGAGCGTCGACCTCCCGGTCGCTCTGGCGCTCAGTTTTGCCATTCCCTGCGGTCTCTCTTGCTGGCCCTCCCTCCCTCTGACTCCCCAGAGACCGAGGAACCCATGGTAATGGGTCAGTCTAAGTTGCCACTGGCTGACAGGTAACGCCGCCATGACTTCGGCTTGTGTTTATACTGTGCTAGCGAGGAACACAAACTTGCCTCCTGCCCCAAGCTGCCGGCAGGGGGGGGGGGGGAGTCCGTGTGTCACAGTAGGGGGACTCACGGACATACCTAAAGTCAAATCCCTTACTAGGTTTATGCTCCCTATCTGCTTTCAACACAATCAAAACGAAATATCCACCCAGGCTGTCATTGATTCTGGGGCCGAGCAGAGCTTTATTTCGGAGAGTTTGGCAACCTGGCTGGGGCTCCCGTGCTATCAGCTGAAGACTCCTTTGAAGTTGATTGCCCAGTCTAAAGTGCCTCTCGCCATCGTAGCTAAACAGACTGCCCCTGTCTCGGTCCTGGTGTCAGGTAACCACCGGGAACAAATTAGTTTTTTTGTGCTTTCTGTATCTGCCTCCCCCGTCATTCTGGGTTATCCCTGGCTCAGGCTGCATAATCCCGTGATTGACTGGTGGACAGGAAGCATTGTTTCTTGGAGTTCATTTTGTTTGAGTGCCTGTCTGCAGTCCGCTGCCTGTTCTCCATCTGTGTCCCTCTGCTCTCCTGATTCACCACCACCTGATCTCTCTTTGGTGCCTCCTGAATACCATGATCTAGGTTTCGTTTTCAGCAAGGCTAAGGCGCTATCACTCCCCCCCCCCGCCCCTATGATTGTGCCATCAATCCTTGAGTCCTTGAGCTCTGGCATTATCAGGCCCTTGTCCTCGATGGTGGGGGCGGGGTTTTTCTTTGTGAGTAAAAAGGATGGCTCACTCAGACCATGCATTGATTTCAGGGAACTGAATAATATCATGGTGAAGGACAAGTACACTCTCCCCCTTATTACCACCGCTTTTGATTCTCTCCAGGGGGCCACGGTGTTCAACAAGTTGGATCTCCGCAACGCCTATCACCTGGTTCATATCAAAGAGGGGGATGAGTGGAAGACGGGGTTCCGTACCCCTAGTGGTCACTTTGAATACCTGGTAATGCCTTTTGGTTTAACCAATGCATCTGCGGTATTCCAACGACTCATTAATGATGTATTGAGGGACTTTCTGGATTCATTTGTATTTGTGTATCTCGATGACATTCTCATCTTTTCCCAGTCTCTGGAAGAACATCGGGTGCACATCAGACGGGTCCTGCAGCGCCTGTTGGAGAACCAGTTATACGTCAAGGCAGAAAAGTACGAGTTCCACACCGTTTCCACCACATTTCTGGGGTTTGTCATTTCCCATAAGAAAATCATAGCAGACCCAGAGAAGGTAAAGGCGGTGGTGGAGTAGGCCAGTTCCATCCTCTCGTAAACAGTTACAGCAGTTTTTGGGCTTTGCCAATTTCTATCGACATTTTGTCAAAAACTACAGTATTATTGATGTACCTCTCACCCGCCTCACTTCTACCAAGGTGCCATTTCACTGGACTGAAGAGGCAGAGGAGGCATTTGTTAAACTGAAATCTGCGTTTCCCTCTCCTCCTGTTTTGGCTCAGGTGGACCCTGCCCTGCAATGCCTGGTGGAAGTGGACACCTCAGACTTTGGGGTAGGAGCAGTGTTGTCCCAGCGCTTCCCTGCCGATGACAAGATCCGCCCCTGCACCTTCTTTTCCCGTCATCTGTCACCTGCTGAGAGGAATTATGACATCGGGGACAGGGAGCTGTTGGCAGTTAAACTGGCCTTGGAGGAGTGGTACCACTGGCGGCTGGAGGGCACCTCCCAGCCTTTCGTCATTTGGACCGATCACAAAAGACCTGGAATAATCTTAGGACAGCCAAACGACTAATTCTAGACAACCCCGCTGGTCCCTGTTCTTTGGCAGATTTAACTTTGCCATCACGCTACCGCCTGGGGTCGATGAAAGACACCAAGCCTGACGCGCTATCCAGCCCACTTTTCTCATGAAGCAGCTGAGAGGAATGCTGTACCCTATGGTTACACCTTCATGCTCATTGGCACCCTCTCATGGGACATCAAGGAGAGGTTAAAAGAGCGCAGGAGACCAAGACGACCCGGGCAGGGGGCCGGCGGGACAGATGTATGTGCCTCTTCAGTCTGGAGTGAAGTCCATCGATTGGTTGCACTCCTCCAAGATTATGTGTCACCCTGGAGTAGCGCACACTGTGGCCCAGTTACAGAGGACCTTCTTGTGGCCTTCATTGTGGAGGGATGTTGGTGAGTTCATCCGAGCCTGTCCTCAGTGTGCAACCTGTAAGTCGTCCTCCTCTCCCCCCTTCGAACCTATTGCATCCTCTCCCCATCCCTTTCAGACCCTGGTCCCATGTGGCCCTGGACTTTGTGACCGGTCTCCCCCCCTCTGCAGGTCACACTGTCATTATCACCATTGTGGATAGATTTTCCAAAGCTGCTCACTTTATTCCCCTGCAGAAGCTCCCTGCGACCAAGGAGACGGCTGACCTCCTCGCTCTGCATGTGGTGCGGCTTCATGGTATTCCAGTGGACATCTTGTTGGACCGTGGGCCCCAGTTCATCTCTCAAGTTTGGCGAGCCTTCTTTAAGGCTACTGGGGCCATGGTGAGCCTGTCTTCTGGTTATCATCCATAAAGCAACGGCCAGTGTGAATGCACCAACCAGGAGTTGGAGGCGGCTCTGAGGTGTGTCACGGCCTCCAATCCGGCATCCTGGAGTTCCTACTTATCTTGGGTTGAGTATGCACACAATTCCGCTGTTTCCACTGCTACTGGTCTCTCTCCTTTTGAAGCATCCTTAGGTTACAACCCCACCTTGTTTCCGGAGAGAGGAGAGGAGACTGCTGTTCCGTTGATCCAGTCCCACGTGAAGCGCTGTCGCCGGCTGTGGAGGGCGACCAGGGCCGCTCTGCAGCGCACGGCAAGCCACAACACCGACATCGCCAACCGCCGCAGGACCCCGGCTCTGCCTTATCGGGTTGGACAGCAGGTACGGTTGTTGACCAAGAATATCAACCTGAAGACTGAATCCAAGAAACTTTCACAGTGCTTTATTGGTCCATACACTATTACTCACATTGTCAACCCAGTCGCTGTGCACTTGGCTCTTCCTCCCTCTCTCCGCATTTGTCCCACCTTCCATGTCTCTCAGGTGAAGCCATTTGTTTCCAGCCCTCTGTGCCCCCCCTCACAAGACTCCGCCCCCACTGGTGATGGTTGATGGTGGCTCCGCATACAAGGTCAGCCGCATTCTGGACGTCCGAGGGGTTGTGGTCTACAATATCTGGTGGACTGGGAGGGATATGGTCCAGAGTGGATGTCCTGGTGCGTCCCTTCCTTCATGATGGAGCCGTAAGCTCATTAGGGAGTTCCACCAGACGCACCCAGGTAAGTTGGATCGGCCGCCGAGACGCGTCCCATTGGGGGGGGGGGGGAGTACTGTGGTTATCCGCTCTGTGTGCCTGTTGCCCTAATTGTCTTCACAGCTGCGTGCACACCTGCTTCTCCAATTAGGCATCCTTCTTAAGGAGCACAGAGACGTCAACACTCCACTTGGATGTAAGACCTCTGAGTGAGAGTCTACGTCTCCTTTGGCTAGGGAATTTCGCCTCCCTCATCTATCTGCACACCTGATCGTCTGGGAGCTTCACCTCCCCAACTCAGCGTAAGCTATCTGAAGAAATCATTCTCTCCCGTCCGTCCCTCTCTCTCCTCTGTGCACAGGTGGATTCTCTGGGTGGACTTCCTCCTCCTGGCGGCAGACCGGGACTTGCCCTTCACTCTGAGGAAAACATTGTGTTTCCATGAATGACTATTCTCCTCTGAAGCACGGTATCATCTACACCAGCATGAACACGCAACAGACTGAGGCACTGGCATACGGGGCTGCTTGGATGTTCTTCAGCGCCTCAACTACTCACCTGCACCGTAGGACTGATTAACCCCTTGTTCATTCAATCAGTTTACAGAGAGCTCATGCTCTTGTCTCTCGTCTCTCCTAGGGTTGCCAGACTTATCCTCGCTCTGCTCGTCCACCTACACTCATTCTTATTTACACTTCCACACACACCACACATGTATTTATAAAGATAATTGGTGTTTACTCTTGGTCAGTGTCCTTCTGCATCTGGGTTTGTCCGAATGATGTCACCTGTGACCCTGCCCTGACTATGACATAGCCTCCCCCACCCCAAGGGCGGATTCCAGATGCTCTCAAAGGTACACCAAAACCAAAAAAACAAGAAAAAAAACTCCCAGGGTGGGTGGTGGGGGTATAAGGCCAGGCGGGCCAAAGCACATCCTTCTCCCCCCCCCAGAGTCCAAAAACAAAATTCGAGGGCATCTCAGGCTGTGCTTTCAGAAACACTTACGAACACAAGTTACAATCCCTTCTTTCAAACTGGAATTACAAATTATTCAGAGCATCAACCTGAATGTCAAATGTGAGTCTATCAAAACAAAGTTCAAGGCCCAATATACATTACAGTGAATCAGGGGGTCTACCCAAGTCCAGAGGGCCTCGAATTGAAGAACATGATGGGTCTGGTGGCCTATCAAAGTCCCTTAGCCTACCAGCTGGAATGCAGGGCTGGTCTGGCAGCCTACCACTGTCCTTCAGCCACCGAACCAGGGACAGGATGGACAATGGGTGGAGGTCCCTGACTTCTGAACAACAAATGGAGGTCTCCTGACCCCTGAAGCTACAGCTGGAGGTTTCCCGACCCCCCTGAAGCTATGGCTGGATGTCTCCTGACCTCTGGACATCAGCTGAGCATGGTCCTCCTGCAACTCCAGTCTCAACATGGCCACCTTGGACGATAGAGGAAACAGGAGGTCAGTGAGGCACCCCACAGTCATTAGCAAGCAGAGACTGGTGGAGAGGAACTCGCAGCTGGTGGAATGGTGTGCTTGGGTCCCCCCACCCCAGCACCAAGACAAGTCTTTTCAAAAATTGTGTTTGAACATAAATGAAAAGGTACCTGCCTTAACTCCTGGTCTTCTGCATGCCGGGGTGACCACCTCACAATCAGGAGCTGGAATGTGGGCTCTGGGTGTGCTACAGGTGGAAGAGGTACTGGAGCTGGAGGCACCATGAAGCAGTACTGGAGCTGGAAGGTGCTGTGCAGCAGGTACTGGAGCTGGGAGGCCCCGTGGACCCGGTTCTGGAGCTGCAAAGCAGTGGGAGCTGGTACAGGAACTGGCAGCGACAAGGAATTGGTACTGGACCTGGAACATCCGTTGCTAGCTAGTTCCAACCCAGCTGGGACACATGCTCTGGAAAGAGCCACTGGTTGTAGTCCAACATAAGCTCCTTGTGGGTGAGCACAGCCTGTCGGCACTCCTTCTGGTCAACCGGGCACTGAGGCTCCAGCGTCGCAAATCCAATCTGGCAGACCACTGGGTTCTCAGGAACTGCAGGCTCTTCTCAGATGACGTGGTTGCCACCCTGTATCGGTAGACACTCAGAAAACACATGAGTGGGCACAGGATATGCAGGTGAGGCTGGAGGGATGGAAACAGCGGCAGCAGAAATGGCAGCAAATAACGGTGGAAAAAACTCAGCAGCGGTGGTAATTAACTGCTGCTGAGCCCCCTTACCGGGAACAGAACAAGACCTTTCTGTGGCAGATGTTAAAAAATGGAAAGGGTGCTGCCTCTGTTCTTCGGTGCCCGCCACAGGAAGTTGGATGAGTCCTCCTGGAATGCTGGAGCTCATCTCACGAAGAGCGGAGCAGAGGTGCATGATGTTGAGAGGACTGGCATCTCCCGGCGCCTTTCTTCTACCTAGACCCTCCGAACGCAACTAGATTCATAAACTTCTTCTTCTCAGCGGCAGACTCCGCAACGGATAACAGTGGCGGGGGGGCTGCTGGCTCCGGTGAGGAGGAGATGGTAGGAAATGGTGGTGGCGGAGGGATAGGGAGCTTCCGCATCCAAGGATGGGAATGGATGTCCGCATTCACTTCTATCGACACTGCGACAGCCTCCCAATGCTCCACAGCATCCTCAGGATTAAAGCAGCGTCACGCAGTGGCCGCACAGGTCCAGTACCTGATGACCATACGAAGCTGCTCCATCCTCCACCTGTTCCTGCTTCTCCCCCTTTTTGTCCTTCTGTTAGGATTCCCCCTCCAGGGCAATGAAGAGGAGGACCCATTTGCAAGGCGAATTTCATAAACCATATTTAATGCAGAAAACAGAACAAAAAAATAATACAGTTCGAGGGCTGAACTAAGGCAAAACATGACTGGCTTCAAGCACAGGATGACAGGCAGGGTTACTCATGGACAGACTAACAGAAACGTGGGTGAGACAGTGACACAAACCATAAGCCAAGGACACCACACAGGACACAGACTGAAATGTACATATATAGACAGGAGGGATAATCACGGCAACAAGAAACAGGTGGGCACATTTAAGGGTAGTCAGAGACGCAGGGAATGGCAATAGGTACGGAAAACATGAAGGACAGATACAAAAGGTAGACAGATACACACAGACCCAGGGCCAAACAGGATGACACAGAAGACAATGACAGGGGACTCAGGGGAGCACAGAGAGCAATAAATGCAAACAAATACTCATGATAAATCTAAATTAGGAGGAAAAACAGAACAAAACTCAACATAACATGCAGGTTAGGGATAAGGGGCGCTTGCGCACGCAGCGACCGGCAGCTGGTGGCTTGTCACCAGACTGCAAAACAAATCTACCTACGGGTACAAAATAAGTAATAAAAAAAATAAAATAAATAAATAAATAAAGTGTGGGCATGATCCTGTGATCATGCCCGACTATGACAATTTGACCAAATGTGGTTTATTTTTTCCAACCGCAGGGATCCAAGCGCTGCAACACTGATTGAAGAAGTGTGTGGACTGAAGGGGAGACTATGTTGAAAAATAAACCACATTTGGTCAAAGTTGACCACTATAAACTTTTCAGCCTATGAACTTTTCAGCCCCGTGCACATGTTCAGTTTTTGGCTGTGTGAGCAAGAAATCTTCTTTTAAATTACATGTCTTATCCACAGACATGAAAATACGACAGCAATGATTAATTTTATTTACAAAAACCTCAGTGTCCCTGCTAAAATACTGGAGAGGGCACAGGTTTGCAGCCTGCATGCCAGGGGAGACAGCCCTTTTGTGCATGGCACAACAGCTGGGCAAGTATTATCGTAGGTGAACCTGCGGAAGGATCATTCTCGGTGGAGTAGAGAGGCTGTTACTGCCCAGTTGGAAGGCTCCCCTCGTCTCGCTGGGAGCATCTGCCGGTGCACCCTGCCAGCCACCTTGTCTCTTCCCGGAGCGAGTCGGGGAGAACACTCTGTAGGAACTGAGTGTTCCTCAGCTCCTCCATCTTCCCCCAAAGGAGCGCTCTCTGGTTACCCACTCATCGTGGATCACCTCACTGAGGGCCGGCAAGCAGTTTGCCTCGGAGCAGCTTGAAGCAAGGCAAGCTCCAAAGGATGAAGGCTAGGAAGCGCCTTGGAGGTGAGCCGGCTGGCAGGCGCACTGGACTGAGGCAAACTGCTCACCGGCTCCTGGCAAGGTGATCCACGGTGAGTGGGCAACCATAGACCGGCGAAGAGCCGTCCAGCCTCCATGCCGGGCCAGCCAGCAACTCTTTCCATGGGTTCACCCTACAACGGTACTTCCTCAAGTTAGATCGCCTTCTTGGAGCCTTGTACAGTGTCCTTGTCTTCTTCCAGCTATTGGTGGGCAAGAGTATGGGTGGGAGCTAATTAGAATATTCATAATCTGCACATACGGTTTAGGGCGCTTGCGCACGCAGGCGACCGGCAGCCGGTGGCTTGTCACCAGACTGCAAACCAAATCTACCTACGGGTACAAATAAGTAACAAAAAAAAAAAAAATACTTAAGTAGGTCAAAGATACAGAAACTCTTTCCAAGCCATTCTAAGGCCAATGAAAGGTTTTTTTGTCGTGTTGTGTAAAGTAGCCACAAGGTACTTTTTGGGGCAAAACACATTGGTTTTTGAGGTGGGATTTAGAGACTCCACAAGAGTGTGGCTTTAAAAGCTAGCCCTACTTCTTTTTTTTTTTTTTGTTTTTTTGTTTTGGTTACTTATTTGTACCCGTAGTGTAGATTTGGTTGGACAGTCTGGTGACAAGCCACCGGCAAGCCGGTCGCTGCGTGCGCGAGTGCCCCTAAACCTACCATGTTTTTGGTATGCGGGAGGGAAACTTGGAGAAATCCCGGAGTAATCCCACGGCAACACGGGGTGAACATGCAAACTCCACACAGCTCACTGTTGGTCGGGGCTGGGATCGAACCCCACGATCTCGTGATCCCCGCGATCCCCCAGCCGAGAGTAAAGCTGTGCTGCCACAGTGCTAAACCACTGCGCCACCGTGCAGCCCACTACTTTGTGCATTTACTGCTGTTACAGCCTATTAATGCGGTCTTAGCAGGCAACATACCCACTCCGGTGCACTGTTCCCTCTGTGTGGCTCCCTCAATCTTGCTCTCTTGCTTGACCACTTGCACAGAGCCGAAAAAGCTTGCACCTGGGTTTTGATTAGAGCTCCCTCGCTGGCAGACTCTATAATTTCATTTAAGCATGGCAATTCCAAATATGTCAATATGATATACTGTGCTGTGAAAAAGTATTTGCCCCTTCCTGATTTCTTATATTTTTGTTGCATATTTGTTACAACCTAAATGTTTCAAATCATCAAACAAATATTAATTACTGCCCTCTCCATCGAGTTTTCCTAGTTATCGACTGGAGACAGCAAGCTAACATCGTGTGGTGCAGACCTCAATGATGACAAGATGTTTCCTTCTATCTCGTTTTATTGATGCGACACCACAAGGAACTCAACGTGATGTACACTCGTTTAACGTACCTCGTTATTCTGGTCTTACATCCGTTCCTACAGCTGTGTAAAACTGAAACAAAGTAAACATATATACGCCGTTAATGATATGGTCACCGTGTCTAGCTTAGCACATGTTAGCATTAGCTCCAACTTTGCTTGATAACAATGTTGGCAACGAACTAAACAGTAACTTAAAATACACCAATGTAACTGTGCGGTTCTCATTGTAATTGTTAACACTGTCAAACCATATAGCATACTCACGGACTAATGATGTCCAAGGCGACAATAGTTAAACAACATTCACAGCATTCGTACATCGGGTGATGTTCTGACTGGTCTTCTTTTATATGGTTACTGCGCATGTGCAACACTTTTTGTCATCATCATCATAGCAGCCTGTCAGGGGTGACAATGTGTATCAGTTCAAAAACAATACTTTCATTACACCACTAGAGGGAACCAAGCTCACTTAGATGGAATACTGTAATGAGAACTCCATCCATCCATCCATCTTCTTCCCGCTTAATCCTTTTCGGGGTCGGGGGGGGGGGCGGGGGGCTGGAGCCTACCCCAGCATCTTTGGGCGAGAGGCAGGGTACACCCTGGTTTACTCCGGGATTTCTCCGGAGTAAACCCACGCAGACACAGGGAGAAATGCAAACTCCACACAGATCACTGTTGGTCGGGGGCTGGGATCGAACCCAGATCCCCCAGCCCAAGGGTGAGTTGCTGTGCTGCCACAGTGCTAACCACTCTGCCACCGTGCTGCCCGTAATGAGAACTACTCAACTTAATTTATAAAGGCAGAATACTCCCCGTCTGGTGCAATAACATTGTACCACTATTTAGCCTTACGACATTTCAAACGATAGTGCATAACAATGTTAATTATATTACTGTCTATTCCCCATCTGCCATCAGTAAAACCATTTCTGTAATTGGTCTCAGAAAGACTTTAACAGTCCCATCTCTTATTATCTTCACCTCCGCTTTTCGGACTTTATTGTCCTTTCCATGAAATGTCTTTACAATCCGCCCCATGGGCCAGTCATTTCTGTGTGTTTGCCCATCCTTGAGTAAAACGACATCTCCAGCATTGATGTTCAGTTTCTCATCAGTCCATTTTCTTTGGCTCTGAAGAGTCACGAGATACTCTTGTCTCCATTGTTTCCAAAAACTGTCTGCAAGAGCCTGCACTTGTTTCCATTGATGTGCACGGAGTTCTGGTGCAATGAAGGTTCTCGATGGTGCTGTCAAGGGGTTGGTTTTTTGGGTCAGTAGCATTGCTGGAGTTAGGATGGTTGGATTGTCAGGATCTATTGAGACTGGCATAACTGGTCTTGCATTCATCACTGCCATAACCTCTGCCATTAACACTAGAAGTCCCAGAGAGGGGCCATTTGGCCTTTTTGGCTAGAAAACCCATAGGGGGACCATCAAGTGGCCACAAGAGGGCTAATGTCTGGGACTTCTATTAAGGTGCTCAGTACCTTATGCGTGAGTTGTAGTTTGTTTTTGAGAAGTATTGCATCCAAAATCCGTCTGGCAACCCCAATGAGTCTTTCCCAGGATCCACCCATGTGTGATGCATGTGGTGGGTTAAAAAACCATTTGCAACCCTTTTCTTGTAGGTAACTCGTTAACGCTGCGTCACTGTGATCAATTCTCAGTTCCTTGCATGCACCAATAAAGTTTGTGCCCCTATCAGATCGCAGAAGCTGTGCAGATCCCTGAATGGAAAAAAAAAATCTTCTCAGAGCATTTATGAAACTGGACATTGACATTGTTTCAATCAGTTCGATGTGCAGAGCTCTTGTTGACATGCATGTGAAAAGTACAGCCCATCTGTTGCTGTCTGCACTTTCTCCTCTTGTGCGTCGTGTTGTCACCAACCACGGACCAACTACATCGAGACCAACACTGGTGAACGGTGGCATTGGTGAGAGTCTGTCACTTGGTAAATCTGGCATCTTTTGGATTTGCAATGTTTTTCTCAGTTTCCTACAGGTCACACACTTGTGGAAGACAGAAGACACAAGACGTTTGCCGCCTATGATCCAAACCCCAGATGCTCTAAGGGCTCCCTCTGTCATATGTCGACCTTGATGTGCTACCTTTTGTTCCGGTCCCGGATTATGAGCTGCATTTTGGTGTGCAATAACTGATGTTTGACACATCTTTAATGTCCTTGCTTTTGACTTTAATGCATCAAACACCGTAAAGACTGAAACATATCAAACACAAGAAACATTATTTTAGCTGTGGACACAAAATTCTAGTATTACAGAAATTAAATCATACTGCATACACACAAATGTAAACATTTATGATCTCAAATTGATAGATTTTTTAGGTTTACTGAGTTGTTGCAAGAAAACTACCAGCAAAAATTATGCAGCATTTACTGTAAACAAATACAACAGATTATCAAATCCACATTTAAAATTGTATGGTTTGTGCACATCAGATTTTCATATTAGAAACACACACAAAAGTTTCTATTCTTTGGACATGTGCATATTCAAACAACCATCATTAAACTTCAACAGAGTTAAACATTTCACTAACCACTTTGCCGGGTCGCAGCCTTCCGAGGGCAGAAATTCCTTGCAGGCTCTCACATTTTGTCTGCAATTAATAGCCCGGAATAAATACCTTGTAAATTGGTATTTCAGCTAATTTAAAGTCAAGATGTCAATTCAAAAACATAACAATAAATTGACTAGAACTAGGCATCCAGTAAATAATGAAGGATTGCCAGATTTGCACTTCTAAAAGCTACCAAGGCCATGCAGGCCGGAAGTTGTAGCAGTGACTGACCAGAATAATACTGCATTTACTTCAAGTCAAAAATACATCCCTATTCACAGAATGAAGCTTCAAAAATTACTTTTTCACAACTATTACAGTTTTTCGCACATGCATGGAGACTAGGTGAAATGTTACATAGGCATGGATTACCACTGACAGTCACATGGTCTAGTCACACTTCAACAGACTTCAAAAATATCATCATCTCTCAAACAACCTACAAAATATCGGGTAGATAATTGGATATGAGGGATTATTTCATCATTATGACAGTTTCACCCTACCTGGGCTGAGGTAAGCAGCTGGATGGCTTTGGATCTTTGTCTTAGCCAGCCATGCTCAATCCGTCCGTTGTCATATTTTGCTGGGCAGGAAGTCTCAAATCGTCTACTTCCTGTTGTGAATAATGCTTATACCTCATGTATTTTTGATGACAAATTATTTCAATAATTTTTAAATCTCAAAGGACAAATTTCCAAACCTAGGTTTTTAAAAGAAAATATGGAGGGTATAAATAAAAAAAAAAGGTAGGGAATTCCCAAGGGATTCCCCAGAGGTCAAAGGTCATTTCCATGTTGGGGGTTCCCCCAGACACAAAGTAAACAACTTTTGACTGGCACACAGAGCCAGGCTGTGAATATACGTATATACCTGCCAAAACAAATCTTTGGGAGGCATTGCTGTACAACCAAAGGTCAAATACTAGAAATGATGTCACTGTTGACATATATAGCGGGGAAATTACAACAGTCACAAGAATTGCCATGTTTCTCGCATGGATCAAACAAACACAGCTGCTGCCGTTACACCTTTTCATGGTAGTATCTGATTAAAAGAACAGCGATGTGATGTGAACGAGGGATAATAAGAGGGTGCTTTTCCTCTTCTGTCAGGTTTGCTGGTGCCAAGCATCCTCCAACTCTAAGCAAACCATCCTCGTCAATGATTGGGATTAATTTCTTCAGCCAACTTTGTTTTGGCAGTGGATGTTTTGTTTCAACACACTTGAACTCTTTCTTAAAGACTTCATGTTGCACTGTAGATATTATCAGGCATTTTGCTTGTGAAAGCTCATCAGTAGTGCACGCGCTGTTATAACGTTTCCATCCACTGTTTTTGGTTTGTCTGGACTTGTTCTTGTATGACGCTGCGACACGAATGAGTGATCCAACTGTGCGGCACAGTTTCATCCAGTGTGAAAACTTTTCAAAGCGGTGTGACCCCAAATGTCCATCAGACACTTTAGTAACGAATGTTTTTACATCAGGCCTGATTTCTGCATCTTCTTCTGGATCTATGAGTGAGAAGGGTCAGATTGCTGTGGTTCTGAATTGAGTTGAGTCAAGAACAGAGGTCCTTGGAACCAGTTTGTGAGCTTGAGTGCATCTGCCGCGATGTATCTTGTGGCAGTGTCGGCTGGGTTGTCACTGGTTGCTATGTAATGCCACTGTGATGGAAGTGTGGACTTTCTGATGCGGGTTACTCGATTTGCCACATACAGTATGTGTAGAAACTTTTTGTGTTGTTGTGTATGTATCCGAGAACAATCTTACTGTCTGTATAAAACCTGACAGCATCCATTGCAGCATCTATCTCATCTCTGATCAGCTCGTACATTTCGACAGCTAGAACAGCTGCGCATAACTCCAATCTAGGGATGGTGTGTGCAGGGCGTGGTGCTATTTTAGATTTGCCCATAATGAACCCTGAGTGGCACTGACCTTCATTGTTGGTGGTTCTCAGGTATGCTACTGCTCCAACTGCCAAGGTTGATGTGTCTGAGAAAATGCATAACTCTCGTGTCTGAACAGAAGACTGTGACAATGGCAGGTAGCACCTTGGTATCTGTAGATCTTCTAGGTCTTTCAGGGAATCTTTCCATTTGTTCCATTCCTCTTCTCTCTCAGCGGGAAGTGGTTCATCCCAGTCGCCATGTTCTGTTGACAGTTCACACAGGAGGTTCTTCCCCTGCATCGTGATAGGCGCCACAAACCCTAGAGGATCATACAGACTGTTGACTGTCGCTAAGACTCCCCTTCACGTGTAGGGCTTCCTGCCGATGGACACCTGAAACATAAAACTGTCAGTTTCAAGATCCCAAAGCACTCCTAAACTGTGCTGTAGTGGGAGCTCATCGAGTTTGAGATCTCAGTCCTTCAGGTCCTTTGCTCTTTCATTCGCCGGAAAGGCTTCCATGACCCTGTAGTCACTAGATGCTATTTTGTGTAATTTGAGATTGGATTGTGCTAACATCTTTTGTGCATTTGTCAGGATGTCAACAGCTCCTTCTGGTGTGGCTGTGGAGGCTAATCCATCATCTACATAGAAATGTCTCATTATGAACTGTGTTGTGTCATGTCCATGCTCTTTCTCACCTTCGGCTGCAGCACGTCTCATGCAGTAAATAGCCATGGCTGGAGAAGGGCTACTGCCGAACACATGCACTTTCATTCTGTAGTCTCTTACTTCTTTGTCAGGATTATTAGCCTCATACCATAGGAACCTGAGGTAGTCTCTATGATCTTCTCTGACCACAAAACAGTCAAACATCTGTTGCACATCTACAGAAAATGCTATTAGCTCTTTCCTGAAGCGTAGTAGGATGCCCACAAGACTGTTGTTTAGGTCAGGTCCTCTTAATAGTACCTTATTTAGGGATACTCCTTTGAATTCTGCACTTGAGTCAAACACCACTCTCAGTTGGTCGGGTTTTTGGGGGTGATATACGCCAAATGATGGTAAGTACCAATGTTCTTTGTTTTTCTCTAAAGGAGGAGCAGCCTCTGCATGGTCGTTGTCCAGCATTTTTTGGACAAACTCTGTGTACTGTCTTTTCATTTCAGGTTTTCTGTCCAGTGTTTTTCTGAGAGAATGAAGACGTTGCATTGCCTGTTCTCTGCTGCTTGGGAGGTGTGGTCTGGGAGAACGAAATGGTAACAGTGCTACCCAGCTGTTCTCTGCATTTTGATGTACTTCTTTGTTCATGATGTCAATGAAAACTTGATCTTCTATTGACAGCACTGGTTTATCGTCGTCCTTTGTTTTATCAAAGACTGTGCTTCCTAAGTTTTCTGTGTCTCGCTCACACTGCAAGGCATATGATGGTATGCTGTTGGGGCGTGAGGTAGAGCAACCTGAAACCTCTTTGACGGGAAATGTGTTTGGGCATGGGCTAAGGAATGATGCACGACCATTGTAGAGCACATGTCTTTAGCACGTTAACAGTCGAAGGCTTGTGTGCTGTCCCCAAACACGTTTCTCCCACAATAACCCATCCCTAGTCCAAGCGCTGTGCACAGGGAGTACTGTTGGGTCCATTAATTTGTTCTCTCACCTTGTGTTACCTGTAGGATGTCTCTTCCCAGTAGTAGGAGGATGGGAGCATGTTCATCTACAGGTGGAATCTTGTCTGCGATTTTTCTCAGATGTGGATGCGTGAGTGCGGCCTTTGGAGATGGAATCTCCCTCCTGTCATCGGGGATCATGTCACATTCAATCAGGTTTGGAAGCCGGAGCTGTACTTTACCATCCAGTGGTTCTATCACGAAGTTTGAAGCTCTCCGTCCCCAAGTCGTAGTAGCTCCTAAACACGTTTTCAGTGTGTAAGGGTCAGAAGGTGTTCTAATGTTGAACAGCTGGAAAAACTCTGATTTAGCAAGTGATCTGTTGCTTTGTTCATCGAGCACTGCATACATTTTCTGGGCTTTCTCTCTGTGTCCTGCAGGATAAACTAACACAGGGCTAATTTTTGAGCAGGAATGTGGGTTTTCTGCATTACCACAAACTTCTGTGCATCTAGACGTGACTAGTGTGCGTTCATAATCATGTGACTCCCCGCCATGGTCCATCTCAGCTTCCTGAGGTTCTATGGGAGGAGGAGAGGGGCCAGGATGTAGTGCTGCTACATGTCTACCACTACCGCAGTCAGAGCAGAGGATTGACTGTTTACAGTCTTTTGCCAGATGCTGAATGGATCCACAACACTTAAAGCAGATGTGATTCTCTCTCAAGAACAGTTTGCGTTCTTCTGTTGGTTTTGCTCTGAACGTTTTACATTTCTTTAATGGGTGTGGCTTTCTGTGTATGGGACATTGTTTATCTGGGCTTTCTGTTCTTTTGTTTGCGTGGTTACCTTTAGCTGCAGGTGAAGCTGGTGGGATGTCTGTTTTGTGGACACTGATGAGATGCTTACTAGCGAACTTGTTTTTTTTTTCAACTCTGGCGTTCATGTGAGCCGGTGGAGAGAAACTGAAACTTTGGTCGTTTCTTATTTTGGCCTGTTGTCTGACGTAACTGGAAAAAAAGCTGAAAGGAGGGAAAGCGACTTTGTGTATTTCTTTGTATTTGGCATCTGCTGCAATCCACTTCTCCTGTAGGCTGTGGGGCAGTTTCTCTACAACAGGATTCACTCCACAGGCCGTATCCAGGTATGAGAGCCCAGGTAAGTATCCGCCATCCTTTGCACATTCGATTTCCTGCAGAACGTCGCCAAGTTCTCTCAGCTTGAGTGCGTCTTTGTTGCTGATTTTGGGAAAATGTTCAAGCTTTTTTAACAGTGCATTTTCTACCACTTCAGGTGACCCATAACACTCTTCTAGCCTTTCCCAGACTAAGTTGAGGGCTGCATTTGGGTTGAAAACATGTGCAGAGCGGATCCTCTTTGCTTGTTCTGCTGATTCTGCGCCGAGCCATTTTATCATCAAAACTAATTGCTCATGGTGTGAGAGACTGAGGTCTTGTATAGCGTTCTGGAAAGATGCCTTCCATGCCCAATAATTCTCTGAGAGGTCATCAAACTGTAGGAGTCCCGTGCTCAACATTTCCTGGCGCGTGAGATATTTGGTCAGATCCTGAATGTTTTGTGCTTCTGCGTAATGTGTTGCAGGGGGCATAATAGGGTCGTAACGTTGGGGGATTAATCGTCTGTGTAGCTCCATGCTCCTCCTCAATGTTGACGCTGACCCTACTCTTGCCATCTACAGCACTAGATGGGATGAATGGTACATTTGTGGCCATTTCAAACTGTTCACATTGGATCTTAGAGGAGGTGGCTGGATCAGTTTTAAATGGAATTTCCTCAAACCGCATATTAGTGTTTCTATACATACTCAGATGTGCGTTGTTCTGAGCTAACTGGCAAGTCCATTAATACTTGACTAAATTAACTTCTTGTACATTGCTCTGCTTCTTCATAGGCCACAGCTTCAGCTTCTGCAGCTGCAGCAACCTTTCGATGGTTCAGAAGGTGCATATGTGCTTCAAGATTAGCTCTCCATTTGATAAGAGCTGCTTCTTTCTCTGAAAAAGCTAATTTAGCTCATGCAGCATCTGCTTTAGCTCTAGCTTTTATGGCTGAGGAGGTAGCTGAAGAGGCCTTGCTTGACTTAGAGCTACGTGAATATAGCGAGCTACCTGATACAGCTGTAGCCAAGGGAGCTGTGTGTTCTGTCTCCATAACCTCACTTCTGGGTTGGGGAGTTGGCTGGTGCTGCTTTCCTGCCCTGAGGCTCATTCGCTGCTTGTTGCTTTGTTTATTGTGCCCGCTGCGCCGTAGTCCTTTTACTTTACTGCCCTCCCATCGAGTTTCCTGGTTATCGACTGGTAGACAGCAAGCCAACACGTGTGGTGCAGGCCTCAATGATGACAAGATGTTTCCTTTTATCTCATTTATTGATGCGACACCACAAGGAGCTCAACGTGATGTACACTCGTGTCACGCCGCGCCGCTCATCAGCGGCGCCACCTGCTCACACACCTGTTCATCATCAGCGGCGAGGGATATAAGCCGCCTCGCCCTGAGCTTCGGCCTGAAGCCGTCAGACTTCATCCCCCCTTCAACGAGAAGCAACCTACTCTTCAGCACGACGCTGTGTGGTAAGAAATCCTTACCTCATCTTTTCCAGTCTGCTCCCCTGTGCACAGGTGGATTCCTCGGCGGCGGACAACCCCGTTCCCTCGTCGTTCCTCGCTGCTGCACCGAGCCCTGCAGGTGGCTGTCTCCCGGGTTCCGTCCTTGTTGTGCCAGTCATCTGTCCCTAGCAAGTAAGCTTCTCCCTCGCCTATTCTCCTCCTGTGTTGGTGTGTGCCCGTCACCCTGTGTCTCTGTGTTCTCTCCCATAGGGTTGCCGGCTGTACGGTCTCCTGCCTCTGTGCCTGAAGCAGACGCCGCCACCAACACATTAACATTCCGCAGACACACATTCATTCACCCCTGTTGCCAATAAACTATTTGAACTACTCTGAGCCTGTGTGTGTGCGTCTCCTGAGCCGAACGTTATGTCAGTACGGCTTCAGCAGAGCGGCTCGGCAGACGGCGGGCTCGCACACCGGTTTTCCACTCTCGAGGCTCGAGTGGATCAATTAGCCTATCAGCAACAGGTGATTTTCAATCAATTATTAAATTTGACTAACCGGTTGGGCCGCTTGGACCCCCAGCAGGCGTTCCCCCCGGCTCGTCAGGGTGGCGCGGCTCCTGCTGCTCCAGTGGCCGTCCAGCAGGCTCTGAGTGCACCGGTTCGGCTCACACCCATTCCAACCCCCGCCCGCTTTAGCGGTAAGCTCGGCGGAGCGCGGGGGTTTATTATGCAGTGTGAGTCCGTTTTCCACCGTGTGCCCGGAGACTTTCCCTCAGATCATAGCCGAATTGGTTATATCGGGAATCTCCTGGAGGGGCGAGCTTTAACGTGGACCTACGCCGTAATGGCGAGGCCCAGTTATGCAGCCCTCACATATGACCAATTCGTGAGGCGCTTCCTGGAGGTCTTTGACCATACTCCAACCGAGACGGTCCAGGTCGATCGGCTTCTCGCCCTCCAGCAGGGAAGCCGGTTGGCAGCGGACTACGCGGTCGACTTCCGGGTAGCGGCGGAGGAAGTAGGCTGGGAGGAACGCTCCCTCTGCGGCCTTTTTCTCCACAGCCTCAATGATGATCTGAGGGATGAACTGGCTGGGCGGGATATTCCTGAGACGCTAGCGGAGCTGACATCCTTAGCGATTACTTTGGATAACAGGCTGCGCGAGCGCTCCTCAGGGCGGAAGTCGTCTTCTTCTCGCCCTCGTGGAGCCTCGCCGCGCCTGTTTCAAGCTCGCCCCCTGGCGGCGCCGCCACCATCGTGTCCCGAGGAGTCGGAGCCGATGGTGACGGGCTGGACAAAGCTTTCACCTGTGGAGAGACAACGCCGCCGTGAGTTGGATCTCTGCATGTATTGCGGAGATGACCAACACACGGTGAAGCTTTGCCCACGGAAAGCCAGTCGGCGGGGTCCGCGAGTCACTGTAGGGGGCCTTGCGGATCTCAATCAGTTAAACTCACACACTCAATTAATGCTGCCCATCCGTTTCTGCCACAACTCCACTGGGCACCTCACCCACACACTGGTGGATTCGGGTGCAGAAGGCAGCTTCATTTCACAAAGCCTGGCAACCCGATTGGGCATCCGCTGCCAGACGCTCAAAGACCCCATCTCCCTGGTCAACCTCTCCCGTGCTTCCCTTGGGAGAGTCACACACCAGACCGTCCCGGTCCCGGTGATCATCTCTGGTAACCACCGGGAGGAGATAACCTTTCTCATCCTGCCCAACTCTGTGTCGCCCGTCATCCTGGGGTATCCCTGGCTATGCCTCCACAACCCTGTCCTGGATTGGAAGTCAGCTGGGGTCTCGGCATGGAGCACGTTCTGCATGGACACCTGCCTTCAGTCCGCTGCCTGCTCTCCGTCCGCTTCTCCCCCTGCTACGGACGCTGCACCCCCGGACCTGTCTCTGGTGCCTCCGGAATTTCACGACCTGGGTATGGTGTTTAGCAAGACTAAAGCTACGTCTCTCCCTCCTCATCGGCCCTATGACTGCGCCATCAACCTCCGCCAGGGGGCTCCCTTACCTTCTGGTCAGCTCTACAGCCTGTCAGCGCCGGAGAAGGAGACGATGAACGCCTACCTAAAAGAATCACTGAGCGCTGGGATAATTCGCCCATCGTCATCACCCGTGGGGGCAGGATTCTTCTTCGTTGGAAAGAAGGACGGATCTCTCCGCCCGTGCATTGATTACCGGGCTCTGAACGACATCACGGAGAAGGATCGTTACACCCTGCCCCTCATGGACACCGCTTTCCACTCCCTCCAGGGGGCGACCTGGTTCACCAAGCTGGATTTACGCAGCGCATACCACCTCGTCCGGATCCGGGAGGGAGATGAGTGGAAAACAGCCTTCCGTACCCCGAACGGCCACTTTGAATACCTGGTAATGCCGTTCGGGTTGACCAACGCTCCTGCCGTCTTTCAGCGCCTCATCAATGACGTCCTCCGGGACTTCATCGGCCTCTTTGTGTTCGTCTACCTGGACGATATTCTCATCCTCTCCAAGTCCAGGGACGAGCATCAGGTCCATGTGAGGCAGGTCCTCCAAAGACTGCTGGAGAACCGGCTATACATGAAGGCTGAAAAATGTGAATTTTACGCCAGAACGACATCCTTCCTGGGTTTCATCATCTCTCATGACCAGGTGCTCCCAGACCCAGAGAAGGTGAAGGCGGTGGTGGAATGGCCTACACCTGCATCACGGAAGCAGGTGCAACAGTTCGTTGGATTTGCAAATTTCTACCGCCGCTTTGTCCCCAATTTCAGCTCCATCGTCGGACCACTGACCCGCCTCACGTCCCCTAAGGTCCCGTTCCGGTGGACCGAAGAGGTCGCTGCTGCCTTTCAGGCGCTGAAGGTGGAGTTCTCCTCCTCCCGGGTCCTTCGCCAGGTCGACCCCGCGCTGCAGTGCATCGTGGAGGTGGACGCCTCGGACACAGGAGTGGGGGCGGTGCTATCTCAGCGGTCGCCTGACGACGGCGCCAAACGGCCCTGCGCCTTCTTCTCCCGGCGCTTGTCCCCGGCGGAGAGGAACTACGATGTGGGGGACAGAGAGCTCCTGGCCATCAAACTCGCTCTGCAAGAGTGGCGCCACTGGCTAGAGGGGGCGGACCTGCCGTTCGTGGTCCTGACGGACCACAAGAACTTGGAATACCTACGATCTGCCAAGCGCCTGAACGCCCGCCAGGCGCGCTGGTCCTTGTTCTTCGCCAGGTTCCAATTCTCCATCACCTTCAGGCCTGGCTCCAAGAACGGCCTGGCTGACGCCCTCTCTAGGCAGTTCACCCCCGTGGAGTCGGAGGAGACGCCCCATACCATCCTGCCCAGGTCGTGCGTCGTGGGAGCCATCTCTTGGGACATAGAGAGCAAGATCCGGAAGGCGCAGGAAGTGGAACCTGACCCTGGCGGCGGACCGGAGGGGAGGCTGTTCGTGCCATCCGCGGTCCGAGGAGAAGTCATCCACTGGCTGCACACCTCCAAGCTCACCTGTCATCCTGGCACCTCCCGGATGATAGACCTCCTCCAACGGTCCTTTTGGTAGCCAGGCCTGCGGAGGGATGCAGCCCGCTACGCCCGGCCTTGCCCAATCTGTGCCACCAGCAAGTCGGGAAATGCCCCTCCAGCGGGTCTGCTCCAGCCCCTGCCCGTCCCTGGCAGGCCCTGGTCGCACATCGCGTTGGATTTCGTCACCGGACTCCCCGTCTCCAACTCCTACGACACCATCCTGACCATCGTGGACCGTTTCTCCAAGGCTGTGCACTTCGTCCCCCTGCAAGGTCTTCCTACTGCCCTGGAGACGGCGGATCTCCTCGTCCAACACGTGGTCAGGCTGCACGGGATTCCGGTGGACGTGGTCTCGGACCGGGGCCCCCAATTTTCCTCTGAGGTTTGGAGGTCATTTTGTAACGCCATCGGAGCCAAGGTGAGCCTCTCCTCCGGCCATCACCCCCAATCCAACGGGCAGTGTGAGCGGACCAACCAGGAGCTGGAGGCTGCGCTCCGCTGTGTGACCGCATCCGAACCCACGTCCTGGAGCAACCATCTTGCCTGGGTTGAATATGCCCACAACACCGCCCGCTCTTCTGCTACAGGGATGTCCCCCTTCAAGGCGTCCCTGGGTTATGACCCCCCGCTGTTCCCGGTGCAGGAGAGTGAGGTAACTGTCCCCTCAGTTAGGGCGCATCTCAGGTAGTTCCGCTCCATCTGGGCTGCCGCGCGCAATGCGCTTTTACGCACAGCGGAGCGCAACAGAACTGTGGCGGACCGGCACAGAAGACCTGCCCCGGCGTACAGAGTTGGCCAACGTGTCTACGTGTCGACCCAGGACGTCACTTTAAAAGGCGAGAGGAGGAAGCTGGCACAGCGATTCATGGGTCCCTACCCCATCACCCGGATCATCAACCCGGTGGCTGTGCGCGTGGCTATTCCCCCCTCCCTCCGCATCCATCCCACCTTCCACGTGTCTAAGTTGAAGCTGGCAGTCACCGACCCCCTTTGCCCTCCTCCTGCTGCGCAACCCGCGCCCCGGATGATTGGTGGCCATCCGGCCTGGCCCGTTGCCTCCATCCTGGACTCCCGGCGCCGGGGTCGTGGGTTGCAGTACTTGGTGGACTGGGAGGGCTATGGGCCCAAGCATCGACAGTGGGTACCCTCGTCGTTCGTGTTGGACCCATCGCTCATCGCTGACTTCCACCAAGCGCACCCAGAGAAGCCATCGCCAGGAGGCGCTGCTAGAGGGGGGAGTACTGTCACGCCGCGCCGCTCATCAGCGGCGCCACCTGCTCGCACACCTGTTCATCATCAGCGGCGAGGGATATAAGCCGCCTCGCCCTGAGCTTCGGCCTGAAGCCGTCAGACTTCATCCCCCCTTCAACGAGAAGCAACCTACTCTTCAGCACGACGCTGTGTGGTAAGAAATCCTTACCTCATCTTTTCCAGTCTGCTCCCCTGTGCACAGGTGGATTCCTCGGCGGCGGACAACCCCGTTCCCTCGTCGTTCCTCGCTGCTGCACCGAGCCCTGCAGGTGGCTGTCTCCCGGGTTCCGTCCTTGTTGTGCCAGTCATCTGTCCCTAGCAAGTAAGCTTCTCCCTCGCCTATTCTCCTCCTGTGTTGGTGTGTGCCCGTCACCCTGTGTCTCTGTGTTCTCTCCCATAGGGTTGCCGGCTGTACGGTCTCCTGCCTCTGTGCCTGAAGCAGACGCCGCCACCAACACATTAACATTCCGCAGACACACATTCATTCACCCCTGTTGCCAATAAATTATTTGAACTACTCTGAGCCTGTGTGTGTGCGTCTCCTGAGCCGAACGTTATGTCAGCTCGTTTTATTCTGGTCTTACATCCGTTCCTACATCCGTGTAAAACTGAAACAAAGTAAACATATATACGCCGTTAATGATATGGTCACCGTGTCTAGCTTAGCACATGTTAGCATTAGCTCCAACTTAGCTTGATAACAATGTTGGCAACGAACTAAACAGTAACTTAAAATACACCAATGTAGCCCCCGACAGACTGTTATGATGATGATGATGAACTGTGCGGTTCTCATTGTAATTGTCAACACTGTCAAACCATATAGCATACTCACGGACTAATGATGTCCAAGGCGACAATAGTTAAACAACATTCACAGTGTTCGTACATCAGGTGACGTTCTGACCGGTCTTCTGTTATATGGTTACTGCGCATGTGCAACACTTTGTGTATCAGTTCAAAAACAATACTTCCATTACACCACTAGAGGGAACCAAGCTCACTTAGATGGAATACTGTAATGAGAACTACTCAACTTAATTTATAAAGGCAGAATAATTAATATTAGACAAAGATAACCTGAGTAAATACAAAATGCAGTTGTTAGATGATGATTTCTTTTATTAAGGGAAAAAAGCTATCCAAACTTACCTGGACCTATGTGAAAAAGTAATTGCCCCCAACTGACCCCTAAACCTAATAACTGGTTACGTTGCTGTTGTTGAATTTTGATCCACTCTTCTGTGCAGAATTGTTTAAATTCAGTCACATTGGAGAGCGTCATGAACTGATGGCCAGACATTCTCCTTCAAGATTTTTTGGTGAAGAGCAGAATTCATGGCTCTGTCAATTAGGGCAAGTTGTCCAGGTCCTGAAGCAACAAAGCAGCCCCAGACCATGACACTACCACCACCATGTTTGACTGTTGATACGATGTTCTTTTTATGAAATTCTGTTTTAGTTTTATGCCAGATAAGACAGGACACATATCTTCCCAAAAAGTTCAACTTTTGTCTCGTCAGTCCCCAGAGTAGTTTCCCAAAAGTCTTGAGGATCATCTAGATGTTTTCTGGTAAATGTGAGATGAGTCTTTGTGTTCTTTTTGTCCAGCAGCGGTTTTTGTCTTGGAACTCTCCCATGGATGCCATGTTTGCTCAGTCTCTTTCTTATTGTTCCATCATGGACCAGTGTCCAAATTGAGGCAAGTGAGGCCTGCAGTTCTTTAGATGTTGTTCTGGGTTTTTGTTTCTCATCTGAACTTGAATTTCTTAAGATCACAGTGGGATGTGTTGCTTTTTGAGATCTTTTTGCCTACTTCAGGTTGTCAGACAGGTTGTATTTAAGTGATTTCTTGATTCAACAAGTCTGGTAGTAATCAGGTTTGGGTGTAGCTACTGAAACTGAACTCAGCTTTCCAAAAAATATGGTTAATCACAGTTAATTCATGATGTAACACGGGGGGGGGGGGTACTTTTTCACAGCAGGCCAGGTAGGTTTGGATAGTTTTTTCCTTTAATAAAGGAAATCATCGTTTGGAAACTGCATACTGTATTTATTCAGGTTATCTTTGTCTGATATTAAAATTTGTTTGATGATCTGAAACATTTAAGTGTGACAAATATGCAAAAATATAAGAAATAAGGAAGGGGCAAATACTTTTTCACAGCACTGTAAATAAATAATTGATTTTTGGAAATGGACTGGTGGGCTGTAGTAGATGAGGGAGTGGGCCGCATGTGGCCTGCGGGCCACCAGCTGCCCATCCCTGACTTAATTGGTCCCAAAAAAATAATTTAGTTGTTGCAAATAATTTGCCATTGTTGTGTGTCTGTGCCAGCAAAGTAGTGGCTATTCCATGTCAGTGGGTGGCAGCATGAACACAATAATGATGATAATCTTTTTTTCTTCTTCTTCACAGATTTTTGAGGAGTTCTCATTCAGGGTTAATGAACATGTAAAGCTGACTTTATGCTTTACACGTCCAACAAGACCTGTATTTATGCTTTATTTGCATCTACTGTTTGACCAAGCGTTTGGCCCATGTGCATAACCATCATCTGCAGTTTTACCACAGCCCAACTGGTCAGGCGTGTGCTTACATGCCAGTTTGTTCACAGCTATATAAAAGAGAAAAAAAAACAAGAGCCATGCACAATTTAGCAATGGCATTGGTGACCATACACAGACAAGAAGAGGAGCTCCTATCTTTACTGCTTTTGGTGAAAGAAGCTAAAAAAAAAGAAAGGGGAGAAAACATAATACACTGCAAGTATAAATGAAGTACAAGACTAAATTGTCACTACATATGCTGAAATAGGCTAAAATGTGTCAATTTGTAACGTTTTTGGTTGGTGGTGTGCTGCTGGATTTTTTTTTAATGTAAAAAATGTACTGTGGTTCAAAAAAGGTTTAAAAAAAACACTTAAGTAGATAACATCAAATCAGACAGAGTTGTAGTCCTAGTTTCTGTGGGACAGGAGAACTCCTGTGCAGGAGGACTTCGAGCTATTTTACTTTACAGACCATATAATGTGAAAAAATCCTGCAAAAATAAAGGGGGATCCTAGGCCTCATGGTGCCTTGTGTGAATTATGGTAGCAACTTCCAGTACGAGTTTAGAACATATTGTTGTCACTGAAACGGGATACTTCTCTTGTAAAAACAATGACTTCGCCGTCAAAAATGGGGGAACACTGCCTTTTTCACCTCAAAAACAGTAATTTAATCAAACCACATCCCACGACTATGGAGGGATGAGAAGATGACCTTAAAAAGTGGCCAGTAGCTCCATGGACAGTAGCTCCGTTAGTTAGCTCTGCTGCTAACATGCTAATGCTGTAAACAAATAAAAGCTCTGAGATATATCAATGTTTCCACCACAATAAAGTCGGCTGCATTTTGTTAAAATACGTTGGACATAATCAAATTTATCTCAGAGCAGATGTAGAGTCTAATCAGAGCCACAAAGAACCACAATACCATGCTTGGGCATTTTAAATTCGGAGTAAAATGTCAGATCTGTGCCATTCATACAAGTGAAAACATATCTGGTGCTGCTGTGTCTGTACCACCGATCACACGAACAATCCTTTAGTTTTCAGTGCGTGATCTACTCATTGGTGTTGAAGCCACAGATTTAGCTGTGCTTCTCTGTGAGGAGCCTCACACCACGAACAGCAGCAAGTGCCACAACTACGCAAAAACATTCAAAAATACAAAAACTACAAGTGCTGAAATTAGCTGCCACTTGAGTGGAAAACACATATGTGGACTATACATTAAAATGAATTTGAAAACCTTTTAAAAATGCTATTTTAAATGCCCCTGCTACTCCACTCTTACTGGCTGTTTTAACACTAGGTCAGCCAAAACCGGAAGCTCCGCCCATAATCGTTCCTACAGCGCCACCCCCAGGAATAAGGTGGATAGTTTAAACAGTAATAATCAGTAGGTGATTTATTATTTTGAACAAGGGGGGTGAGGGGTATTCACCAATTTAGCAAGAGGTACAAATGTAAAAATATAAATTAGATCCAAACTTGCAAGAATAAGGGTGCAAAGATAGGATAAAAGATGCCAATTTAAAAATTTAAAAAGTTGCAAAGTACAATTTAATTACGCAGAATAAAAATTTAACCATCAACCAGATGAGTGTTGCTAATTTACAAAAAAAGTAAGACATTTTCAGAAAAAGTTTCAAATTTATGAGAAAAAGTCACTAATTTTTGAGGAAAAAGTTGCACGTCTGTCAGAAAAACAGTTGAAGATTTACAGGAAAATAGTTTCAGATTTACAAGAAAAAAGTTGCAAATTTATGAGAAAAAAGTTGAACATTTACAGAAAAAAAGTCACAAATTTATGAGGAAAAAAAATTGAAAATTTCATTCATTCATTCATCTTCTTCCGCTTAATCCTTTTCGGTAATCACCTACTGGTAAAAATTGAACTTTTTAATCTAAAATAAATCTTCTTATTCATGGAACTCCCAGTATATCCCAGTGTGATTTCGTGATGGCTATTTCAAGCACTGATCATCATCGAACGAGGGACGGATCTGTGCGCTGACACCGGACATGCTGGGAGTAGTGTGGAGGCAGAGGAGTTCCGTGTACTCATCACTGAATGGACGTGCTTTTTTCCTCCTCGTCCTCCCGGTAAAGCCAATCGATGCGCTCGCGTGGTGGTGGAAGGGAACGAGCGCGAGCCACACAAACCGACCTTGATAAAAGAGGGGCGCGTGTTCGCTCGGAGCGCAGCAAAGAAACGGTCGGCGCGAGCGCCGCGCGAAACGAGCCACCCCACCTGGTAAGACAACATTTAACCATCCAGAAGGATGTTTTTTCTGGCATTTTCAGCGTGATATTAAATGCCCAGTCAACCTCATTCAACCTGAAGTGAAATAGCTTCGTGTGTGTTGTAGAAACGCGCATTAGCGCACGTGACATTTTTTTTGTTTTTGAAGTTTAGGTAAATTTGCGCAGCACTCTTGTAGTATGTTGGAGAAAGAAAGGAAATTTAGTTAGTACTGTGTGTGTTTTGGTCATTTGAGTAGATTATTTTAGAGATTATTTTAGTGGAAAAAACATCAACGGCACTCGGATATATCGAGTTATTGATATATCCGATATATATATTATCAACATCAACATATACACTCACCGGCCACTTTATTAGGTACACCATGCTAGTAACGGGTCGGACCCTCTTTTGCCTTCAGAACTGCCTCAATTTTTCGTGGCATAGATTCAACAAGGTGCTGGAAGCATTCCTCAGAGAGTTTGGTCCATATTGACATCATGGCATCACACAGTTGGCGCAGATTTGTCGGCTGCACATCCATGATGCGAATCTCCCATTCCACCACATCCCAAAGATGCTCTATTGGATTGAGATCTGGTGACTGTGGAGGCCATTTGAGTACAGTGAACTCATTGTCATGTTCAAGAAACCAGTCTGAGATGATTCCAGCTTTATGACATGGCGCATTATCCTGCTGAAAGTAGCTATCAGAAGTTGGGTACATTGTGGTCATAAAGGGATGGACATGGTCAGCAACAATACTCAGGTAGGCTGTAGCGTTGCAACGATGCTCAATTGGTACCAAGGGGCCCAAAGAGTGCCAAGAAAATATTCCCCACACCATTACACCACCACCACCAGCCTGAACCATTGATACAAGGCAGGATGGATCCATGCTTTCATGTTGTTGACGCCAAATTCTGACCCTACCATCCGAATGTCGCAGCAGAAATCGAGACTCATCAGACCAGGCAACGTTTTTCCAATCTTCTATTGTCCAATTTCGATGAGCTTGTGCAAATTGTAGCCTCAGTTTCCTGTTCTTAGCTGAAAGGAGTGGCACCCGGCGTGGTCTTCTGCTGCTGTAGCCCATCTGCCTCAAAGTTCGACGTACTGTGCATTCAGAGATGCTCTTCTGCCTACCTTGGTTGTAACGGGTGGTTATTTGAGTCACTGTTGCCTTTCTATCAGCTCGAACCAGTCTGGCCATTCTCCTCTGACCTCTGGCATCAACAAGGCATTTCTGCCCACAGAACTGCCGCTCACTGGATATTTTTTCTTTTTCGGACCATTCTCTGTAAACCCTAGAGATGGTTGTGCGTGAAAATCCCAGTAGATCAGCAGTTTCTGAAATACTCAGACCAGCCCTTCTGGCACCAACAACCATGCCACGTTCAAAGTCACTCAAATCACCTTTCTTCCCCATACTGATGCTCGGTTTGAACTGCAGGAGATTGTCTTGACCATGTCTACATGCCTAAATGCACTGAGTTGCCGCCATGTGATTGGCTGATTAGAAATTAAGTGTTAACGAGCAGTTGGACAGGTGTACCTAATAAAGTGGCCGGTGAGTGTATATATATATATATATATATATATATATATATAGAGAGAGAGAGAGAGAGAGAGAGATAGATATAGATATATGTTGAAGGTTTATTCGCTATTTTTATTTGAACCTTTGACAGTGAAACGTGCAAAATGTGATAGCTAGTTTATTATATCTGACAAGAGAAATTTACCCAGGAGGAATATACTGCATTAGACAATAGATAAATCATAAATAGGACTGCAAAATAATAATGAAAAAATACAAAAAACATCAGTAATTTGGCAAAGTTGCACTGATAAAATACTCTAGGTGGGCCATAAACCCAGACAGTCATTACGTCAACTCTAGCAACATTTTTTTTCTATGTATTTCTCTTTCTCTTTCTATTTATCTATTAGAAATGCACCAATTGTGATAATTTGGGCCGTTACTGCTAATTACACCCCCTCAGTGCTTCCACACCTTATCTTGGTGGATTGGATTGCCTGCCCAAATGATCCCAAGAGCTGTGTTGTTGGGGGGGGGGGGGGGGTGCTTGTCCCTGGTAGGGTCTCGAAAGTCCAGTGATGTGCACACTACATATACATTGGGGGGGGGTGATGTTTGCACATAGTGGCTGGCAGTAGGTAATGTCATCATGTGGTGAACTGGCCGTGGGGCAGGGCAGCGCCATCTATCTGTAAATAATCAGTTGTGTGTTGAATAAAGGACAGTTCAGTTCACGTCTGCTGTCAGCGCCTCATTCTTAGACACAACAATGGCAGCAAGGATAAAAACAGCAATAATACAACCCGTGCAACCGTTCCTTGCTCTACCAGGTGAGCCACCGATCCCTTGGCCCCGCTGGTACAAGAAATTCCAGGCTTTTATCACTGCTGCTGGTCTAAACGATGCTAGTGATGAGAGGCTAAAGGGGGTGCTAATCCACAGTCTCTGTAACAAGTGGCAGCATGTGTTTCACTCTCTTGGCCCTGTGAGCACATATGAAGACTGCGTTGCTGTGATGGACAGATATTTCACCAACACACATAACCTCATGGCGCAAAGAATCACTTTTAATCAGCGCCGCCAGCGTGAGGATGAGACGGTCTATCAGTATGTCACGAGCTCCATGTTCTGGCTAGCACGTGCGCCTTCGGCCACTTAGATGAAGCACTGGTACATGACAGGCTAGCGGAATATGCTAGGAGTGAGTGGCTGCGGGAGCAGATGATACTGGCAGAGGATGACCTGACGTTAGACGAGGCTGTGAGGATGGCGTCCCAAATGGAAACAGCCATCCAGCTACCAATGCAGCTAATGCCGCCAAACCAACAAGCCCCTTGTCTGGCCCCACGAGTGCAGGCCATCACCACTGCCACCCAGCACTCCAACCCCACATCTCCTTGCTACAACCAGAAGAAGAAGGGTACGAAACGGGACAACACGAGTGAGTGCCTACCCTGCAATAACTGTGGTTCATCCAGACACCAGACTCAGTCACCTGCCTTCCCAATCAGAGGGCTGAAATGTTACCGCTGTAAGAAGCTCAACCACTTTGCTAGAGTTTTCCGCTCAACCTTTGCAAATTCAGTGGCCCGCCCATCAGGCCCAATCGTCATTCACACAGTCGGCGCCAAAAGCTGGCCATTCAACTGGTGCACAGTGTAGCTGGACAGTGTCAACGTGCCGCTGCTGCTGGATATGGTGGCCTCGAGGTCTTTTCTGAGCGTGGCTACGGTTAGGAAACTATTTCCCCGGAAGGCCATCACAGCTAATGCAGAGGACTATTCAGCTACAGGCATGTCAGAATCAGCATGGTAGAGACGGTCACCTTTTTTGGGGGGCAGCTGTGCCGCAGGTGTAGTGTGGTTGACTACTGATCGGAGGGTCAGGGGTTTGATTCCTGCTCTATCTGGAGTCTGCGTATCGAAGTGTCCTTGAGCAAGACGCTGAACTCCGCGTTGCTCCTGGTGTGTCAGGCCAGTGCCGATGCATGGCAGCTCCACTGTCATCAGTGTGTGAATGTGTATGAATGGGTGGATAGCAGGATCTGTAAAGCGCTTTGGTCATCTCGAGATGAGAAAAAGCACTATATAAGTGAATGCCATTTACCATCTTTCTGTACACTGCGGCCCTAAAACCATTCCGTCGTTCATCTTTCAAGTAACTCGCGGGGGGGGGGGGGGGGCAACCTGCTGGGCATCGACCTGATCAGTGAGCTGGGTTTCTCCATCACCAACCCAAGGGGCTCTACCGTTCTGACAGTTTCCTCATCCTGGCAGCACTGTTGTCCAGCGTTCTTCGCGGGACTGGGATACCTCACCTCTTTCAACCACCAACCCCTCATTGATCCAATAGTGTCATCAAAAATTTAGCCTCTCAGCTGACTTCCCCTCGCACTGCAGGATGATGTCACGGCAGAACTGCAGAAGCTTTTGGACGCCAGCATCATTGAGCGGGTCAACGCTTCCCCCAGAATCAGAATCAGAATCAGAATCAGCTTTATTGGCCAAGTATGCACAACACATACAAGGAATTTGACTTTGGCTAAAAACTTGCTCTCGTTGTTCAGGTGAAGGATTTAAATAAGGATTCAATGACAACCAGAGTATGTACAGTAAATTACAGTCTGTCCACGTTTCTATAAAAGGATGCAAATATATACAGGAATATATGCAGTTATTTACTCGGACTAACCACACTTTGCAGAAATATATGAAAAAATATACAATCACACAGTATTTCAATGTGGACTCAGATTCAGTGATATAATGTGAATGAAGTAAAAAGCAGTGTGAGAGTTATGTGCAATGTAATAATGGATGAAAAGTCATGAGTACAGCAACAGGTAGGACTAGGTGAATGTTAGGAGTTCATCAGAGTGATGGCTTGAGGAAAGAAACTGTTCCTGTGACGGGTGGTTTTGACCTTCAGTGATCTGTAACGACGACCAGAAGATAGAAGTTCAAACAGTTTGTGGCCGGGGTGTGATGGGTCAGCACAGATGTTTCCCGCCCGTTTCCTGGTTATGGACCGATATAAGTTCTCAATGGAGGGTAGGTCGGTACCAATGATCCTCTCCGCAGACTTAATGATCCGCTGCAGTCTGGTCTTGTCCTGTTTAGTGGCAGATCCAAACCAGACAGTGATGGAAAAGCAGAGGACAGATTGGATGATGGCGGTGTAGAAGACAACCAGCAGCTCCTGAGGCAAATCAAACTTCTTGAGCTGACGCAGAAAAAACAACCTCTGCTGGGCCTTTTTCCGGACAGTGTCAATATGGGAGGACCACTTCAGGTTCCGGGAGATTGTGGTACCCAGAAACTTGAAGGAGTCCACAGTGGACACTGTGCTGTTGAGGATGGTGAGTGGGGGGAATGAAGGGGGGTGTCGCCTGAAATCCACAGTCATCTCCACCGTTTTGGCTGGGTTAAGTTCAAGATGGTTCTGGCTGCACCAGAGGATCAGCTGCTCCACCTCCCGCCTGTATGCAGACTCATCATCATCCCGGATCAAACCGATGACTGTGGTGTCGTCCGCAAACTTCAGGAGCTTCACCGAAGGGTCCTCTGAGGTGCAGTCGTTGGAGTAGAGGGAGAAGAGCAGTGGGGAAAGGACACATCCTTGGGGGGCGCCAGTACTAATTTTTCGGGAGCTGGATGTAAATCTCCCTAGCTTCACCTGTTGCCACCTGTCAGTCAGAAAGCTGGAGATCCACTGGCAGGTGGAGGGGGGCACCTTGAGCTGGAGGAGTTTCTGATGAAGAATGCCTGGGATGATGGTGTTGAACGCTGAGCTGAAGTCGACAAACAGGATCCTGGCGTACGTCCCTGGGGAGTCGAGGTGTTGCAGGATGTAATGTAGTCCCATATTCACTGCATCATCCACTGACCTGTTTGACCGGTAGGCAAACTGCAGTGGGTCCATCAGGGGGCCTGTGATGACCTTCAGGTGGTTCAGCACCAATCTCTCCAAGGATTTCATGACCACAGAGGTCAGGGCAACAGGTCTGTAGTCGTTTAATCCTGTAATAGAGGGTTTCTTGGGAACTGGAATGATGATGGAGCATTTGAAGCAGGAAGGCACTTCACGCAGCTCCAGTGATCTGTTAAAGATCCGGGTGAAGATGGGGGCCAACTCGTTGGAGCAGACTCTCAGGCAGGACAGAGACACACCATCAGGTCCTGCAGCCTTCTTGATCTTTTGTCTCTGAAAGACCCGGCGCACCTCCTCTTCACAGATCATTAGTGCTGGTGGGAGGTCAGAGTGGAGGAGGGATGGAGTTCCTGGGGCTGCAGATAATCCTTTTGTGTGGGTGGGAGGTGAGAACTGTAGGTTCTTTTCAAACCTGCAGTAAAAGCTGTTTAGGTCATTAGCCAGCTGGAGGTTTTCCGCCGGATGGGGGGATGGTCTCCTGTAGTTGGTGATATTCCGTAGGCCTCTCCAGACAGAAGCAGAGTTGTTAGCTGAGAAGTTTTTTTGTAACTTCACACTGTAGCTCCTCTTAGCAAGCCTGGTCTCCTTCGTCAGCATGTTTCTGGCCCGCTTGTACAGAGTCCAGTCACCAGTCCTGTAGGCCTCCTCCTTGGTCTGACGTAGCTGCTTCAGTTTAGGAATGAACCAGGGTTTATTGTTGTTGTATATGCAGAAGGTCTTGGTCTGCACACACATGTCCTCGCAGAAACAGGTGTATGATGTCACAGTGTCAGTGAGTTCATTTAAGTTAATGGCTGCAGCTTCAAAAACACTCCAATCTGTGCAGTCAAAGCAGGCTTGTAACTTCAGCTTTGATTCCTCAGTCCATTTCTTCACAGTCCTTACAACAGGCTTGGAAGTTTTTAGTTTCTGTCTGTATGTTGGAATAAGATGGAGCAGACAGTGGTCAGAAAAACCCAGAGCTGCACGGGGGACGGCATGATAGGCATTTCTTAAAACTGTGTAACAGTGGTCAAGTGTATTTGTGTCCCTGGTGGGACATTTAATATGCTGTCTGTATTTAGGAAGCTCATTTGTGAGATTAGCTCTATTGAAATCACCCAGAATGATAAGCAGAGAGTCTGGATGTTTTTCCTCCACCTCTGCTATCTGGTCAGCGAGGAGCTGCAGTGCCTCCGTTGTACAAGCAGCAGGCGAGATATAAATTCCGACCAGAATAAATGAGGAGAACTCTCGCGGTGAATAAAAGGGTTTACAGTTTATGAACAGTGACTCTAGGTTAGGGCTACAAAACTTCTTCAACACTGTGACATCAGTACACCAACCTTCGTTTATGTAGAAGCAGATTCCACCACCCTTAGTCTTTCCAGAAAATTCTCGGCTGCGATCAGCGCGAAACAGTTGAAATCCGTCCAGACGGACCGCGCTGTCCGAGATGTGTTCACTCAGCCAGGACTCCGTGAAACAAAGGGCGCCAGATCTGCTAAAATCCCGGTTTTTGTGAGTCAGGAGCAGCAGTTCATCCATTTTGTTCGCCAAACTGCGGATATTTGCCAGATGGATCGATGGGAGCGGCGTGCGAAATCCTCGTTTCTTCAGCCTGACTAACGCACCGGCACGTTTACCACGCCGCCTTCGTTTCCGGCCAGCGCCAATAGCCGCTGCTCCCACAGCTAAGATGGACTGAAAAAACTTCAGATCAGCAGCAGAAACTGGCGGAGAAGTTGCATTGGGAGGTAGTCTGAGTGAAAGTAGTTCCTCCCTTGAATAGGTGATTCGGACAGAAGAGCAGAAGTCCAAAAAAACACACAAAATTATCAAAAACATCAGAGAGCAGAAGCCAGTGGCTGCCATCCGCGGCGCCATCTTGGATTTTTTTTTTTTTTTTTTTCAGGATCTCCAACTTGGTGGTGGCAAAGGAGAAGTGGGGCAGCCTAAGACCATGCATTGATCTCAGAATGGTGAACAAGGCAGTGATTCCCGACAAATATCCCCTGCCCATGACGGAGGAACTGACGGCGGTATTCCATGGCTCAAAAGTTTTTTCCCAAACTGGACCTCCGCCAAGGCTACTTGCAGGTCCCCCTTCACCCAGACAGCTGCAAGCTAACAGCCTTCGTCACCCACATGGGAGTGTTCAGGTAGACCCGCATGCCTTTCGGCCTACGTTCCGCCCAAAGCTGTTTTCAAAAAATCATGGCTACCATCTTCACTGGTCTCCCAGGGATGGTGGTGTACTTGAATGACATTGTGGTGCCGGCACAACATCAGCTTCCCACTTCGCCTGCCTTGATAGGATAATGGAGGTGCCAGCAAAACACGGCCTCACACTCAATGGGGAGAAGTGCATCTTTGGAGCAACGACCATCAAGTTCGTGGGTTTCCAACTGACTGCCGAGGGCCTGAGCCCCCTGCACTCAAACATGGAGGTGGTACTGCGGCTACCCGAAGCATCATGCCCCACACAGCTCTCATCTCTTTTGGACATGGCAAACTTTTATGAGCACTTCATTCCCCCTTATTCAGAGACGATAGAGCTACTGTGCACCTTCCTGAAGCAGGATGCACCCTGGGTGTGGGCCCCGGCGTGCTCCGCCGCCATCAGCATATTGAAGACACAGCTTACCTCTCCACCAGTACTCACCCACTTCGACCTACAGAGTCCCACGTTTGTGACGTGTGACGCTTCCAACACAGCAGTAGGAGCTGTTCTGTCACAACTTCAAGGGGGAACCGAGCGCCCAGTGGTGTTCGCCTTGAGGTCACTCACTTCGGCTGAGCAGAAATACTCAGTGGGGGAGAGGGAGGCACTGGCATGCGTTTGGGCGTGTGAACCCTGGCACATGTACCTGTATGGATGACGCTTCACACTGCGGACAGACCATAGGGCCCTCATGGCACTGCTGGAAACATCGGGGTTGGGGCCCAAACCTCTGCGCATCTACAGGTGGACAGAAAGACTACAAGCATACAACGTTCACACCCAGTTTATGCCAGGCAGAGAAAACATAGTGGCAGACCTCTTGTCCCAGGCCACACATAACTCCATTCCGAACGGCGATGAAGACCCCCTGGAGCCGGAGCTGATCCACATACTGCATGGGCCACTCCAAAACGCTGTCTTCCTGCAATTCCTCCAGGCGGCGTCTGAACAGGACCCTACACTGGCCCAGATGCACACCTTTATTTGCAAGGGCTGGCCTGCCAACGTGCCAGGGGAACTGGCACTCTTCTACAGCGTCAGGGATGATTTATCATGCTGGAATGACATCTGCGTGTCAAGAGGGCACTGCACGGTGATTCCAGAGGCACTAAAAGGCAGCATCCTGACCATGGTACAGGAGGGCCACCTGGGTGTCGTCAAAGTCAAACAGCGGTGTAGGGGCTCAGTCTGGTGGGCAGGCATTGACAAAGATGTGGAGATCATGGTGAAAGACTGTATGCACCGCCTAGTCAGTGGAAAAACTGGTGTGCCGCCACCCCCGCCCTTGCAGCCACTGCCATGGCCATCGGCCCTGTGGAAACATGTTCAATTGGACATATGTGGTGAACTGCATAGCACTCCTCCACACCAACGCTTTCTATTAGTGGCCTACTATCTCCACTCAAAATGGCCTGAAGTGTTGCCTACCAGCTCAGTCACCACCCACGTAGTCACCGATTTCCTCACCTCCCTTTTCGCCCACTAGAGCATCCTAGACGCAATCACAACAGACAACGGACCGCAATTCACCTCAGCGGACTTCGCAGCCTTTGTGGGGGAAAGAGGCATCAAGCACGTAAGAACTGCCTTCTACCACCCTCAGACGAATGGGGGGTGGGGGGAGAGAGACTCAACTAGACCCTCAAAAACGTTCTCAGGACACACCTAAGGGAGGGCTTCCATTTTCAGCTGCACTACAGAGCACCCTGCTACATTACAGAGCGACACCTCATGCCATGACGGGCAGCTCCCCGGCCCTACTAATGCTAGGACCTGAGATGTCCTTCCCTTGGACCGACTACGTCCCCCCATTGGACGCTACCCCGACAGAAAGGCCCTAACTAGGGGAAGGGTGGTCGAACAACAGCAACGTACAGTATGAAGCAAAGGTTGGACAGGAAACACTGGGTGAAGCGACCCGGGCTTGCAGTATTGGATTGGGTCTGGATCCGGTGCCCAAACCGTGCCCACAAGCTGCAGTCGTTTTGGTCAATGCCAATGCAGATCACAGCCCAGGTGGGCCCAGCCACATTTCGTCTCATTGATGGGTCACGGTGGCACACCAGTCGCCTCAGAAAAGTGACACCGACTTTGGCCCTGGATCAGGAGACGGCTGCAGACACGATGGGATCGGGCTAGGACTTTGGTGACACAAGACCAACTAGAAAAGCACTCGGAGAGCGCAGACCTCCGCCAAGCACCACAGTTCCCCCCATACAGTGTTTGTGTGTACGTTTTCAGATTCCTTGACCATGAAAACATATGACTAGCAATTAGATTCACAATGATAGGATTAGTGGTTCAATAGTTATTGACGAAAATGGCATTTTCCGTAATGGCGGTTTAGCGCCACAGTTCCCCCCATACAGTGTTTGTGTGTACGTTTTCAGATTCCTTGACCATGAAAACATATGACTAGCAATTGGATTCACAATGATAGGATTAGTGGTTCAGTAGTTATTGACGAAAATGGCATTTTCCGTAATGGCGGTTTAGCGCCACAGTTCCCCCCATACAGTGTTTGTGTGTACGTTTTCAGATTCCTTGACCATGAAAACATATGACAAGCAATTGGATTGACAATGATAGGATTAGTGGTTTAGTAGTTATTCACGAAAATGGCATTTTGCGTAATGGCGGTTTTCTTGTGGACGGTCATCCAGATCACCACCAAAATCTAATCATCTGTAGGATACCCCATTTCTGACAATCTGTGAAAATTTCATGAAAATCCGTCCATAACTTTTTGAGTCATCTTGCTAACAAACAAACAAACAGACAGACAGACAAACCAACGCCGATGATCACATAACCTCCTTGGCGGAGGTAATAATCCCAGAAGAACATCCGCCGGAGCCTGCGGGGGAGACACAGCCTGAGCACTGCTCGGCCCGGGTTCAGCAGAGACCCCACCACCTAAAGGACTTTATAACTAACTTTTGAAATTTGGACTCTTAGGTGTAGTCAGGACGTGATCGACAACAGTGGCAGAATAATCCGCTTGGTCACGCGGGTATACCAGTGGCTACCAAGGTGCTCAGTTAGCTGTATAAAGTTCTTTGTTTTTTGGGGGGAGGGGTAAATGTGAGGTTTGGACGTGGTGGCTCACCGTAGGTGACGTCATCACGTGGCAAACTGGCTATGGGGCAGGGCGGCACGATCCATCTGTAAATAATCAGTTGTGTGTTGAATAAAAGACAGTTCGGTTCACGTCCGCTGTCAGCGCCTCATTCTGAGACACAGCAAGGTGCTCAACCGAAAAAAGGGGTCACTCCTACAGTCATGTGAAAAAGTTAGGATACCCCATTAAATATTCAGTTCTTTATTAAGAAATGTTCACATATCTACTGTACTGTATGTCTAACCTTGTTTTTGTTTTTATTTGCATTTTTAACATTTACAGTGGGGTAAAAAAGTATTTAGTCAGCCACCAATTGTGCAAGTTCTCCCACTTAAAAGATGAGAAAGGTCTCCAATTTTCATCATAGGTATACCTCAACTATGAGAGCCAAAATAAGAAAAAAAAATCCAGAAAATCACATTGAAGGATTTTTAATGAATTAATTGGTAAATTCCTTGGTAAAATAAGTATTTGGTCAATAACAAAAGTTCATCTCAGTACTTTGTTATATACCCTTTGTTGGCAATGACAGAGGTCAAACGTTTTCTGTAAGCCTTCACAAGGTTTTCACACACTGTTGCTGGTATTTTGGCCCATTCCTCCATGCAGATCTCCTCTAGAGCAGTGATGTTTTGGGGCTGTCACTGGGCAACACAGACTTTCAACTCCCTCCAAAGATTTTCTATGGGGTTGAGATCTGGAGACTGGCTAGGCCACTCCAGGACCTTGAAATGCTTCTTACGAAGCCACTCCTTCGTTGCCCGGGCGGTGTGTTTGGGATCATTGTCATGCTGAAAGACCCAGCCATGTTTCATCTTCAATGCCCTTGCTGGTGGAAGGAGGTTTTCACTCAAAATCTCATGATACATGGCCCCATTCATTCTTTCCTTTACACGGATCAGTCATCCTGGTCCCTTTGCAGAAAAACAGCCCCAAAGTATGATGTTTCCACCCCCATGTGTCACAGTAGGTATGGTGTTCTTTCTCCTCCAAACACAACAAGTTGAGTTTTTACCAAAAAGTTCTATTTTGGTTTCATTTGACCATATGACATTCTCCCAGTCCTCTTCTGGATCATCCAAATGCTCTCTAGCAAACTTCAGATGGGCCTGGACATGTACTGGCTTCAGCAGGGGGACACGTCTGGCACTGCAGGATTTGAGTCCCTGGCGGCGTAGTGTGTTTCTGATGTAGCCTTTGTTACTTTGGTCCCAGCTCTCTGCAGGTCATTCACTAGGTCCTCCCATGTGGTTCTGGGATTTTTGCTCACTGTTCTCGTGATAATTTTGACCCCATGGGGTGAGATCTTGCGTGGAGCCCCATATCGAGGGAGATTATCAGTGGTCTTGTATGTCTTCCATTTTCTAATAATTGCTCCCACAGTTGATTTCTTCACACCAAGCTGCTTACCTATTGCAGATTCTTCCCAGCCTGGTGCAGGTCTACAATTTTGTTTCTGGTGTCCTTTGACAGCTCTTTGGTCTTGGCCATAGTGGAGTTTGGAGTCTGACTGTTTGAGGTTGTGGACAGGTGTCTTTTATACTGATATCGAGTTCAAACAGGTGCCATTAATACAGGTACAGTAACGAGTGGAGGACAGAGGAGCCTCTTAAAGAAGAAGTTACAGATCTGTGAGAGCCAGAAATCTTGCTTGTTTGTAGGTGACCAAATACTTATTTTACTGAGGAATTTACCAATTAATTCATTAAAAATCCTTCAATGTGATTTTCTGGATTTTTTTTTCTCATTTTGTCTCTCATAGTTGAGGTATACCTATGATGAAAATTGGAGACCTCTCTCATCTTTTAAGTGGGAGAACTTGCACATTTGGTGGCTGACTAAATACTTTTTTTGCCCCACTGTATTTTAGCCATTTTAAGTGGGAATGAATGTGGAGGTTGTAGAGGGTGCGAAGGAAAGGATGTGGAGGCGAGGCATGAGCGTAGGTCAGCACAGATTCTTTATTGACCCTCTAACATGAATACAGCCTGTTGACCCCAGCGTTGCTGCTGGGGCCCTCTTGGATGGTCTTGGGAGTAGAGCGTAGAGAGAGAAAGCTGAGAGTGAAACAAGCTCTTTTATACCGTGATACAGACAGAGAGAATGCATGGCACATTAGCATATCAATTGTCATCTAATACATATCGGTCAATACACATGATTAGCATGACATTGGTTGGCTCGAGGACGCATGCATACAGTCCCGTCTGACTGCTTCCTGTGGTTCCCTGTCCGCATGTAAATTGTCCTCTGCTTCTTCCAGCCCTGCTGCTGGGTGTGAAGAAAGCTCCAGAAGAATGTCCCAGAGGAATGTCTCCCTGCTGTGTATAGTGTCACCACACCAGCCCCCAGAAAGGGCTGTGACGAGCCCCCCCCCCCCCCCCCCCCCCCCCCGTCATTTGGGCTCAAGTAGATGCCAGTGGAGGCTGCAGTGGGGTGGGGTGGGGGTTGCCGCTCCGGTTGAACTGCCTGCTGGTGAGGAGTGTTGAAGGGCCTGTAAGTCTGTGGGGGGAAAAGGGGAGGGGTGGAAAACCGGTGGTTGTGAAAAAAAAAAAGAAAACTTACGTCTCTGACTCTTCTCGCAGCTCGCCCTGCGAGGATGTGGGGAAGGTGGGCAGCCAAATTCCCCGAGGATGCATAGTGGCTGTGAAACAACTGTAGCTGTGTGAGGGACTTGGCGGTGTGGCCGTAGATGCGGAAAGGACAGCAATCAGCTAAATCCCCGTTGTGTGCCGCGACTGAGAAACCCATACCAACAATGGAGCTGGTTTGTCCCTGGTGCGTAGCGTGCGCTGCGGACACGTAGCTTCCAGTTGCGCTGTCCTCATAATCCTGCAGTGTGTGCGCGTGGCTTCTGTGCGCGGAAGGTCCATTGCCGAGAGGTGAGTCAGGGTCAGGGAGCTTGATGGAAATCAACGCAGTTGGCGCCGATGGTCTTCCCTGTTCAGGCTGTTTCTGTGCATTGCTCGTGTTGCTGATCCTCGTGCGTCTCGGTCCCAGTGCTGCGCTCTCCGTCCGACACTGGAGGTCGCCATCGTGGAGAGAGGACAAGGCGCGCGTGCTCCTGTGTGGGTGCGAAGGATGTAGGCGATCCCCGGTCTCTGAAATCCACAGCGTGGGGAGAGGGAGATAGTCCATTTCACATTAGGTCTCCAATGTAGAGGGTGCGAAGGAAAGGATGTGGAGGCGAGGCACGAGCGTAGGTCAGCACAGATTCTTTATTGACCCTCTAACATGAATACAGCCCGTTGACCCCAGCATTGCCCCTGGGGCCCTCTTGGATGGTCTTGAGAGTAGAGCGTAGAGAGAGAAAGCTGAGAGTGAAACAAGCTCTTTTATACCGTGATACAGACAGAGAGAATGCATGGCACATTAGCATATCAATTGTCATCTAATACACATCGGTCAGTACACATGATTAGCATGACATTGGTTGGCTCGAGGACGCATGCATACAGTCCCGTCTGACTGCTTCCCGTGGTTCCCTGTCCGCATGTAAATTGTCCTCTGCTTCTTCCAGCCCTGCTGCTGGGTGTGAAGAAAGCTCCAGAAGAATGTCCCAGAGGAATGTCTCCCTGCTGTGTTTAGTGTCACCACAGGGTGTCCTAAAAAAGATGTGGGATATCCTAATTTATTCCTCACTGTTTGTTTAGAATTATATTTTACAGAAAATTTGAAAAAAGTCTTTAATTCATTTTTAATTGTTTAGTTGAATTACATGAATCTCCAAGTATTTTAAACACTGATATTTAATACCCATATGTCCAAATACGTTAAAAAAACCACACAGGCTTATACAGGGTATCCTAATTTTTTCACATGACTATAAACTGTCAGGGACGGCCCTCGCGGGCCATAAATGAGATGCTATAGGCCAGCCGTCGAGTTTGCATATTTATTAATGAAAGATAAACAATACCAAAATAATGAGCCACGTGGGGAAAAACACAAACAAGAGCTATGGCTAAGGCACAGTAATGAAATACTCAGACTAAGAAATAAACTCACACGAACACGGAGAATCACAGGGTAACTGAAGCCGGGTGTCGGGACTCCAGCCGAACATTGTAAGGATGCAACGTTATGCGTGTGTGAGGTCGCAGCCCGGAGTAACTTCGGCTGCTCCCTTAAATAGGGCTTAGAGGATTAATCAGGCAATAGGAACTCATTAGTGGAATACCATCCAGCTGTCACCACGGAGCTCGGCTCTGACAGCCAGAAGCCCCGCCGAGACGCTGTCAGAATAAAAGCCCAGAAAGGCCATAAGGAACTAACACAGAATGGGAGGAAAATACAGCATGACACGAGCGCGGACAATATCAGTGCTCAGACCATGACAGTACTCCACCCCAAACGGCACATTCCAGGCGCAACGTAACATCCAAGCCCGCCCCCCCCCCCCCCCCAACCCAGAAGGCTCCTAGTGTGGGAGGAGGGGGAAAAGGCTAGGAGGGCGAGAACCACAAAAAGGAAAAAAGTGAAAACACTCAACCGGAGGGAAAAAAACCATCAAGGAAGGGAACAGAGAACTAAAAATGACAAGGGCGAATATAGAAAAAACCCCAAAAAGAACATGGTGCAACAATCTGAGCATAGACGAAATAAACAGAACAAAGAAACTAAACTACAGGTACCAAACCCCAGGAAGAACAAAAGACTCAGACCGGTACAAACAGCGCAGCATACTATGCACACAGTCCAATCACAGGAAAAGCAACATCAGAGCGCCTCTCAAACAATAGAGAGGAAAAAAAACATCTCCACAAACAGAAATACAGGCACCATACCACGTACCCCAATAATACCAGAAAACAGGACAAAAAAAAAAACACGCTAAAGAGCGGCGATATACAGACAGTTCAATGAAGTACAGATAAACGGGCAGAGGCAACAAAAGAGCATATCTCTCAGACTACAGAGGAAACAATCAAAAAGAAAAGAAAACATTACAGGAATGCAGGCAGGCAGAGCACAATAAACAAAAAAAACAAACAGTTCGGGAGGTCTACCTGCATCCAGCATCCAGATCGCTAACAGGGGAAACAGAACATGTTCGGGCAGCCTACTCCAGTCCCAGGCCCGGGAAAACAGTACCTCTGGTACTGTCCAGCCCGTCGGGTGGCCGATACAGAACGCCAAACCGGCGAAGGAGTTTTCCAGGCGGCCGGCCCACGTCATCAGGCCACCAGGACCGCAGGGGAGAACTCTGAGGTGGCCTCCCTACCGAGAGGGATAGCAGGGGAAAGCTGAGCCGAATACAGGGAATCCCCGCGGCACCCGGTGGAGGGAAAAAGGGAACGGGGAAAAGATGAGGGACCAGTCCAGCGTCGATCGGTTAAGGATCTGCAGCTCCTTTTCCGAACTCCAAACGAACACTGAAAAAAGTAAAGTCACATACAGTACCACAAATTTTATTGTACTTTCTTGGCATATCTGTTATTTTTCATAATACCTATCAATGCAGGCGGGGCTCATGCATTAGCCACACATAGTTATCGGATATTAAAACAAATTTGATCAGCAATTGGTGTCTCCGTGGAGGAGATAAAGTCTATAATACCTTTAAAAAAATGCCCTCCAGAAGGGCACTTCAGTGGTCAAAATGGCAGGTGCTAGAGCACCACCTGGGGTCTATCTGTGCAAGTGCTTACCCAAAACAAATTGGTCCTGGGACCAAGATGGTCCATTAGATCCCCATGAAGACGTTAAAACAAGGATCCAGTGTACCCCACCCATTTTGGGGTTACCAGGGCTTGAGGGAGGTGCACGACAAACAGGTTTCTGTCCACAGGACCAAGCGGGGCTTGGCCTGAGTGAGCCACACAGGTCAGCCCCCAGTGAGGTCACCACCTGCATGAGCGATCACGGGAGTCATGGTGCTGTGTGAACTGAGAGACTGCTGTCTCCACAGCCTCGACTCCTGGATAAGCAGTAGTAGATGGATGGATGGATGGACTGATAATTACAATAAAGAAATTGGCCGAGAGCTGATACAGATTGATTCTTTTATTTTTATCTTCTACTCCCCCTTTAATGCCAGGAACATAAAGAAATGTACATTATTAAAGAACAACTGAACTGATGAATGGTAAATGCTTTTGCTAATGGGTCAATGGCAACAAGCTGGACAGAGTCTGGTAGTGATGTTAATTGATAAATTGGTGCATTCCTTCTAGCTACAGTGGTGTGAAAAAATGTTTGCCCCCTTCCTGATTTCTCATTTTTTGTATGTTTGTCACACTGAAATGTTTCAGATCATCAAACAAATTTAAATATTAGACAAAGATAACACAAGTAAACACAAAATGCAGTTTTTAAATGAAAGTGTTTATTATTAAGGTGGGGAAAAAAATCCAAACCTACATGGCCCTGTGTGAAAAAGTGATTGCCCCCTAAACCTAATAACTGGTTGTGCCAGCCTTAGCAGCAATAACTGCAATCAAGCATTTGCGATAACTGGCAATGAATCTTTTACAGCGCTGTGGAGGAATTTTGGCCCACACATCTTTGCAGAATTGTTGTAATTCAGCCACATTAGAGGGTTTTTGAGCATGAACCACCTTTTTAAGGTCATGCCACAGCATCTCAATCAAATTCAGGTCTGGACTTTGACTAGGCCACTCCAAAGTCTTCATTTTGTTTTTCTTAAGCCATTCAGAGGTGGACTTGCTGGTGTGTTTTGGATCATTGTCCTGCTGCAGAACCCAAGTGCACTTCAACTTGAGGTCACGAACAGATGGCCAGACATTGTCCTTCAGGATTTTTTGGTAGACAGCAGAATTCATGGTTCCATTTACCACAGCAAGTCTTCCAGGTCCTGAAGGAGCAAAACAGCCCAGACCATCACACTACCACCACCATATTTTACTGCTAGTATGATGTTCCTTTTCTGAAATGCTGTGTTACTTTAATGCTGGATGTAATGGGACGCAAACCTTCCAAAAAGTTCAACTTTTGTCTCGTCAGTCCACAGAGTATTCTCCCAAAAGTCTTGGGGATCATCAAGAAGTTTTCTGGTAAAACTGAGACGAGCCTTTATGTTCCTTTTGCTCAGCAGGGGTTTTTGTCTTAGAACTCTGCTGTGCAGGCCATCTTTTCCCCGTTCTCTTTCTTGTGGTGGAGTCATGAAGACAGACCTTAACTGAGGCAAGTTAGGCCTTCAGTTCTTTGGATGTTGTTGTGGGGTCTTTTGTGACCTTTTGGATGAGTCGTCACTGTGCTCTTGGGGTAATTTTGGTCGGCCGGCCACTCATGGGAAGGTTCACCACTGTTCCATGTTTTCGCCATTTGTGGATAATGGCTGTCATTGTGGTTCACTGGATTCCCAAAGCTTTAGAAAGGGCTTCATAACCTTTTCCACACTGATAGAGCTCAATTACTTTGTTTCTCATTTGTTACTGAATTTCTTTGGATCGCAGCATGATGTCTAGCTTTTGAGGATCTTTTGGTCTACTTCACTTTGTCAGGCAGGTCCTATTTAAGTGATTTCTTGATTGAGAACAGGTGTGGCAGTGATCAGGCCTGGGTGTGGCTAGAGAGCTTGAACTCAGCTTTCCAAAGATATGATAAACCACAGTTAATTTATGTTTTAACGGGGGAAGTCACTTTTTCACACAGGGCCATGTAGGTTTGGATTTTTTTTTCCCCCTTACTAATAAACACCTTCATTTAAAAACTGCATTTTGTGCTTACTTGTGTTATCTTTGTCTAATATTTAAATTTGTTTGCTGATCTGAAACATTTAAGTGTGACAAACATACTAAAAAATGAGAAATCAGGAAGGGGCAAACACTTTTTCACACCACTGTATCTGTCTCTCTGTCTGTCTTTCCCTATCTTGGATAAAGGAAAGGAAATGTAGTTTGCAACCATAATAGCTCATCCCTCTGTAGGTTTCTGTCATTTGAGCTGTACAGCAGCTATTTTAGTGGAAATGTGAGCAGCACTTGCATATATTGAATTGCACTGAAGTCATATCACTGTGGTTCATTTTCTCTGAACATTTCACTGAGAGCATGTCTCTTGTTCTTATTCTGTGTATCTCATCTATAGCAGTTGCTACAGTTTCTTTACTGTATCTCACAGGAGAAATGCAACCAGGGTAAGGAAGTAAGGAATGTGCTGTCTCAAACAACAGCAAACACTACAAAAATAAATAGATTAATTTGGCAAATTGTGCCTATGCAAGTAAGATTGCATTTCTGCAGCAGCAGAGGAGATTTCTGGGAAGTGGGTGAGATGCATTCTGTCTGAGCTGAGGACAGTGTGGTTGGGTGTGTGTATGTGTGGTTGGTGTTTGTGTGAATGGTGTGATGGAAATCCTGAGTAAACCCACATTAACCCAATCAGTCGGTCCATTTAGCGATGAAGTTTGAGTGCAACGAGGTCAGCCAAGATATCAGGAAGATGAATAGCAGTTGTTTTACCCAATATTTCCCCCAGTTCATTAAATTAAGATTGGCATGGATTATATACGTATATATACTCATGTACATGTACTCAAGTAATTTTTTTTTCATTAAATTGTACATTTGGTCATAATCTTTGATGTCTGTGATTTGAGTGAATTCAGCTTGTGAAGCTTGTTAAATGATATTAAAATAAAAGTATAAATAATAAAATCTGTTGTGTATAAACAGTATTCCATATGCATACTATACATCAAAATATGCTGATGCTTTTCTTCTGTTTTCTCTAATGAAGAATGCAGAATTACAATATTTGGGGCCATAGTGGCAGTCACACTTTTTTTTTTTTTTTTTTTTTAATCTTAAAGCCTTGTAGCGCTGTGCTTTTGGCCAGAAACTGCTCAAAACGACTCTTTCCAGTGTAGAGGTTGCTAACCCCTGCTGTAGCTGATGAATCACTTTGTGTTTCAGCCTGAGAAATCTGTCTGAATGGAAATACAGAAAATATACAGTATGTGGAATGTGTGATTTTATTGTCATCGTATGAGCCTTATGAGACTGTTTACTGTCTTGTTTCTTTTGTTACTTTGATATAGATAGATAGATGTACTTTATTGATCCCAAACTGGAAAATTACAGGGACATTAGATTAATATGTGTTTAGTCAAAACAAATGTGAATGAGTGAATGAACAACTGGTGCATCCTCTTCTTCTTTCAGCTGCTCCCTTTAGGAGTCGCCACAGCACATCTTCTGGCTCCACCTTACCCTATCCCCTGTGTCCGCTTCTCTCACACCAACCCTCTCCATGTTCTTTTTCACAACGTCCATGAATCTTCTCTGTGATCTTCTTCTTTTCCTCCTGCCTGGCAGCTCCATCTTCAACATCCTTTGTCCAATATCTCCACTATCCCTCCTCTGCACATGTCCAAACCAGCTCAGCCTTGTCTCTTTTACTTTGTCTCCAAACTGTTCAACCTGAGCTGTTCCTCTAATATAATCATTTATATTCCTGCCCCTCCTAGTCACTTCCAGTGATAATCTTAGCATCTTCATCTCTGCGACATCCAGCTCCGTCTCCTGTCTTTTCTTCAGTGCCACCATCTCCAATTATACATCATAGCAGGTCTTACTGCTGTCTCGTAAATCTTCCCTTTCGCTCTAGCTGCTATCCTTCTGTCTCAAATCACCCCTGACACTCGTCTCCACCCATTCCACCCTGCCTGCACTCTCTTCTTCACCTCTCTTGTGCACTGTGCTGTTCTTTGGATGGTTGACCCCGGGTATTTAAACTTATCAACCTTCACTACCTCTACCCCTTGCATCTTCACCGTTAAACGTGCCTCCCTCTGCTACCGGAGTGGTGACCTAGTGGTAGAGCATTCTGCCCCACAGCTGGAAGGTCGTGGGTTCAAGCCCCGGCCTGGTCATACCAAAAACCATATAAAAATGGTACTTCCCGCCTTCTAGCTTGGTGCTCAGCATAATAGAATGGGAGAAGGGAAAGTTGTTTATGGCAGTGGTCCCTCTGATTCGAAGACTTTTATTTGTCAGTACTACTATACGTACAGGACATACAGGAGAATTGAAATGTCGTTTGATGGCAATGTGATCAACATTGTAGATAGGAGAAACGTAATTTCATTCTACTGTACATGATTGGCTGTATGGATTGAATGACAATAAAGTTGGCTTCTTCTCTCATTTACTCACGTATTCTGTCTTGCTTCTAGTGCCTTTTATTTCTCTTCAGTGCATACCTCCACCTCTTCAGGTTCTCTTCCACCCTCAGAGATGGAGTGAGGAGCTCAGTTATTAGAGTAGAGCCACTACTCCACCACATTGAAAGGAGCCGATCAGGATGCCTCTTGAACGCCTCCCATGCGAGGTGTTTTGGGCACATCCCAGTGGGAGGAGATCTCGGGTCAGAACCAGGACATGCTGGAGAGACTTGTCTCCCAGCTGGCAACACTGACAACCGTCAACCATAACAGCCCTATAACATCCAGGGCCTTGAGGTACTCAGGGTGAATCTCGTCCACCCCCAGGGCCCGGCCACCAAAAAGCTTTTCAACCACCTTGGCGACCTCAGCCCCTGTGATAGGCGAGTTGTCCCCTTCGTCCACAAGCCCTGCTTCCTCTGTGGAAGGTGTATCAGTGGGATTGAAGATATCCTCAAAGTATTCCTTCCACCGCTCGACGATATCCCCAGTCGAAGTCAGCAGCGCCCCATCCACACCATACACAATGTGGACAGGGAGGTGCTTTCCCCTCCCGAGCCGCCGGACAGTTTGCCAGAATCTTTTCGAGGCCGACTGAAAGTCTTGTTCCTTGGCCTCACCGAACTCCTCCCATACCCGAGTTTTTGCTTCAGCAACCACCAGAGCTGCACTCCGCTTGGCCTGCCGGTACACCTCAGCTGCTTTGGGAGTCCCACAAGCCAACCAAGCTTGATAGGACTCCTTCTTCAGCTTAATGGCACCCCTCACCACTGGTGTCCACCACTTGGTTCAGGGGTTACCACCACGAGATGCCCCAATGACCTTGCGGCCACAGCTCTGGGCCACCGCTTCAGCAATGGAGGTGGAGAACATGGCCATTCAGACTCCGTGTCTCCAGACTCCCTCTGAATGTGGTTGAAGTTCTTCCGGTGGTGGGAGTTGAAGACCTCCCAGACAGAGGCCTCAGCCAGACGTTCCCAGCACACTGTCACTATACGTTTGGGTCTACCAGGTCTGAATGGCATCCTTCCCTGCCATTGGATCCAACTCACCACCAGGTGGTGATCAGTTGACAGCTCTGAAAAACAGTAGACATCTCATTATGGACAAACTGTGGTTAGCACAGAAGTCCAATAACTGAACACCACTTGGGTTCAGATTAGGTAGGCCGTTCATCCCAATCACCCCCTTCCAGGTTTCACTGTCATTGCCCACGTGCGCACTGAAGTCCCCCAGAAGGACAATGGAGTCTCCAAGAGGAGCACTTTCCAGCACCCCAGTCAGAGACTCCAAAAATGTGGGTACTTTGAATCATCATTTGGTGCATAGGCACAAATGATGGTCAGGACCCGTTTCCCAACCCGAAGGCGCAGGGAAACAACCCTTTCGTCCACCGGGGAAAACTCCAATATAGAGGCAGCAAGGTCGAAGGGATTCAAGAATACACGCCCCAGCTTGTTGCCCCTTGCCCGGGGCAATTCCAGAGTAGGCCAAGTTCCATCCCCTCTCCAGGAGACTGATTCCGGAACCAGAGCTGTGTGTTGAGGTAAGGCCGACTATATCTAGCCGGTATCTCTCAACCTCATGCACCAGCTCAGGCTCCTTCCCCACCAGAGAGGTGACATTCCACATCTCAAAAGCCAGTTTAGGAAGCTTGGAATCAGATCGCCAAGGTCTCCGCCTTTGACCGCCACCTGATCCACATAGCACCAGACCCCCATGATCCCCCCCTGCAAGTGGTGAGCCCACTGGAGGGCGGACCCATGTAACTCCTTTGGGCTGAGCCCGGCCGGTTCCCATGGGCGGAAACCTGGCCACCAGATGCTAGCCATCGAGCCCCTCCCCCAGGCCTGGCTCCAGGGTGGGGCCCCGGTAATCCCATACTGGGCGTGGTACACTGAATCCTTGTTCTAGTATTTATCATGAGAGTCAATGGCAAGGTACTGTTGATCAATTGTTAGGTGTTATCTTGGTCTCATGATGTCAAAATGTGAACAGCATGATGAAGAGGACTGCTTAAATACCAATTCTAATTGAACCAGAAAATTTATTGGTCAATTCATGGATCAAACATCTGTTGTGAATTTTGCTGTTAAGCACCTTGTTTGAGAACAGCAAGTTATGCAAAAAGTACTGAAACATTGAACGGTTAGAAATGTGCATTCAGATGTTAGAGATGGTCAAATTAAGTTCACCTGTAAAAATTATAGTGCATTTTAGGTGCATCCTGAAATGTCACCCAAAAGCTGAATATACCAAACTTTTTGAGTAGAGAGAGAGAGAGAGAGAGAGAGAGAGTGTGTGTGTATTCCTCATTACAGAAATTAAGCCCCCAAACACAGTCTTTCATAGCGTCCCCAAAAATCTAGAAACAGCCTTTACAAGTCATCAATTTTGAGACAAGGATCACCTGAGTTATTTTATCCATACTTTAATTTCCTGTAATGTTGTACATATTGTTGCTGTCAGGTGAAACCCTTGTATCTTCATATTTTTTAGGGATTTTTTGTTTGATATAAACTAATGATATTGGTTACCCTTTATGTCTTTGGGTGTTTTTTTCCACTAATATCATACTAATGATGTGCATTAGAAATGCCACGTAAATAAATGTCACAACTCCTAACTCAATCAGAAAATATTTTGTTTTTCTCATTTGTTCAGAATTTTTTGTTTTGGAGTTACAAGTTTGACAGCAATGATATACAAATTCCATTAAGAAAAGACAAAATCAGATCAAATATGGTAGCTCATTGGCTTTTTGTGTATATGAACTGACTGCAGGTACGGTCTCGTGCCGTTTACCACAAAAGTAAATCGTAAACCAATTAAAAAGGATGCACGATTAAAAACAATAAATGGGCAGCACAGCAAGAAGGTCATTGGATCGATTCCACCCTTGACCATCGTGGGTTCGATCCCACCCCCAGACCATCGGTGACCCTTCTGTGTGGAGTTTGCATGTTCTCCCCGTGTCTGCGTGGGTTTACTCCGGGCACTCCGGTTTCCTCCCACATGCCAAAAACATGCAAGTTAGGTTAATTGGCATTAAAACTGGGGATTCTAAATTGTCCTTAGGTATGGATGTGAGAGTGAATGGTTGTCTGTCTGTCTGTGTTGGCCCTGTGATGGACTGGCGATCTGTCCAGGGTGTACCCTGCCTCTCGCCCAAAGATGCTGGGATAGGCTCCAGCCCCCCCGCGACCCGAAAGGATTAAGCGGTAGAAGATGGATGGATGGATGGATGGGTAAATAACAGACATATTTGTTTCTGCTCAAATCTATAGAGTGTTCTAGATATTTCTGGCCCAGTGTGGGTGTGTTTGTTGTGTGGATAGAGAATTAATTTCTCTATCTGCTGTTGTCCAAAGGTTTTTTTTAGTTGCAGTATGTTGACATGGAAATTGCCAATTCGTGACATCCTCTGAAACCTCTCCAGTTTCTGCCGAGCCTTCTGTTACCATCTCACTCTTTTTTTTTTTCAACATCTGAAATCTCTAACCTTTCTGTCCTCTTCACCGTTTCCTCTAAGGCTCCTCCATGAAATGCTGACACAGACAGGACTTGAATTACACTACCTTAGTGGATGTTAATTAGGACTTGAATATGATGGTGGTAATTAGTATATGTGTAAGTGATGGAGTGTTTTTTTTTTTTCACAATATGACACTCCCCCTTAATTATTGGTGGGGTTTTTTTCAGAAGCTCCAATGAAGCGGTGAGTCAGAGCTGTGATGCGTCAGCCTCACCAATTATGTACCGTTACCTTTTATTTGTCTGAAATGGTTTGAAAGCCCGCTGTTACACTGCAGCCCGCTGTCACACTGAAGCAGAGTAACACTGAAAGTTCAGGATGACCTGAACTGTTAGACTTGGTTTTAATCCAAAACAAAGATACTTTACAACTTTTCTTTTTATGTTAGTGGCTTTTCTTCTTTTGTTAGAACAATTTCAGTTTTTAGCTCATTCCGGCAAAGCCAAAAGGAGGTGCTGAGATGGCACAGCGTCTGCCATCCGTCTGTCTTGCTGTCTGTATGTCCACATTTCACAGGAATCTCCTAGGCATTTGCCTCAGTGGTTACTGTGGCTTATATTAATCATATATTCCATACCTACATATGTATAGACATATTAGAATGTTTAGTGATTACATATGTGGAATGACCTTACGCCTCAGAACAGGACCAGAGGTCTCAACCACCGGCGAGGATCAAAGAACAGACCGAGTCGCAGCGGTGGAGACCGGATCGAACTTCCTGACCACCCAGGGTCAGGTGGAGGAGATGGAGGACAATGGAGGGGGATTACGTTAATGTGGGATGTCAGCTTTGATATGCAATGTCTTTTGTTGAGTGTGGGTATAAGTATGAAGGTCTGACTGCGCTCGACCTCTTATTTTGCTTCTGCATCGAGATGAGACATGTTAGGGAGGTGAAGCTGATAATAAACTTTGATTTATAAAATCACATCGCTTCTTCATTCCAAGCTCCCTACAGTTACCAAACTCACTCACAACGATCCTCAGGCAGGTCTTCATCTGGGCTGTGCTCAAGGTCAACGATCAGGAGATCCGGACACTCTTGGGAGGATTTCACCAAGCTGGAATGAGCTACTCCATCACTGGTCTGGTTATAAGAAATTTGTGTGTGTGGGGGGGTTCTCTTATGTTTACAAATTAGGGATGCAAGCTATCAATTAATTCATTAATTGATAATTGATTCACCTTATTGATTGATTAACGATTTGATAAGCAGCGTTTTTCCTGAGAATTTCCCTCAGTACAATACGGTCTATCTTCAACATATAAAAAGTTGCTGTTTTTCATATACTGAATAAAACATGAACACCATATTCCTCAGTTATTTATTGTACCATTTGCATTTTTTTTTACTACAGACAATGGCATTTTTTGTAGTTTTAACAAATTTTGCACTGTATATGCCCAACCATCTCTGGGCTCCAGAATACCTCCTCCCAGGCCACGGGGGGCAGGAAGTGGGTGAACAATCTGAACCTGTTTTTTAATAGGTTTGACCAACCCCCCCCCCCCCCCGCCTGCACACCAACTACTGCCGCTTCTAAAGTCATCGAGACCTGCTGTCCACACCCCACTCCACCAACACCCCCCACTCCCAGCACACAGCCCCCCAACCTGACCCTCACTAAGACCCAGGTGAGGACGGAGCTGAGGAAGATCAAGGCAAGGAAGGCCTCGGGACTGGACGGCATCAGTGCGAAGCTCCTCAAGTCCTGCGCAGACCAGCTGTGTGGGATTGTGGAGCACATCTTCAACCTGAGCCTGAAGCTGGGGAGGGTACCACAGTTGTGGAAAACATCTTGTGTGGTACCTGTACCAAAGACTTCACACCCCAAAGACCTGAACAGCTACAGACCAGTGGCCCTGACGTCTCACATGATGAAGCCCCTGGAGAGACTGCTCCTTGCTCACCTCCACCCCCTGGTGGGACCAGCGATGGATCCACTCCAGTTTGCCTACCAGCATGGCATCGGGGTGGAGGATGCAGTGATCTTCCTCCTTCACCGTTCCCTGTACCACCTGGAGAAGCCTGGGAATGCGGTGAGGATCATGTTCTTTGACTTCTCCAGTGCTTTCACCACCATCCAACCGATGATCCTGAGGGACAAGCTGCTGTGCGCAGGGGTGGACCAGCACCTGTCATCATGGATCCTGGACTATCTCACAAACTGGCCACAGTTTGTGAGAACCCGGGATTGTGTGTCCGACACGATCATCGGCAGCACGGGGGCCCCACAGGGAACAGTTTTGGCTCCCTTCCTGTTTACCCTTTATACTGCGGACTTCTCACACAACACAACACACTGCCATCTACAGAAGTTCTCTGACGACTCTGCGACCGTCGGCCTCATCTCCAACGGAGATGAAGCTGAGTACAGAGGACTTATCCAGGACTTCGTGGACTGGTGCCATCGGAACTGCCTCCAGATCAACGCAAGGAAAACTAAGGAGTTGTTGGTGGGCTGCCGCAGGCAAGGACAACCCCTCACAGCACCAGTGAACATCCAGGGAACAGACATTGAGATGGTAACATCCTACAAGTACCTAGGTGTCCATCTGAACAATAAACTAGACTGGTCACACAATACCGACGCACTCTATAAGAAGGGACAGCGCAGGCTGCTCCTACTGAGGAGGCTCAGGTCTTTTGGTGTACAAGGGGCGCTGCTAAAGACATTCTATGACACAGTGGTGGCATCAGCCATCACTTTTGGAGTGGTCTGCTGGGGCAGTGGCATTACAGCAGCCGATAGGAAGAGACTGAACAAACTGATCAAGAAAGCTAGCTCTGTCCTGGGGCAACGCCTTGACCCAGTGGAGGAGACAGGAGAGAGAAGGATGGTGGCTAAACTGTCATCTCTGCTGGAGTCCGAGTCCCACCCTATGCAGGACATACTGAACGCACTGAGGAGCTCATTTAGCAGTGGACTACATCATCCTAGGTGCACGACCGAGAGGTTTCGCAGGTCCTTCCTACCTACGGCTGTCAGACTTTATAACCTAAGCAGGTTTGCTCGCAGAGATAGCAAAACAACATGACAACCTAATAGTATTGAACGCAAAAGACGCAACAGACTTACACAAATGGTCCCCTCCAGCATACAACTAGGACAATATCAGTCGCTATGGAGGGTGACAATATGTATGGGCACATATTCATACTATGTAGGATAACTAAGTAGACGGTTATGCTGTTTATTGCATCTAGCTACAATGCTCCGCACTGTGTATATATACATGTATTTATATATTTATGTGTACATATGCATATTCATTGCGCTTATTTTCTTATCTTCTAAACTATTGCTCTGAGTGTTGCTATCCCTGTGCTGTTGCAATCCTGGAATTTCCCCATTGTGGGACTAATAAAGGCTTATCTTGTCTTATCTTATATTGTGTACTATGTGCTGGTACATCTCAGTAAATTACAAATGTCATGATTTTTTAATTTATTTTAAAAACTGTTACCAATATCATCAAATTTATCTTTTTACCTTTTTTAATTATATTAAAAAAAACTTTCACGTTCTAATTTACTGAGATGCACTGGTAGACTGTTTTAACAGGAAAATAAATTGTGAGCTGCTTCATCTGTTGCATGTTAAACATTATCATAGTACCCCACAGTCCAGGCAAACCCAGTACGATCTGGTCTCCCTCTATTGTCCGTTACCTCAGTGGCAACTTGAGTCCAGTCTGCGGGCAGTGGGGCTTGGTTTTTACCCTTGTGTAGTCTTTTTCCTCTGTGCAGCTTGTTTGTCCACCCTGTTGATTTGAAGTACGTGGGTGGACATTGGAACATGCCATTGGAACTTGTTGTGATTCTCTTAACCCAGAAGGGTGTTTTTTTTCACCCTGCACAGAGCATGTGCTCTGGGGGTTTAGTGTCTTCTTCTGCTTTTTTGGTTGAAATGCGGCAGTGGGTGACCGCGTGCGCCCCCGTCTGGATGGCGACGCCACTACGTTTCATAGAATAAGCTCCCATTGAAAAGGACTGCTGAGTTATCAATTAATTGACAACTAATCGAAAGTCAATTAATCATTAACATCCCTATTGCAAATATTTTAGTGTAAAATTGCAGCTTTTTTCTCAAGATATTTTTGTTTTATTACCTCCACCGAGGGAGGATGGAGGTAATGTTTTTAGTGATGTCGGTTGGTTGGTTGGTTTGTCTGTCTGTTAGCAACATAATTCAAAAAGCTATGAACAGATCTTGATGAAATTTTGAGAAAGGTGTGTAATAGCACAAGGAACAGATAATTAGATTTTGGTGGTGATTTGGATCACGATCTGGATGCAGGAATTTTTTGAACATTATTTTATATATTAATCTGGCACTTTTCATGTACTGCCAAGTGTCCCCTCTGGCTTAAAGACCTTGGCGTAATGGCAACATATTTTTTTTGGGGGGGGGGCAGAAAACACATGACACTGTTGTAACCAGAATATGTTAATCTTATACTGTTTATTTCTTTTTTAAAATTTTGCACAGTAACTTTGCATATGGAACTTACCATTTGAAGTATTGTACAACCAAGGCTTGAATGTTGGCATATTGGGCCAGTTGGGGTCCCACCCAGATGTCCTGTGTTTGGACTTCTTACTGGTGTCAACCTTCTCTCCTTCCTCTGCTCTCACCTCTCCTGGACCCTCTGCCTGAACATTTTTCTCTCTTTGGCTCCTGTCTTCTGTCTCATCTTGCCCTCTCTGAGCTCTGTCTAATTCAGGTTCTCTCTCTGTCTATGGTGGCATACAAACTGGTTAGAAAATATCAAGTGTTATGGAGGAATGATGTGACGAGACATGAGAGCTGCCAGTTCAGAACTTTATTCAACTCCAACAACAAGACTGACTCCCTGGCACCAAGGCGCATACATTTATATCTCCTGCCTCCTCCCCCTTGGCTCCAAGGCACGTACATTTACATCTCCTGCCCCAGGTGCATACATGTATATCTCCTCCCCCTGGCGCCAAGGCGCATGCATCTACATCTCCTGCCCCAGGCGCCAAGGCACATACATTTACATCTCCTGCCCCAGGTGCATACATTTACATCTCCTCCCCTTGGCGCCAAGGCACATGCATCTACATCTCCTGCCCCAGGTGCCAAGGCGCATACATTTACACCTCCTGCCCCAGGTGCATACATTTACATCCCTTGCCCTCTCCCCCTATTCCCCACATGACTGGGTGAGAGTGGAACCTCCTGGTGGTCCACCACACAGCCCCCCCCCCCGCCGAACACCCAGAAGGGGCCTTAACAGTCCAGTACCTTGAGCTTGAGCAATTGCCCGTAACGGCTGCAACATGGAGCAGCCGGGCCGACTGAGTTGCCTTCTGGTCATGGTGGGGAGGGAAAAAAACACGGTCTCCGGCGAGCAGTCCTCCAAAGGGGAAAAGGTGGGAAGGGAAAAGACTCGGTCTCTGGCGAACAGTTCTCTGAAGGGGGAAAACCAACCTGTGAACCCACCACAGGTGGGCGTCCACACCGAGGAGCCTGGGCTAGCACCACCTGCTCATCTGCCAAGACGTAAGTGGGCTTAAGTCTGTCTATACCGATGGTTTCCCTGCGTCCCCCAAAATCCAACACAAAATGTTTCGCCACTGTTTCCAAAACTTTGAAAGGGCTGTCGTAAGGTGGATGGAGCAGAGTTCTGTGGGCGTCTTGTCTGATGAAAACAAACTCGGCATTCTTCAAACGCTTCGATACAAAAGTGCGGGGAAAACAATGGTGCACCAGCCCCGGAACACTACTTGCCTCTGCCCTAGGAAAAAGACACGCGGACAAGTCTGTACCTGGCATGGGACCTTCTGGCAAAAATTCTCCCATCTGAAAATTTGTTTCAGATGGGAGAGGTGCTCCTCCTCCGATGCGCTAGCCACCAGAATGTCATCTAGGTAGACGAACATGAACGGCAAGTCGCAGAGCACCGCGTCCATCATCCTCTGAAAAGTCTGAGCTGCACCCTTCAGCCCGAGCGGCATGCGAAGAAACTCGAAAAGGCCAAAAGGTGTTATCACTGCCATTTTTGGGACGTCTTCCGCGAGAACCGGGACCTGGTGGTAGCCGCGGACCATCTCCACCTTAGAAAAAAATGCACATTCCGGCCAGGTGCACCGAAAAATCTTGAATGTGTGGGATGGGGTAACGGTTGTGCTAAGTGATGTTGTTCAAACGATGGAAATCACTGCACGGCCTCCACGAACAATCGGACTTGGGCACCATGTGCAGTGGGGACGCCCAAGGGCTATTGGAGCACCTAACAATCCCCAAACTTTCCAAGTTAGCAAAGTCTCCCTGCACGATAGCTAGCTTACCTGCGTCCAGGCGGTGTGGGCGCGCGAAAACCGGTGGGCCCTTTTTAGTGATAAAATGCTCAACCCCATGCTTGGTCACAGTAGCGGAAAAGGTAGGCACCGTGAGCACGGGAAAATCAGAAAGCAAACATTAATACACATCCCCTGAGGCTAAAACATTAGCATGTGTTAGTGGCCCAGCTCCCCGAGTCATACAAAGCAGTGAAGAAAAAGACATAGCATCCACCAAACGTCTGTTAGCAACATCTACAAGGACACCATATACACACAGTAAATCAGCACAGGAACTGAGCAGGCAGCTACCATAAAGTCCCACTTGTAGTTGCATCCATGAAAACACACAGTCTGACCTTTCTCCAAATGTCTTGATAGGGGAGCTGTTAGCTGCAATTAATGGTGGGCCGCAGCCTTCAGCAGACCTATCAGTGTCGACCAGCAAAATAAGACTCTTCTGGGAACCAGAGTCGACCAAAAACCGTCTCCTGGAACGTGTGTCCTTGAGGAAAAGCAGCTTCTCCCTTTTGCCAGTGGTCGCAGTTGCTACTGACCGCTGGCTGGCCCGTTTCCCGGCATCTTGAAACGGCATGGCAGGAGACAATGCTGCACGTCGGCGCCAAAACACTAATGGTAGAAATACACCTTCCTGTTCCGGCATCTCCAAATGGCTGTCCCAGCCACAACCTTTGGCTCCGCAACCTCAGTGGACTCCACCGAAGATCCCGGTGTCACCGCTTGGATGGTGAAACTCCGCCAGGATAATGCGGTATGCTTCTTCCGCCAGCGTGCGGTAGTCCCTGGCAGCCAGCAGCTGTGAATTGGCCAAAATTGGCCGCGCAAAAACAGGCAGTTGCCTCAGGAAGAGGTGGGCGAAGGGAAAAGATCCGTCATCTGTGGCCAGCAAAGCCAGCATACTTTCCATTAACTCCACTGCTGAGCCGTCTCCTAAGTCAGAGTGGGAGAGGAGCTTCTCCACTCTGTTCCAGTCGGAGAGGGTGTAACGCCATAACAGCAGCTGTTTGAGAGCGTCGTATTTCCCCCAGGGTAGGGGATCTCGGAGGAGGCGCATGGTGCGTTGAGTGGAGTGCGGGTCTAGGGAAGCCACCCCCTTAGCAGCAATAACTGCAATCAAGCATTTGCGATAACTGGCAATGAGTCTTTTACAGCACTGTGGAGGAATTTTGGCCCACTCATTTTTGCAGAATTGTTGTAATTCAGCTACATTGGAGGGTTTTTGAGCATGAACTGCCTTTTTATGGTCATGCCACAGCATCTCAATCGGATTCAGGTCATGGCTTTGACTAGACCGCTGCAAAGTCTTCATTTTGTTTTTCTTAAGCTATTCAGAGGTGGACTTACTGGTGTGTTTTGGATCATTGTCCAGCTACAGAACCCAGATGCGCTTCAGCTTGAGGTCACGAACAGATGGCTGGACATTCTCCTTCAGGATTTTTTGGTAGACAGCAGAATTCATGGTTCCATTTACCACAGCAAGTCTTCCAGGTCCTGAAGCAGCAAAACAGCCCCAGGTCATCACACTACCACCACCATATTTCAGTGTTTCCCCTGACTTAAAGACCTTGGCGCGATGGCAACATATTTTTCAGGGGGGAGGGGCAGAAAACACATGACACGATTGTAACAGGAATATGTTAATTTTATACTGTTTATTTCTTTTTTAAAATTTTGCACTGTAACTTTGCATAATGGAACTTACCATTTGAAGTATTGTACAGCCAAGGCTTGAATGTTGGCATATTGGGCCAGTTGGGGTCCCACCCAGATGTCCTGTGTTTGGTTTTTTACTAGTGTCATCCTTCTCTCCTCCCTCTGCTCTCACCTCTCCTGGACCATCTGCCTGAACACTTCCCTCTCCTTGGCTCCTCTCTTCTGTCTCATCTTTCCCTCTCTGAGCCCAGTCTAATTCAGGTTCTCTTTCTCTATGGTGGTATGCAAACAGGTTCAAAAATCCCAAGTGTTATGTTTTGTCCTGCAGGATTTTTTTTTCATGGTTTACATACATAAATAACCAAAATGTGTATTTTTTGTATGTTCATTCTCGTGTTTCTTTTTTTCCACTGACGAAGAGTAGGAAAGGGAAGGGAAAAAACCATTCGTAATAGTAATTTACTCATGCATACTTAAATTATATGATCAGAGGTGGGTATAGTAGCCAGAAATTCTACTCATGTATAAGCAGTGCTATGAAATTAATAATTAAAAGTAGACAACCAAAAATTTCTTGTTGAGTTAAGGGTACAAAGAGCACCCGCTTAAAAACTTGAGTAATGACTTCAGTCTTGAAGGTTTGAGGTTTTTCTCCAAAATTTATAACAGTTTTCTTATCCACCTTATTCCTGTGGGTGCTGCTGTAGGAACGATTATGGGTGGAGCTTCCGGTTTCGGCTGACGTAGTGTTAAATCAGTCAGTAAGAGTGGAGTAGCAGGGGCATTTAAAATAGCATTTTTAAAAGTTTTTCAAATTCATTTTAATGTATAGTTCACGTACGTGTTTTGCACTCAAGTGGCAGCTAATTTCAGCTCTTCTAGTTTTGTATTTTTTTAATTTTTTGGCATAGTTCTGGTACTTGTTGCTGGTGTTCGTGGTTGTGCCATAGACTGTATAAATGCAGGTTTCTCACCACATAGTGACAGACAACATCCAAGCACGGTGTTGTGGCATACGTCTGCTCTAAGGTAAATTTGATTATGTCCAACATATTTTAACAAAATGCAGCCGACTTTATTGCAGTGGAGACGTGCTGGCAAAATTTGGAATGTGCACTGCGTCATTACAAGCTACAGGCAACAAAACGTCATAAATCACCGGAAGTTGCTACCAGAATTCACACAAGGCATCATGGGGCCTAGGAATACAGTGGATGGTTTTCTACTTTTTTCTGTAAATTTATCTAAATTTGCAACCATTTTCCTCAAATTTGTAATTTTCTCTTGTACAGTTATGACTTTTCTTGTACATTTGAGACTATTATAAATTTGTGGATTATTTTATGGCTAATGTTTATCTTTTTTTAATCCAATCCAACTTTATTTATAAAGCTCTTTAAAAATGACAGTTGACACAAAGTGCTGCACATCAACAATAAATAAAATATAAAAACAATGAAATACAACTAAGGTACAAAACAGCACAAACAAAACAGTCGTCATACAGTAGAGACAATAAGAACAAATAAAATCAATTTCTCAAACTGGGTCAAAAGCCAGAGAATAAAAATGGGTTTTAAGAGGAGTTTTAAAACTGGACAGTAAAGAGGCCTGTCTGATGGACAAAGGCAGATTATTATAAAATTACTGTTTTGGTTTTTTTTAATAAATTTGAAACAGAATATGGCAATTTTTTTTAAACTTTTTTCCTCATACAATTTAAACTTTTGACCATAATTTTGTAGATCCAGAACAGAACAATAACTCTGAATTCAAAGAAATATAATTATTGAAATTATATTCAAAGAAATAAATTAACTTTAATGACCAAAATGCAGTTATTTCTGTTATAATATTTCTATGTATTTATAGTTTGTTTGTTTTTTTTTTAGAAATCTCCTCACCAGCCAGACAGCAGGAAAAACCTCCCTTATTTTGAAATCCAAATGTTGGCACATTTAGTTTCTCTGAAGGCTGCTGATGGATTAAAGTCATTGACTTTGTGAATTTCGGTCATCTTAGCTTGCCAGGTACATAATAATGAACATAAATTATTAGTTAATATTGTAGTAGCTAGTGAAGTAAATCCTTGCCCGTAACGGCACAAAAGGTCTTTTGTGACCTCTTGGATGAGTTGTCGCTGCGCTCTTGGGTAATTTTGGTCGGCTGCCCACTCCTGGGAAGATTCACCACTGTTCCATGTTTTTGCCATTTGTGGAAAATGGCTGTCACTGTGGTTCGCTGGATTCCCAAAGCTTTAGAAACGCTGTTATAACCTTTTCCAGACTGATAGATCTCAATGACTTTGTTTCTCATTTGTTCCTGAATTTCTTTGGATTGCAGCATGATGTCTAGCTTTTGAGGATCTTTTGGTCTACTTCACTTTGTGAGGCAGGTCCAATTTAAGTGATTTCTTGATTGAGAACAGGTGTGGCAGTAATCAGGCCTGGATGTGGCTAGAGAAATTAAACTCAGCTTTCCAAAGATGTGATAAACCACAGTTAATTTATGTTTTAACGGGGGGGATCACTTTTTCACACAGGGCCATGTAGGTTTGGCTTTTTTTTCCCCTTTAATAATAAACAACTTCATTTAAAAACTGCATTTTGTGTTTACTTGTGTTATGTTTGTCTAATATTTAAATTTGTTTGCTGATCTGAAACATTTAAGTGTGACAAACACAAAAAATGAGAAATCAGGAAGGGGGCAAAGACTTTTTCACACCACTGTACCTCTTCTGCTTTTTTTCCACATTTAAAATACTTTAATAAGCTCATGCTTCTCTTGGACAGCAATGCTAGTAGCGAGACACTCTGCCTGCCAACTGGAACATGCGGGCGGGGGTGTTTCTGAACTCTGCGTGGATGACAGTCATGCGCGTTCTTCATGTGCACGCTTACGGAGCGTCATTCCTTCATATTTGTTCTTAAATTTATATTTCCTTGGCATGGCGGCATAACTTCAAGGGTGGCAGCCCGACACGCAGAAATCTTACCAGAGGAAACCCTGGATCATCAAGTGCCGGCCCTGCTACTTACCGAGGGAAATTACATCGATCCTGCTAGTCGCCGTGTATGTCCCTCCCACTGCCATCGGCAAGAGGAGTAAAACACTAAAGGAACTCTATCAGGTCATCAGTGAGACACAAACAGCGTATCCAGATGGATTCCTCATCACAGCAGACTTCAGCCATGCAGATTTAAAGGCCCTCCTGCCAAAACTATACCAACATGTGGACTTTCCAACAAGAGGAGACAACTTGCTGGGCCTAATGTACACAACTTACAAGAGCGCAAACAGAGCCTCCCCCTCCCCCACCTGGGTCCCTCTGATCACATCATCATCTTGCTAAGACCGGCATACAGACCCAGAGTGAAAGCCATCAGACCAACAAAAAAGCAGGTACGTGTGTGGCCAGAGTGGGCCTTGGATGCTTTGAAAGACTGCTTCAGCACTACAGACTGGGACACTTTCAAGCATGCAGCCACTCACAATGTCCATACAAACATAGAGGAGTACACTGAGGTTGTTGTAGCGTACATAGTTAAATGCATTAATGATGTCACTCACTGTAAAACCATCACTGTTCGTGCTAACCAGAAGCCATGGATGACAGCAGAGGTCCATAGGCTCCTGAGGGCTCAGGATGCAGCCTTCAGGGCCGGGGAAACTGCAGGACTAACAACAGCTAGGGCCAACCTGCCCCGTGGTATCAAGGAGGCAAAATGACAGTACAGCAAGAAAATATCCGGCCACTTCAGCAACACCAGAGATGTACATTCTCTCTAGTGTGGCATACAGACCCTCACCAACTTCAAACCTCCATCTCAGACCTGTGCGAGGGACATCACACTGCTTATCAACTTAAATTACTTCTTTGGCTGCTCTGAAGCACAAAACAGCACATCAGCACAGAACACCACTCCTCCCCCAGACGAGCAGGCTATAAGTCTTGATCCGGTTTGTGTGAAGAGGACCCTCTCAAGGATCAACCCACGCAAGGCAGCTGGACCAGACAACATACCAGGTCACGTTCTGAAGAACTGTGCGGAGGAGCTCAAGAATGTCCTGGTCAACATCTTTAACATCTCCCTGAGTCAAGCTGTTGTCCCCACGTGTTTCAAAATTGCCACCGTAATACCAGTCCCAAAGAAGACCGTCCTATTTAGCTACAATGATTACTGGCCCGTAGCATTGACCTCCATCATGGGCTGCACGGTGGCGCAGTGGTTAGCACTGCGGCAGCACAGTGTACCCTTGGCCGGGGGATCGTGGGATTGTGGGTTCAATCCCAGCCCTCGACCAACAGTGATCTGTGTGGAGTTTGCATGTTCTCCCCGTGTATGCGTGGGTTTATCCCGGGATTTCTCCGGTTTCCTCCCACATGCCAAAAACATGCAGGTTAGGTTAATTGGAGACTCTAAAGTGGCCCTAGGTGTGAATGTGTGTGTGAATGGTTAAGGGATAGCGCCGTATCGTGGCTGCTTCATTCATCCAGGTGGTGGATGACCCTCAATTTCCCCTCTGGGGATCAATAAAGTATCCATCCATCCATCCATCCATCCATCTTCTACCACTTTTCCGGAGTTCCGGGTCGCGGAGGCAGCAGTTCAAGCAGAGAAGCCCAGACTTCCCTCTCCCCCGCCACCTGCTCCAGCTCTTCAGAGAGGATACCAAGGCGTTCCCAGACCAGCTGGGAGACATAGTCTCTCCACCGTGTCCTGGGCCTGCCCCGGGGTCTCCTCCCAGTGGGACGTGCCTGAAACACCTCAAGTGGGAGGCGTCCGGGAGGCATCCTAATCAGATGCCCATACCACCTCAACTGACTCCTTTCAATGTGGAGGAGCAGCGGTTCTACTCTGAGCCTCTCCCGGATGACTGAGCTCCTCACCCAATCTCTGAGGGTGAGTCCAGCAATCCTACAGAGAAAGCTCATTTCAGCCACTTGTATCTGCGATCTCGTTCTTTCGGTCATTACCCAAAGCTCGTGACCATAGGTGAGAGTAGGAACGTAGATTGACTGGTAAATCGACAGCTTTGCCTTAGAACTCAGCTCCCTCTTCACCACAACAGACCGGTACAACGTCCGCATCACCGCAGATGCTGCTCCAATCCGTCTGTCAATCTCTCTCTCCATTTTCCCCTCACTCGTGAACAAGACCCCAAGATACTTAAACTCCTCCACTTGGGGCAGAAGCCTGTCCTCAACCCAGAGAGGACAATCCACCTTTTTCCGGCTGAGGACCATGGACTCGGACTTGGAGGTGCTGATTCTCATCCCAGCCGCTTCACACTCAGCGTAAAACCGTCCCAGCAAGAGCTGTAGGTCATTGCTGGATGAAGCCAACAGGACAACATCATCTGCAAACAACAGAGATGAGATCCTGTGGTCACCAAGCATGACACCCTCCATTCCCTGGCTGCGCCTAGAAATCCTGTCCATAAAAATTATGAACAGGATCGGTGACAAAGGGCAGCCCTGGCGGAGTCCAACTCTCACTGGGAATGACTCCGACCGAGTGTTGGCAATATGAACCAAACTCTCACAACGGTCATACAGAGACCGAATAGCTCGTAACAACAAGCCCGATACCCCATACTCCCGAAGCACCCCCCACAAAAATCCACGAGGGACGCGGTCAAATGCCTTCTCCAAGTCCACAAAACACATGTAAACTGGTTGGGCAAACTCCCACGAACCTTCAAGAATTCTCAAGAGGGTAAAGAGCTGGTCTGATGTGCCACGGCCAGGACGAAAACCACATTGCTCCTCCTGAATCCGAGGTTCGACCAACGGCTGGACTCTCCTCTCTAGAACCTTGGCATAGACCTTCCCAGGGAGGCTGAGGAGTGTGATCCCTCTAAAGTTGGAGCACACCCTCCGGTCCCCTTTTTTGAAGAGAGGAACCACCACCCTGGTTTGCCATGCCAGAGGCACTGCCCCCGACCTCCACGCAATGTTGCAGAGGCGTGTCAACCATGACAGCCCAACAACATCCAGGGCCTTGAGGTACTCAGGGCGAATCTCGTCCACCCCCGGGTTCCGGCCACCAAGGAGATTTTTAACCACCTTGGCGACCTCAGCCCCTGTGATAGGCGAGTTATCCCCCTCATCCCCAAACCCTGCTTCCTCTGTGGAAGGCGTATCAGTGGGATTGAGGAGATCCTCGAAGTATTCCTTCCACCGCCCGACGATATCCCCAGTTGAAGTCACCAGAGTCCCATCCGCACCATACACAGTGTGGACGGGGAGCTGCTTTCCCCTCCTGAGCCGCCGGACAGTTTGCCAGAATCTCTTTGAGGCCGACCGAAAGTCTTGTTCCATGGCCTCACCGAACTCCTCCCATACCCGGGTTTTTGCTTCAGCAACCACCCGAGCCACACTCAGCTTGGCCTGCCGGTACACCTCAGCTGCTTCGGGAGTCCCACAAGCCAGCCAAGCTTGATAGGACTCCTTCTTCAGCTTAATGGCCCCCCTCACCACTGGTGTCCACCACTTGGTTCGGGGGTTGCCACCACGAGATGCACCGACCACCTTGCGGCCGCAGCTCTGGGCCGCCGCTTCAACAACAGAGGTGGAGAACATGGCCCATTCAGACTCCATGTCTCCAGACTCCCTCGGAATGTGGTTGAAGTTCTTCCGGAGGTGGGAGTTGAAGACCTCCCGGACAGGGGCCTCAGCCAGACGTTCCCAGCACACCCTCACTATACGTTTGGGTCTACCAGGTCTGAATGGCATCCTCCCCTGCCATCGGATCCAACTCACCACCAGGTGGTGATCAGTTGACAGCTCTGCACCTCTCTTTACTCGGGTGTCCAAGACATACGGTCGCAGGTCTGATGATACGATAACAAACTCGATCATCGACCTGCGACCTAGGGTGTCCTGGTGCCAGGTGCACATATGGACACCCTTATGCTTGAACATGGTGTTCGTTATGGACAGACTGTGGTTAGCACAGAAGTCCAATAACTGAACACCACTCCGGTTTAGATCGGGCAGGCCGTTCCTCCCAGTCACCCCCCTCCAGGTTTCACTGTCGTTGCCCACGTGCGCATTGAAGTCCCCCAGTAGGACAATGGAGTCTCCAAGAGGAGCACCCTCCAGCACCCCAGTCACAGACTCCAAAAAGGGTGGGTACTCTGAAACATCATTTGGTGCATAGGCACAAATGATGGTCAGGACCCGTTTCCCAACCCGAAGGCGCAGGGAAGCAACCCTTTAGTCCACCGGGGAAAACTCCAATATAGAGGCAGCAAGGTGGGGCGATACAAGAATACCCATCCCTGCTCGTCGCCTCTCGCCCGGGGAAACTCCAGAAAAGGCCAAGCTCCAGCCCCTCTCCAGGAAACTGGTTCCGGAACCGGAGCTGTGTGTTGAGGTGAGACCGACTATATCTAGCCAGTATCTCTCAACCTCGTACACCAGCTCAGGCTCCTTCCCCACCAGAGAGGTGACATTCCACGTACCAAAAGCCAGTTTAGAAAGCTTGGGATCAGTATGCCAAGGTCTCCGCCTTTGACCGCCACCTAATCCACATAGCACCGGACCCCCATGATCCCTCCTGCAGGTGGTGAGCCCACTGGAGGGCAGACCCATGTAACTCCTTCGGGCTGAGCCCGGCCGGGTCCCATGGGTGGAAACCCGGCCACCAGACGCTAGCCTTCGAGCCCCTCCCCAGGCCAGGCTCCAGGGTGGGGCCCCGGTAACCCCATACAGGGCGGGGTACACTGAATCCTTGATATACAATTTATCATGAGAGTCTGTTGGATCGTTCTTAGTCTGGCCCTTCACCCAGGACCAGTTTGTCTTGGGAGACCCTATCAGAGGCAAATTGCCCCAATAAAGTATACTAAATCTAAAAAAAAAATAATGAAGCGCCTTGAGCGACTGGTCATGTAGAGCATCAAGTCCACCCACACACCCTCCCTCCCTCCCTCCCACAACCCATCTCAGTTTGCATACAGGTCAAACAGATCCACAGAAGATGCCATCTCTGCTGCTCTCCATCCATCCCTCACCCACCTGGACTTAAACTCCTATGTGCGAATGCTGTTCTTGGACTTCAGTTCAGCATTCAACACAATCATCCCCCAGCACCTTATACAAAAACTCAGACACTTGGGACTCAAAACCTTCCTCTGCAACTGGGTGCGGGACTTTCTCGCAGGGAGGTCATAGAAGGTACAGGTCGGCAGCAATGCCTCAAAGACCATCACACTGAGCACAGAGGCCCCACAAGGATGCGTGCTTAGCTCGCTGCCCTTCACCCTTCTGGCCCATGACTGCGTACCAACCTACAGCACAAACCACATCATCAAGTTTGCAGACGACATGATGGTGGTGAGCCTCAGCAACAATGAAGAGACCAATTACAGAAATGAGGTGAGCCAACTGGTCCAGTGGTGTAAAGACAATAATCTCTTCCTGAACGTGGGAAAAACCAAGGAGATTGTGATCGACTTCAGGAGGGGACACACACAGCATCCCCCTCTGATCATCGATGGAGCAGCTGTGGAGAGGGTGAGCAGCACCAAGTTCCTGGGGGTGTACACCTGAGGACCTCTCCAAGGGCCTCATGTACAAAAACTTGCATGGATTGCCTACTGAAAGATGACATACGTTTAAATCAAGAAAACACCGTTAGCAAAAAAATCCAGATGTATGAAACAGTGCGTACGCAAGAATTCAAGCTCATTTCATTTGTACATCTCAATCTACTTGAAATTAAACACGCGTGAGGAAATACCAGACTCCTCCCTTGACACGCCTCATTTTGAATATGCAATTACATGCAAATAGATATGCAAATTGATATATACAATCCCTGCACGTTTGATTCTCCTGTATCCATGATCAAAAATAATGGATTTATTGGAATTTCACGGACTGTGAGTTGGAGGCGCTCCTGAATGAGGTAGAGCGGCGTAAAAACATTTTGTTTGGCACGCTGTCCTCTGGCATTAGCGCAAGATACAGGTAATTCAATAGCCTGCTCACAGCCCTATAAGATTAGTTTACCGTTTTCCTTTATTCAGACAGGGATGAGAAGGAGATGTTTATTAAAACTTGACATGTTTCGACTGACGTCTGCAGTCGTCCTCAAAAATGTCACCTGATCGCTGTGAGTTGTGACCAGCTGGGTGTATCAGCTCATTGAATAAAGGAAAACAGTCATGAAAAAGAAGACAATATAAACCTATTTAATGGGTAGCCACGGTCACCCGTCAGTTGAAAGCAGATCATATTAGACTCGACAAGTACATACGTATTTTATGTCCAAAATGCAAATCTCATTCTTTGTAGTTATATACAACTTGCATGGATTACACACTACTATTGTAAATGAATGAAGTGCGCTGGGGAAAAGGTGACACTGTTGCATTTCAAACTTTACGCATGTGTTTATTGACATAACTACTGTACACACGGAGGCGGTTGGGGGCTTGATAGAATACTGTGAAACTGTATTTTAATCAGCTAAAAAAGGAGGTCACTTACTCCAACCACTGACTTGTAACGAAGCCTTGAAGACAGGGTGATATTTGGGGGTGCACAGGTGTACATGAGGTGGGTTATTTCGGACCATTACATGAATTTACTCACCAACAAGCCACCCATCCGCACAGTGCCAGCTTGTAGTTTGTTCCCAACAATGATGTTCATTAGAATTATTAGGAAAACTGGTTCTCTCTCCATGTTTAATGTTGCAGCATTGCACTGAGACAAATTTCTAGTTTGTGTACTACATGAACAATGGCAATAAATCTCATTCTGATTCTGATTCTCTCTGCAAATTGTGCTTTGATGTTGGCCTGTTCATCTGCATTGTATGGGAATATGATGTACCTGGGTGACAACCGGATAATGCCATCCCACACAGCTGGCACCGGTCAGCTCAGGGTCGACTGGGAAATTCCCGATCCCTTTGTGAGCTCCCTCTGGAATACCGCTGTTGCCAGGAACCCCAGTGTTGTCAGCACTTACACTGGGATGGGCAGTGCAAGGCTTCTCGCCATGTCGCACTCCAAGAGTGGCCATAGCTCTGAGCACAGTTCCACAAGGACTGCCCATGGAAAACTAAACCGGCTGACAAGCCAGTCATCATCCTGAACTAGAAAATCTTCTCTGTCTCTAAATACCTTTTCTCTTCTCACTGCGTGATTTGCAGTATCTTCTAATAATGTTAATGCCATTGTTGTTAGAGGCATTTTCTGCACTTCTTTGCACTTGCTTTTATATCCAATCATCTAATTGCGCACACTTGGATGTTTGTTTATCATGTGTCTCTGGTGTGTACAATAATTTTCATGTCATTATCAGTCTCCCAACATCACCTCTAAGTGTTGCCAACGGACCAATAACAATAGAAACGCACATATGCCAGCCATGAAGTTGCAGTGGGGCTGCACATATTTCCATGGTCATTTCATTCTTGATACATCTGAAATTTTCCATGGAAAAGGACGTTTGCCATGTTTTTGTGCGTAAGTACCCTTTGTACATGAGGCCTCTGGTCCAACAACACCACATCACTGGCCAAGAAGGCTCAAACTCTTCTCTGTTTCCTCTGCGAACTGAGGCAAGCACGAGTCCCACCCCCCATCATGTGCTTATTCTACCGGGGTACCATTGAGAGCATCCTCACCAGCTGCATCACGGTGTGGTACGGAAGCTGCATTGCCTCCTGCCAAAAAGCACTACAATGCACAGTGATAGCAGCCAGCAAGATCATCGGTGCCCCTCTGCCCCCCCTCTTGGACATCTACCACACCCGCCTCACCTGCAGAGCCATCAACATCACAAGCGATACCTCCTGCCCTCAGGGAAAAGGTTCCGGAGCCTCCGGGCCCACTCCACAAGGCTGCTTTGCACTACGGGATTGCTGGGTTTTATCTTTTATCTTTATTTGTGCGACTAATAAGGGCTTATCTTATCTTAAACAGCTTTGTTCACCACCAGGCCATCAGGACCCTGAACCCCCACCCCGGACTGTAAAACACTCTCAACCACACAATAATAACCTCAGCTGTTGGCACAGAAAGACTTGGCACACCAACAGTAATTGCATCTGCTGCATTATGTCTCTGCACCTTACTGCAACCATTTGCACAAATGCCATACCTACTGCTGTCTGTCTGTATTGCAATATTGATCATGTGCACTCCAGTCTTTCACTGTCTGCACCTACACTACTGCATTGAACTTGCAACTACGAGTATTACAGTCTACTTTTTCTGTATATAGGATTGCTGGGTTTACCTTTTATCTTTATTTGCATTACGGGTAGCATTACTGTACATAGACTGCTGTTGTTGTTTTACATCCTTATTCCTTCTTTTCTTATATGTTACGCACACCACTAAGAGAGAGAAACGGCATTTCAATTCTCCTGTATGTCCTGTACGTATAGAAGTATTGACAAAAATCTTTGAAATGTAGTGCAGTTATCGGGGAATATTGTAACTCCTGGAATCTGTTGTCCAATCAAATTGCTTGATCAATTTCTTGTAAATTAGTGCATTTTTCCTGTAAATTTGTGAGTTTTCTCTTAATTTTGCATTTTTTCCTCATAAATTTGAGGGGTTTTTTGTTGTTTTAATTTTTAGCTTATTCCAGCAAATGTAAAATGAGCTAATGCCTTGGCACTGGTTTGTCCTCTCTCTGTGGCTTCTGTCTGTCCCTCTGTCCTTCTATAATTCATGAAAGTTTCTGCTCCTTCTGTGTAGTGTTGTTGTCAAGATCTTGCCAAGATCAGACCAAGACAAGACTGTGCATGACCAAAACCATAAGGTGTCAAGACCAAGACCTAGATACACAGAGCTCTTAGTCTTGACTTGGCCTTGACTCCTTAAAGTTTTGGTCTTTCTCCTTCTGTTGAGGTTGTTCTCAAGTTCAAAAATCAGGAGAGCTTATGTTCAGTGGCAATATTGTATTTTGTGTATTCTACCTCAAAACTGGTCTATCTTTTTTATGTATTTTAAACTGAAATGATTGAAACTGTGGGGAGCAGTGGCTCAGGAGGTAGAGCAGGTCATCTAATAGTTGGAGGGTTGGGGGTTCGAATCCCACTCTCCCCAGACATCCTGCCATTGTGTCCCTGGGCAAGACAGTTTACCCACCTTGCCTCCAGTGTCATGGACACTGGCAATGAATGTGTATAAATGTTCGGTAGTGGTCAGAGAGGCCATTGGCACGGATTTGCAGCCACGTTTCTGTCAGTCTGCCCCAGGGCAGCTGTGGCTACAGTAGTGGTTTACCACTACCATTGTCTGTGGAGTGAATGACTAATGTATCCATTATAAAGCATCTTTGAGTGTCTATGAAAAAGTGTTATATAAAATCTGATACATTATTATTATTAACAAGCTTTGAAATCGAGGAACAATGGGAATTGGCTTGTACAGAAGCTCAAACCAAATCAATAAATGTACGCCTTAAATTGATACATTTCAAATGGTTAATGCGGATGTATGTTACACCGGAGGAGTTAAATAAATATAACAAAAATATACCAGATACATGCACAAAATGCATGGAAAGTAAAGGAACTCTATTTCATTGTGTATGGGAATGTAGATTAATAAGAATGTTTTGGGAAGAGGTGAGGGTAACAATTGAAAAAATAATCTCAAAACAAATCATATTGAATCCTAAATTGTTTTTGTTGGGTCTGTACCCAGAAAAGCATAATTTTAATAAAAGTGAAAGAACATTCATAGACCTCAGTTTGCTTAATGCCAAAAAATGTATTGCACTATTATGGAAAAAGACTCATAGACCAGATGTGACTCAGTGGTTAAGACAGATGTTAACAAACCTTCCATTAGAAAGAATAACATATATACTGAAATCAAAGGAAATTGTGTTTGAGAATATATGGAGACCTTTTATTGATTATGTAAAAAATTTAAACATAACTTTTGAAGAAGAAGGTGAATGATGTGTGTGGACCTTGTAAATTCCAAACTGGTGAACATAATATGTATACTTATGTATTGGATTGTCTAGACTAAACAGAGGAGCATTGTTGAAGACTTGATTTTGCTGGTGGTTGTTGGTGTTTTTAGTGCATCTTTTTTTTTTTTTTTTGTAGTACTTTAGTGTTAGTGTTTGATTGTTTGTATCATGTTTGTTAAAAAAAAAAAGGTTCAATAAAGATATTGTGGAAAAAAAAAAAAAAACAAGCTTTGAAATCAGGCTCCTCAGTTTTGTTGCCGGGTTGACCTTCTCATAGGATGACCAAGATATGATATCTGCTCTGTAAACACTATGAACACACAGTGTGACAGCAGAACAATCCTACATTTGGCTCGGCAATGGCAGGCCTATCATGTCCATTCTCTCTGTACAGTAGGGCTGTGGGTTCCCTCCGTGTGGCCTCCACAGTGACGTCGTTTTTCAGCTGCCACAAACCGGCGTGTTGTTTCTCTGCCTCCTCAACAAACTCCTCTCAGCCTTCTCTCCACTCAAAAGCTGACTTGTGCTGGAATCTGTTTTGACTCCGGGTGTGAATACAGAAAATAAATATATCCACTGCTGTGAGTCAGAGACAGTTTATCCAAGTTGACAAATGCTGTTTGACTTTTCTTTGTCTTTAAAAACGTAATATGGCATCCGTCTGAATATGTAAAACTAGTGTAAAGCAAAGGAAATTATGTTGACATTTAGATGACATTAAAAAAATCTGAAATGCAGATTCTGTAATACGCATATAAAATATGCAGTGGGGAGATGTTATAAAAGGTTCTGATAAACAACAATTTGAACTTTTTTTTCTGCAAACACAGTGTATTTATAAATATTAGTGGTGGAAATCTTTTGGTACCTCAGGATTCGATTATGATTCAGGGGGTTCTGATCTAGAACGATTCTTGATGCATCTTTTTTTTTTCTAACACATAATCTTTCAGTCAAAAATAAGCAGAATTTTGTTTAAATATTAGATTTCTGATGAAAAATAGAAGCAATAGAGAGCCTGAGTCACACCCCCTGTACTTCCGCATATGGGACCTTAAATCAGAAAAATTCTCCATTGAAATGAATGGCAAGACCGGAATTATCTTTTGATCCTGATGGACTTTTACCCTGAGTTACACATATGATGTTTGTCAATTTAAAAGATAATTTTCCATGTAAATAACGGTATAGGTTGTTGTCTAACTGTTACGGTATAAGGTTGTGAAAATACGTAAATTAAAAAGGTACAAACACAGATGGATGGAGCGTTTGTCATCTTTTCAAAGCGCGCCCAGGGGGAAGTAACTAGCAGTCCTCTGGATCAGCTGCAGCTCTCACAATACCAAACAGTACCTTTGTGTTGTTTTTCTCCTCTTTGGATCCTTTTTTCATCGGTCAGGAAACAGGAGGTGAGGTTTTAGTAATCTCCTGCCTTGTTCATGTTTAGTGATGTGGGATGATGGGAGCTGTTTTGTGCTAATTGTTGAAACAAAAGCTAAATATTCCTCTGTTATTATACCACAGCCGACAACTTTAATTACGTGGAAAATTATCTTTTAAATTGACAAACATCACATGTGTAACTCGTGGCAAAATTTGATCGGGATCAAAAGGTAATTTCGCTCTCACCATTTTTTTTCTCTCTCCTAGGTGGGGGTGTGTGGTGTGGTTTTACGTGTTTGTCGTGTTTCTGGGGGTGTTTTGGTTTTGTTTTGGGGGTGCTTGAGTGTGGTGTGGGTCTTGTCTGGGTCTTTTTTCTTTTCAGCTTTGTTGGTTCCAGAGTGCTGCTGTGTGCTTGCTTTTGTCGGGGAAGATCCCGGCCATCATTCGCCTCACTTTTGTGTCGTGCCATAAACTGTCCAGATGCCACAGTTCCATGTTTCAGAGTTCTGCTTTTTTTTTTTTTCCTGTCAAAATTAATCACATTATTAATATTTAAGAATCTGTAAAAATTTGTGCATCAGTTAAGAGTCATCCACATCATGATGCATTGGAAAAGTTATTTCTGTAGTGGTCCGGACAGGTCTGCAGCCCCTGCCCACGTTTGTGTTCTAGTTTGTCCCGTTTATCATGTTTGGTGTGTATCGCCTCTGTTTGTGCAGCCCTGTCCGTCCGGTCAGCTGTTTTCCTCATGTGTCAGCTGTTTGTCATGATTGCTCTCCCCACCTGTGTTGCATTACCATGATTATCTCTCTGTCTATATATGTTCTTTTTCAGTCTATGTTCTTTGCTGCGTCGTTATGTTAACGCCATGTATTTGCACTACGCTGCTTGGAATTATTATTTGTTTCGCCACACTGTTGGGTTATTATTTCATTTTGCTTCTGCCCTCGCGCTGTTATTTTCTGCTAGTTAATAAATCTTGGTTTACCAGATTCGCCTGGTGAGTGGGTCCTCTCCCTCTTTGTCCTGGAGGAGCAAATGGAGCCCTGACAAAAATCAACAATTTACAAATAAAAGTCACAAATTTACTAGAAATTGTTCAAAGTAAAAAATGCTTGTTGCAAACAATAACAAAAAATTAACAGTTTACAAGAAAAAAATTCACATAATTATTATAAAAGCTGCAAATTTAAGATAAATACTTCACAAATGTAGGCAGGAAAAAAAAGTTTTGTGGAACAAAAAGTTGCTAATGTCAAAGTTGCATATGTAAAAAATTACAAGGGCGGTGGGGGGGGGGGAGCTGAAACGTTCATAGGCTGACTAAGAAGGAGTTATGCTCGTAGGTGCTGAGCCAGTGGTATTTGTGCTTCAGTGGCCGAGGAGCAAGAGGGCAAAGCAGAGCTGAGAGTGAGAGAACATCAAGAGTATGGGGACATTAAACCACATTTGGTCAAATTTGACCACTGCATCATGGTCAGTCTTTGAACTTTTCAGCCCCCCCTCGTATGTAAGAAAATGAGAAAAAAAAATCCTTCATTTTAAGGGTGAAACATATTTTGTTGCTATTTGTAAGTCTGGTTTTGGGGTCATAAATTGGTAAAAATTGCATTTTCTATTGTACATTATAAATGTCCAGAAAAAAAATCATAATTTTCATATATATATATAAATGCAGATATGCTGTCTCAAAGGTTTATTCATAAAAAAATCACGATGTTTTATGCATGCTCATAGGCCTGTATTGTTATTAGGAGCAGTCCAGCTTTATAAGGACACCTGCGTGAAGTGGAACAGCTGTTGTGTTTACATCATGCCCACACAAACGATGTGGGAAGGATGAATAAGATTAGAAATGCAACAGAGAATGTGACTAAAATTCACTGCAGTATTTCAGCAAGTACTTTTCTCAGCATGCAATTCTTCACCCTAAATAGTCATTAAGAAATAATAACTGGACTGTCTCATACACGCACTGCTGTGTCTCTCTGCAGCCTCAAAAAATGAGACAAACTCCTATTTTTTCCCCCTTTCAGCCTCAGTTAGTGATACACTCCTGCCCTGTATTTATTTTTGAATCATAGTCACACAATAGAGTTGGTCCACCAGTGTTACTTCCTACACAGAAAACAGCACACATGCCCTGTCTAGCAACCGGACTCAAAACAATAGAGCCACAGTGTTGTGGACTGCAGTAATGGCAGTCAGTGAAAAATAGTTCAAAATGTGGAAGTCAATTTATGCTAGAGGCAGTGGGACCAACAATAGTTATCACCAATAGGAAAATAATTAACTCAGAGGAGTTCCGTTCTAGTACTGCTTAACTTCTTTAATGAACTGGAATCTATATATGTTTTAAAAAGATAAAACCTCTGGCTTGAAGACCTTGGCATGGTGGCAACATATTTTTTCGGGGGGTGGGGGTGGGGCATGACACTGTTGTAACCAGAATATGTTAATTCATACTATTTATTTCTTTTTTTTTTAAATTTTGCACAGTAACTTTGCATATGGAACTTACCATTTGAAGTATTGTACAACCAAGGCTTGAATGTTGGAATATTGGGCCAGTTGGGGTCCCACCCAGACCTCCTGTATTTGGCCTTTATGCTGGTGTCATCCTTCTCTCCTCCCTCTGCTCTCACCTCTCCTGGACCCTCTGCCTGAACACTTTCCTCTCCTTGGCTCATCTTGTCTGTCTCATCTTTCCCCCTCTGAGCTCTGTCTAATTCAGGTTCTCTCTCTGCCTATGGTTGTATACAAACAGGTTAAAAATGCCAAGTGTCATGTTTTGTACTGCAGGATTTATTTTTTTTTTATCATGGTTTAAATAAATGACAAAAATGTGTATTTTTTGTATTTTTATTCTAGTGTTTCTTTTTTTTCCACTGAGAAAGAGTTAGAAAGAGAAGGGAAAAAAACATTCATAATAGTAATTTACTCATGCATACTTAAATTATATGATCAGAGGTGGGTATAGTAGCCAGACGTTCTACTCATGTAAAAGCAATGCTATGAAATTTATAATTAAAAGTAGACAACCCAAAATTTCTAGTTGAGTTAAGGGTACAAAGAGCACCCACTTAAAAACTTGAGTAATGACTTCACTCTTGAAGGTTTGCGGTTTTTCTCCAAAATTTATAACAATTTTCTTATAGTTTTCTACTTTTCTCTGTAAATCTATCTAAATTTGCAACATTTCCTCATTTGTAATTTCCTCTTGTAAAATTATGACTTTTCTTGTATATTTGAGACTTTATTATAAACTTGTGGATTATTTTATAGCTAATATTTGTCTATTTTTTTTAAATAAAATTACCATTTTTTTTTCAATAAATTTGAAACAGATTGTGGTACAATTTTGAATTTTTTTCCTTATATAATTTTTACACTTTTGACCATAATTTTGGAGAGCCAGAACAGAACAATAATTTAACTCTGATTTCAAAGAAAAAAATATTAATAAAATTATATGTAAGGAAATAAATTAACTTAAATTACCAAAGATGCAGTTATTTCTGTTATAATATTTCTATATATTTATAGTTTTTTAGAACTCTCCTCACCAACCAGACAACAGGAAATCCAAATGTTGGCACGTTTAGTTTGTCTGAAGGCTGTTAACGGAAGTCATTGACTTTGTGAATTTCAGTCATCTTAACTTGCCAGGTACATAATAATGAACATAAATTAATTAATATTGTAGTGGGTGGTGAAGTAAATCCTGTCACTCTTGCCTTTCCCTGCATATGAAGCCTAACCACACCTGTTTGCTAAGTGACTCTTCATTATTGTTCCCGTTACCAGCGGGTTAAAACCACGATAAATGCCTCCACTGCTTACATACCTCTTTCGCTTTTTTTCTGGGTTTAAAGTACTTTAATAAGCTGTTATTGTAAATGTTACCAGCGGAAACCCTATGTAACCTTTATGAAACAAAAGAGGGAGAGAAGGATGCATGGGTTCTCTAGGCACCCATGCACAACAACAGCAAGTTATTTTCAATTTTTTGGACCAATTAAGAAGTGAAATTAAAAAATTTCCCATGGAAACCTAAATGTTCCTGGGAACCCTGATTGAAAAATGGTTTAAACTTTGCAACTTTAAAACCTTAAAAACAAGACCTGCTCTTCTTTTAAGCTGAGCTAGCTGCTGAGACACCCCAGTCACCACCCCTAACACCACTTCCGGAAGTGGCCTGGCAGCCTCCATCTTTTTAATGCATTAATCTGCCTGCATTATGTACTGTATAGATACAGGTGCATCTCAATAAATTGGAATGTTATCAAAAAGTTGATTTATTTCCATAATTTAATTCAAAAAGTGAAACTCAGATATACAGTACATTCATTACACACAGAGTGATATATTTCAAGTGGTAATTTCTTTTTATTTTGATGGTTATGGCTTACAGCTTATAGGACTGTGTGGAAGGCTTCTCCGCAGTATCTTAGCCGTTCCTAGGACTGTGCTCTTCTGCACTGAGATCTTGGAAGCTGTTCTTGGGATCTGCTGGAGCTCCTCTCCCAGTTTGGGAGTCTCAGTCCTGGATGCTCCGTTTACTACTGGTTCCACTGTCACCTTCGCTTTCCACAACTTTTCCAGCTACTCTTTATGTCCTTGGTATTTTTCCAGCTACTCATGTTCCTTCATCCTTATGCTGTTGTCATTCAGGATTTGCCAGATCTGTCACAGCTGTTTTTTCTCTGCTGTTTGTTACGACTACTGGGCTGGTCATCACCAGTTTCAGAAGAGCCTCAGGATCTTAAGCCTGTGTCTCATGGAGTAGCCAGTGCTAAAGAACGTTTATGAATGTAGCAATTTTTGGGTTTTGTCAGAGTTTGATAAAGGTTGCAAAACGGTTCACAAACAGTTTTTAAGGTTGCAATCAGTGTTTCTGCAAACGTTTGCAAAATAGTTGAAACACATTTGCAAACGCTTGTAATGTGTGTTGCTACAGTTCTTTTTTTGGTTTGCCAGGTTGTGAACACCTTTAAGAACCTTTATAACAGAACTGTTGGCAGTCTTAGAAACTTGGACAAACAGTTTTGCAACATTTTACGAACCCTGACGAAACCCAACAGTAGCAATGTTTGTGAATGTTCCTCAGCATTGACTGCTCGGTGAGATACTACCCTTGGATTGATCATCGTTTGGCGATGTCTTCCATTTGGACTTTTGAACTTCCAGTCCACAGATGTTCCTCTATGTTGTGAAATGGTTGTGCATATTTTTCTTCTAAATCTGCAATTTCTCTTAAACTTGTGTTTTGGTTTTTTTTTGTTTTCTTTTTTTTTTGTGGCAGGGTGGCATAGGAAGCTGTTGCCGAAGCTGTTCTTTTAAGAAAAGTTAAGGAAAGATGAACCTTTATTAGTCCCACAATAGGGAAAATACCAAATTTACTGAGTTAATTTCAGCACCAAAAGGAGTAATACAGTCCAGAGCTGATATAACAGATCTTTTATTTTATTGTTAACCATTACCCATTCTGTGCCACCCCCCCCCCCCCATGTTTTCTGTTGTACAGGAAGTGTGCTCCAAGAGAAAATCAAGCAGCCCACACATGTGGAACTTATAGAACGGTTATGTCATGGGTGAACGTGTAGAGCGTTTGATTGGCTCTTCTCACAGGGGAAATGAAATATGTTGGTTAGCTGGAATAAATGTGAGCTGACAGAACAGTCAAAGAGGGTCTCATGACTGTTGCTGCTCACTTCTCTTTGTACCACTGACACCATGATGAGTCAGCATGTCAGAGTTTTATAGAGAGCAGGGACTACTTCGGTGCTGAATGGACCAAATCTAGGTGAGTTAATTCAGTTAAGCTTACATAATGATCACATTGGTTTTTTTTAGTAGTTGTGTCACATTCTGAGCGCGGGGGGATTCCACCGGGCTCAGGTTGTCTGCTTTTTTTTTCCTATTTGTACTGTGTTGTCATTTTTAGTTGTACTTATCCTATATTGTTTCTCAGTATGAATTATTTTCCTGTTTACGTTCGTTACAGTTTGTTTATTGTATTTTTGAGTTTGCCTGTCTCCATTTTTTGCCATATCTTATATTTATATTCTGTTATGTTCTTTCTCTCTGTGTTGACAGCTGTCAACGGCTTTATAGGGTTTTGCTCTGTGTGGGCATGGCCCTGTCAGCTGTCAGCTCCGATGGCTCCCTCATTATTTCCAGCTGGTCCGAATTGTATCTTTATTTTCTCCTGCCCACTCAGATTACCCACACCTGTTGCTACTTATTTCATTTTGTCGGTAGCCTTATTTAAGGGGCTGTGCACCATTGACGGGCGCAGCACCCTACTCTCTTCTTACTAACATAAGTGTCTCTTACCTGCCTTTCTGTGTTTACCCTAGCATGTGCTCCACGACTAGTTTTCCCCAGGTTAGCCGGCGATTCCTCTCGCCTTAGTGTTTGCTATTTTTGGCTTCCTTTTACCTTCTGCTCCTACTGATTTTTGGTTTTGTTTTGTTAGAGCTTTTTGTGTTTTCTCTCAATTAAATTTGCAAACTCACAGCTGCCATTTGGTGCCTTTATTCAGCCCTGACAAGGGAATTTATGACAAGTTGTCCATTCATTCAACCTTAATTCCAACTTCACAGGGTTCTGCAACCTGTGGCTCCAGAGCCACGTTCTGCTCTTTCTCATAACCACTGGATTCATTTGGTTTTGATTAAAAAAAAAAAAAAAAAGTAACAAATGTCAAAGTTGCAAATTTTCACAACGCAAATCACAAACTTGTGTTGAGAAAAAAAGCTCAAAATTACACGAAAAGCTTCAGATTTTGGGAGAAAATTCCAAGAAGGAAGAGTACATTTACAAGAAACTAGAGGGCACTCAGAGAGCGCATGCCTCCGCCAAGGCGCCCTCCCTCCCTTTGTCCGTCCATATCGCATGAATGTGTATAAATGTTCGGTAGTGGTTGAAGAGGTCGTTGGCATGAATTGGCAGCCACGTTTCCGTCAGTCTGCCCCAGGGCAGCTGTGGCTACAGTAGTAGCTTACCACTACCATTGTCTGTGGAGTGAATGAATGATGTATCCATTGTAAAGTGTCTGTGAGTGTCTATGAAAAGCACTACAGTATACAAATCTGATGCATTATTATTATTATCGCCATCCATCTGTACATTGCGAGAGAGGGCCTTGTTGGAGGTATGCACTCACGGATCACCTCCAGCATCTAATGAGTTCAGCTTTGGGCCAAGGGCCACCTCTGGTGAAAATGTCATCCAGATCCATCTATAAGTTTTTGCGTGATCCTGCTAATAGACAGAGAAATGGCAGCACTGTCGCCAAGTGCTTGCTCACTAGAGCAATCACTAGAGGAGATGGTGAGGTCCCCCACAGATGCACCACATTTGCTTAATCTGTGCTATCAGTGAGGGGCACCAAGATCTGGAATAACATACCACCTGCAAACAAAGAACGTACCACACTGAACACTTTTAAGACTCATTGTAAAAATTGGCTCTTAAACAACCAAAACTGTACCTATAACTAGTGGTTGCTCTGCAGCATATGCATATGTGCCCGTGCATCACACACATATGCCCCACCTCTTGTTTGTTGCTGTCTGTTGTTGCTGTGAGGTGCTTGGTGCATGTGTGTGTACGCATACACAGCACTTCACATGTGTGACATGAATATTTTGTTTTGTAACACCTTAACTCTGCACTTTGTACAGTTTCATTGCAGTTGTTCTGCTCATGCATGATTGTTTGTGTGTTTTTGTGACTCACCGGGGGGGGGGGGGCAATAGATATAAATTAGCAGTATTGCTAAATCTGGCATACTTATATTTGTGTTGATGTTCATTAGTATGTAATGTCCCTTTCAAATAAACATTAAACTAAACTAAACTCACAGGGGATCGCCTGATTGCTGGGGCCTTTCTGCAATTGTGGGGTTTTCCTCTACAGTTTCAAAGTGCTATGAGATGACTGTTGCTGTGAAATGGTGCTATATAAATAAAGTTGAATTGAATACCATGTGGGTCATGTGGCTGCAAAGACATCCTTGTCTGCCGGCCGGAGTTGTGTCCGCATGCGCTCCAAACCACCACACTTTGCTTGCTTTTTCTTGACGTATTCAGATGCAGTAATATCAATCATCACATACTACACTACTCTCAAAAAGTTAAAGATATTTGACTTTCGGGTGAAATTTCAGGATGTACCTAAAATGCACTATTGTAGAAGATGTGCTCAAATGATGAGGCTGAGTTTAGTCGTAAACCAGCTTTATTGACAGAACACAGCTTCTAGCATTCTCAAAGCAGGAAAGAGAAAGAATCATATCTCATCACCCTTTTATATGTTTCCAGCATCAGAATTCAAGTCACATGGTGTTTTCAGTAAACATACAGTCACAAAGCATCCCTTTGAATCTTCACCATTGTCTCTCATTTCCTGATGAACCGGAAATCTCTCCGGGGCATCTTCTGTGGGACAAAGAGACAAATCTCACACCTCCTTGTTATCTTCTGCAGATTCGAGTCCTTTGTCCTTGCAGACGTGACACCCTCAATACACATGCAGTCCTGTCTCTGTGGAAACGTGGGCCCACAATGTGTGTCGCCCACACTACCCCCCCCCCAAACGTCTAGTAAGGGCAAAACCTGCATGGCATAAAAAAAAAGAAAACACAAAACACTCCATATATCGCTAATCAATCCACCAACTGCCTAGGTTTTAACTTTCTGCCGAATCTGCTGCAACCTGGCTTGGCTGCACCTGCAACATCTCTCTGCACCTGTGGATTAAAGCTGTTAGCACCTTTCTGTGAAGATTTTGGAGAATGTCCTCTCGGTGGCCTGCCACGGCGGGGGGGCCTCGCGAGCTGCACTTCCTCATCAGCCAAAACAAAGAGCTGTTTATGCAAATTAACTCCCTTCTGCCCCCTAAATCTAGCAGAAAATGCTTCTGCCCAGTCTCCAGCACTCGGAACAGTCCGTCATAAAACGGCCGCAAACTTGGACGCTGAGCATCATGTTTAACAAAAACAAACTCTGCATTTTTTAAAGCCTTGGGCACAAAAACGTGTGGTAAACTGTGATGGACCGGGCCAGGGAGCGTGTTTGCTCCCGAGTCGCTCTGCCACGGCTGAGCAGGGGGGTGCATTTGGTGTGGGATTATCGGGGAGAAATTCCCCCGGTAAACGGAGAGGTTGTGCAAAAACTAATTCAGCCGGGGAAGCATGCAAATCTTCCTTAGGTGCAGAACGCAACCCCAATAAAACCCATGGAAGTTTGTCCACCCAATTTGTATCCGTCAGCGACGCTCTGAGGGCTGCTTTCAATGACCTGTGAAAGCGTTCGCATAAACCATTAGCTTGGGGGTTATACGCAGTAGTGCGATGAATCTTCACCCCCAAGCTGCGGGCCATCGATGACCATAGTTCGGAAATAAATTGGGGACCCCTGTCGGACGTTATGTCCGACGGTACACCGAAACGCGCAACCCACGCTGCTAAAAATGCTCGCGCAACTTCTTCCGCTGTGGTTGATGTCAGAGGAATCGCCTCTGGCCAACGCGTGGTGCGATCCACCATCGTCAAAAGATGTGTGTGCCCGTGTGACAATGGGAGCGGGCCCACCAAGTTAACATGCACGTGATCAAAATGCTTAGCGGGGATGTGAAAAGGTTCCAACGGGGCCTTAGTGTGTCTGTGTATTTTGGCTCGCTGACACGCTACGCAGGCTGCCGCCCATTCCTTGACCTGTTTGCGCAACCCGGGCCAAACAAATTTCTCCCCCACCAACTTAATCGATGCGCGCACCCCCGGGTGCGCGAGAGAATGGACCAAGTCAAAAACGCGGCAACGCCATGCGGCTGGCACCACGGGGCAGGGCCGTCCCGTGGAGACATCGCAGATTAGTGGGGGCATACCACTTTGTTGCTCCCTGTGCTCCAGCCTTAACCCTGTTGGTCCAGACTGGAGCGCGCGCACGTCCGCGTCGTTAACCTGCTCCGCAGCCATGGCTGCATAATCTAACCCAACACAGACCGGGGCTGCGCGCGCTCCCGCGTCGCTGCCCGGGCCCGCGGCCACGGCTACAGAGTCTGCCCCTATGGGGCTTGGTGGTGCTACCGCGCGCGAGAGGCAGTCTGCCACAACATTGTGTTTACCCGCGACATGCTGAATATCAGTAGTGAACTCCGATATTGCGGCTAGTTGCCTTTGTTGTCGGCCTGACCAGGGTTCTGAAATTTTGGCCATCGCAAAAGTTAGCGGTTTATGATCCACAAACGCGGTGAAACGTCGCCCCTCTAACCAGAACTGAAAATGACGGATGGCCAAGTGTAGGGCCAAAAGCTCCCTGTCAAACGCACTGTATTTACACTCACTATCGCGCAAAGTCCTGCTGAAAAACGCGAGGGGTTGCCAGGTACCTGCCACAAACTGTTCAACTACCGCCCCCACCGCTACATCGGAAGCGTCAGTGGTGAGCGCCATGCGGGCCGTTGGAATTGGGTGCGCTAACAAAACTGCGTTTGCCAGGGCTGATTTGACCTGGGCAAAAGTGCGCTCCCGCTCTGGAGACCATTCAACTTTATTTGCAGGCTTTTGTTTTTTTAACACGGTGTACAATGGCTGCATGAGCCGTGCTGCGCTTGGGAGGAACCGGTTGTAAAAATTAACCATCCCTAGAAACTTCTGAAGCGCCTTGACCGTTTGAGGTTGCGGAAAATCCGTTATGGCACGCACTTTATTTGGAAGAGGAATCGCTCCTTCTGCCAAAACGCGATGTCCCAAAAAATCAATCTGCGCCACCCCAAACTGGCACTTCGCTGGGTTAACTATTAACCCGTGCTCTGCCAGCCTCCGAAAAACTGCTGTGAGGTGTTTTTCATGCTCGCCCTCGGACGCGCTGGCTACCAAAATATCGTCCAAATAAACGAACACGAAAGGAAGGTCGCGTAAAACTGCATCCATCATGCGTTGGAAAGTCTGCGCGGCCCCCTTGAGGCCAAAAGGCATGCACAAAAACTCAAAGAGGCCGAAAGGAGTTATGACCGCTGTTTTGGGTACATCTTGCGCGCGCACTGGAACCTGGTGGTAACCGCGCACCAAGTCTATTTTAGAAAAAATGCGCGCCCCCGCCAAATGAACAGAAAAATCCTGAATGTGCGGAATCGGGTAGCGGTCATGAGCTGAAACGTTGTTCAACCTGCGGAAATCGCCGCAAGGTCGCCACGAGCCGTCAGCCTTTGGGACCATGTGTAACGGCGAAGCCCAAGAGCTCTTGGAGCGTCTAACAATGCCCAGTTTTTCCAGATTAGTGAACTCCTCGCGCGCGATGGCCAGTTTAGCTGGGTCCAAGCGCCGAGCTTTTGCAAAAACGGGAGGGCCGGTGGTGGTTATGAAATGCTCCACCCCATGTTTAGCCACCGTTGCCGAAAACATGGGGACTGTGAGTGCTGGGAACTGAGCAAGCAATGTGTGAAACTTACCACCCGCAGCTGAGACGCTGGCATGTGCAGTTGGCGGGGCCACCCGAGCTGTGCAGGGAATAGAATGAAAGGACAGTGCATTAATCAGACGTCTATTAGCAAGGTCAACCAATAAACCATGTGAGCACAAAAAATCAGCCCCTAACATGTTGAAACTGACTGCTGCTACAATAAATGTCCACTCAAATGAACGGCCTTGTAAGGACAGAAGCATGGTCCTCTCACCAAACGTTTTAATCGTGGAGCCGTTCGCTGCTGACACTGACACCCAGGGAGCTTTAGAAGGCATCAGCCGTTCCGCGTAGGTGGGTGTGACGAAACTCAGCTGAGAGCCCGTGTCCACGAGGAACTGTTTCCCCGAGCGTGCATCCGTCAGGTAAAGCAGCCGGTTCTTGTTGCCGAGGGTCGCAGCTGCTACCAGCCCTCAGTCTTGGCGTTTCCCTGGCGCTTAAAGTTGCACGGTGGGACACACCTGTGCGCTCTCTCTGCAAAACGGCAGTGGTAGAAACACGAGCCGTCCTCCGCTCCGCGTCGTCTGGCTCCCGTCGCCGCCGTCGTTGGTGCGTCTGGCGCCGCGGCCGCTGGACCTGCGCTGTCTCCAGACGCCGTTCCCGGGCTAGCCGCCGCGGCCGAAACCGCGTTCCGCTTGTGGGCGTCGACCAACAGCTGCGCCTCTTTGCTCAACCCATGGTAGTCTCGCCTGGCCAATTGGGGCGACTCTGCCAGGGCCACTCTCACTGCTGGCGGCAGGGTTCGAAGGAAAAGGTGGGTGAAAATGAATTCGCCATCCTCAGAGTCTTTGAGCTTCAGCATCTTCACCATCAGGTCCTCAGGTCTATCGTTTTCTGACTCCGTCAACGCCAGGAGCCCCTCTGCTCGTTGTTGGACTGAAGGGGTGAAATGGCTGATCAGCGCGTCCTTCAATGCGCTGTACTTGTCGCTGTCTGGTGGATGATTAACCAGATCCTCCACTCTCTGGACCGTGTTGCTGTCCAGCTTCGCTACCACGTGGTAGAATCTTGTGTCGTCGTTGGAGATTCTCCGGAGGTTGAACTGCGCCTCGACTGCGCTAAACCATGAGCGCGGGCTGTGCTGCCAGAAATCGGGCAGCCGGATTGTGGAGGCGGCCATCAGGCTGGCTTCCGCCGAGCCCCGCTCGGGAGAATTCTGTCTGCTCATTTCTCGTCGTAGGTCACCAGTGTAGAAGATGTGCTCAAATGATGAGGCTGAGTTTAGTCGTAAACCAGCTTTATTGACAGAACACAGCTTCTAGCATTCTCAAAGCAGGAAAGAGAAAGAATCATATCTCATCACCCTTGTATATGTTTCCAGCATCAGAATTCAAGTCACATGGTGTTTTCAGTAAACATACAGTCACAAAGCATCCCTTTGAATCTTCACCATTGTCTCTCATTTCCTGATGAACCGGAAATCTCTCCGGGGCATCTTCTGTGGGACAAAGAGACAAATCTCACACCTCCTTGTTATCTTCTGCAGATTCGAGTCCTTTGTCCTTGCAGACGTGACACCCTCAATACACATGCAGTCCTGTCTCTGTGGAAACGTGGGCCCACAATGTGTGTCGCCCACACTATGACCTTTACAGGTGAACTTAATTTGACCTTCTCTAACCTTTTGAATGCGTGTGTCCAACTGTTCAATGTTTCACTACTTTTTGCATAACTTGCTGTTCTCTAACAAGGTGCTTAACGGCAAAATTCACAACAGGTGTTTGATCCATGAATCGACCAATAAATTTTCTGGTATTTAAACAGTCCTCTTCATCATGCTGTTTGCATTTTGACATCATGAGGCTCAAGACAACACCTAACAATTAATCAACAGTACCTCGCCATTGCGAGGCTTCAAACAGGATGTTCTCAGAGGGAAGTGGCTACTGAGCTTAAAGTGCCACAAAGTGTCATCAGCAGGTTGCAACAGAGACAGAGGGATTGGAAGAGTCATAGAAATGCTAAGAAGTGGACATCCTTTGGCCACATCCAACGCTGATGACTGCTTCATTGTGAACAGTGCCCTGCAGAACCGGATGATAAATGCCACTCAACTCCAAGCATATTTAAGGGAGGTGAGAGGCACCCAAGTGTCACGTCAGACCATTTGAAACTGTTTACATCAGCGTGGTCTGCGTGCTAGATGACCTGCAGTGGTATCTGACCACACCAGCAGGCACAGGCATCATCATATTGCATGGGCCAGGGAGTATTTACACTGGACAAGGGACCAGTGGGCCTCAGTGCTGTTCTCTGATGAAAGTCAGCTTGGTGGTGCAGTGGTTAGCACTGTGGCTGCACAGTAAGAAGGTCACAGGTTCGATTCCACCCCTGACCATTGTAGGTTCCATCCCACTCCTGACCATCTGTGACCCTTTTGTGTGGAGTTTGGATGTTCTTCCCGTGTCTGCGTGGGTTTACCCCGGCTACTCCGGTTTCCTCCCACAGACCAAAAACATGCAAGTTAGGTTAATTGGAGACACTAAAGTGGCCCTAGGTGTGAATGTGTGTGTGAATGGTGAAAGGATTGACGCCACACTGTGGCTACCTCATCCATCCAGGATGCCCTGTAATTTCCCTATGGAATTAATAAAGTATATCAAAATAAAGTTGATTCACGTTGAGCAGAAATGATGGCCTGCAACGATGTTGGAGACATCAAGGAGAGTGCTATGCATTAGCCACTGTTATCGCCAGATGAGCCTTTGGTGGTGGTGGTGGCGGTGGTGTTACAGTCTGGGCAGGTGTGTCTAGTCCAGTGGTGCTCAATACATCGATCGCGGTTGACTGGTAGATTGCAAAGGCGCTGTGGGTAGATCTCATGACATTAAAAAAAAGTTTTTAATTCTATTGCGTGTCCTGCCATCTGTCCTCTTATTGGCATTTACCATTTGATTGATGTACAGGGCAGCCAATCAGGAGAGGTCCTGTCCTCTATGTGTCATAGGTCACCCTGCATGTGCAGTCAAACACACTAGCTAGCTACTGCTAAACTCCAGCGAGCTGTGACCATGTTAGCGCTTCCAATTTCTATCAGCTAAAGAAGGGATATTAAAAATGAGTGGAGGAGCTGAACCCAGTAAGAAGACAAAAACTTACCACTTCCGTGTGGAATGGGAGGAAGATTTTTTTTTCACAATGTCATTTTCGAAGTGCATTTGTCTGATCTGTCAATCTATCGTTGCATTTCCAAAGGGAAATGTGGAGAGGCACTTTTGAAGTGTTCATAAACACTACGACACTGACCCCTCCGAAAAGTGAGCTGAGAAAAAGAAAGGCGAAGGAACTGAAATCTCAGTTAATCGGACAGCAGTCATTTTTCACACTACTGAATTCATAGGCAAAGGCAGCCACTGAAGCATCGTTTCGGGTGAGTCATTGCATTATTAAGCATAAGAAGTCCTTTCAAGATGGAGAAATGATAAGAGGCCTTTGTTGGGGCAGTGGAGTCGTTTCGGGATTTTAAAAACAAACCAGAAATATTATCTTCAATCAAAGCTCTTCAGCTATCAAGAAGTACAGTTACAAGGTGCTGTGAAGTAATGCCCTATGATTCAACACAGCAACTTTGGAAGGACATCGCAGAATGTGTTTTTCACTTCAGTTGGACGAATCCACAGACATTAAGTGACAGCTCAGTTGTGCATTTTTATTCGGATGGTGTTTACCAATATGACTGCAAAAGAGGAGCTGTTAACAATACTGCCCACGAAAGAACACACGCGAGGAGAGGACATTTTTCACTCTTTCAAAAACTTTATTGAGAAAACCCAGCTGTTATGGATGCCCTTTGCAGGGCATCAATGAGATGCTAGAGACCAACCAGTGAGTTTGCTTGTTTATTAACAAAAGACTAGGATGACAAAATAAACAGCCACGTGGGGCAAAAACACAAACATAAACTAAGGCACAAGATAACCGACTGCGAAGATAAACTGAGAAGGGCAGCGAGGCCAGAGCCTGCGCTGTACAATAAACACTTACAAGAAGATGAACGAAGAAGAATCACAGGAAAGACTGGAGCCGGGGAAAGGGACTCCAGTCACGTACACGGCGGTGCATGGAGATGTAGGTCGCAGCGAGGAGTGACCCTCAGCTGCTCCCTTAAGTGCAGAACGCACACCAATCACAGAAGGGGAATGAAATTAATGAAATGACATACAGCTGTCACAGCGGCGACTCAGCTTTGACAGCCGGAAGTCCCGCCGTGACACTGTCACAGTAAAAGCCCTGGAGGAGGCCGCATCGCCAGGCCCGAAATAAAATGGGAGAACCGGGAAAATACTGAACAACCCGAGCGCGGGTGGAATCAGGGCTCAGGCCATAACAGTACCCCCCCGCTCAAAAGGCACATTCCAGGCATAGACGTAACATCCACAGCCCCCCAACCAGAAGGCCACCAGGACCGACCCAGGGAGGTTGGAGGGGGAAACAGGCCAGGAGGGAGAGAACCAAAACAAAAAGAAAAGGAATGACTTCAGGGACCCACAGAGGGGGAGAGAGAAAAAAAAGAAAAAGAGAAAAAAAACCCCACAAGGAACGGGTAACATGGATGAACCAGGAATGACGTGGCTAAACACAGGGGTGACCAAACCCAGCCAACACTTCAGAGGAATAGGCAACCCGCTGGACACAAAATATATGTAACGCACTGCCCGGTAAAAAAAACAAAAAACCACAAGAAATCCAAAATACAGGTACATTTCCCAAAACAAACGTGTTGATACACTACACTCAGAGGAAAACTCAGGGAAATACAGAATAGCAACAAAAATATATGCATAGTACAGCTCGGTACACCGAATAGGGAAAACAAAAAATACAGGTGCACTCCACCTTCAAACAAAAATACAGGTACACTTCACCTAGAAAATACTCAAACACCACGGAACGGATAAACAAAAAAATATATGTAATATACTGCCTGGTAAGAAAGCACAAGAAAACCAAAATACAGGTAAATTTCACAAACCCCAAGCACCCAGTAACACACTAACCAGGCAAAAGGCCCTTCAAGTACTGCAAAATAAGCAAAGGAGGAAAAAAAAAAAAAACCTGCCAAGAGAAGTTGTGGATTACAGATAAACAAGTAGGGTCCTACACAAGACCTCGAAGACATGAAAGTAATGATGTGGTTCAGTAGCATCAAGGGTAAAGTAGGTGACATCACATGGGCAGAAAAAGGCCATAACTAATCACACCACTCCCCTAAACTTCACCGATTGACACTGGTTGGACATGTTCTCATAGTGTTGCAACCCGCAGTGTATTTATAGTCATATTAGTGAATATACAATTTTCTAATATTGGAGTAATTGCAAAATAGACAGGGTTACGATGTTCTGCAAAAATGTAGAAAATACACCTGCAGATCAGAAGAGTCCCAGATTACCGAAAGGAAAAAAAAAAAAACAGAACTCCCAAACTAACAAGAGTGAGGTCACCAATATATTTATGAAATGGTGTAACCCGACAAGAAAGAAAAAAAAAAAAGAAAAATAAAAACTCAAATTGAGGAGAGAAAGAATATAAACGAGTTGTTACTTGATGAGCAGCCAACACAGGCTTTCTTAAATCTGATGCACTACTGATACAAAAGAGGTCTTTAAGGTCCTAGGAGAAACTGATAGGGATAAGGTTCCCATTGGTACTACGATGACAAAACAAATGCAAAGTGAAAAGATTAACCCCTAAGCACATGGCCTATACACACCAGGCCAAAAAAAAAAAAAAAAAATCTGCATGAAGCACACGACAATCCGGGCAACAAACAGAAAATTCTTCAATATACTGTACATGGAACAAACAGTTTGGGCGGCCTACCCGCATCCCGATTCCATCAAAGAAAAAGAAAAAAGAACAGTTCGGGCAGCCTACCCAAGTCCCAGACCTGGGGAAACAGTACCTCAGGCGGCCGGACCAGATCGCCGAGCCAACAAGGCAGTCCTTCAGGCGGCCGACCCAGAATGCAGAACCAGCGAGACAATTTCTCAGGCAGCCAAACCAACAAAGCAGTTCCTCAGGTGGCCGACCCCGAATGCAGAACCAACAAAACAGTTTCTCGGGCGGCGGAACCAGGTCGCCAACCCAACAAGACGATTCTTCAGGCGGCCGTCCTGCGTCCTCAGACCACCAGGACCGGAGGGGGAAACTCGGAGGCGGCCTCCCTAACGAGAGGGACAGCGGGGGAGAGCCGGTCCGAATAAGGGGGACCCTCGCAGCACCCAGTGGGGAAGGGAATCTGCCGCTCCCTCACCGGCCTCGAACCGAACCAGCGCAGCACCCAAGATGGGCCCCGATCAGGCTGGCGCTGCGTCCTCGATGAGCCCCGACTGTATCGGCGTTGCGTCCTCGATGAGCCCCGACTGGACCGCCGCTGCGTCCTCGATGAGCCCCAACTGGACCAGCGCAGCACCCTCGATGACCTCCGAACATGAACCTGGACCCTCAACGATGATAACCGGAGCTCACTTGTCTCTGGTGACCCTGGGGGAAGGCTCAGACAGACAAAGAGAACCAGGATCAAGATCACCGACAGTGGCAGAGCCCGGTGAGACGAGCCCAGATGCAGCGGTTGGCTGCACCCAGCTCCTTTCCCCGAGAGACAGGCAAGAATGCTCAAGAATGGAAAATAAGAAGACAAAATAGAGCACTTGCCTGATCTCGGGCTCTACCGCCATCCAGGACTCCATCGATCCAGGCTCGATGATCTGGAGGTCCATTCCAGGCTCCGGCTCGACTGTGGCGGGCTCCGCAGCCGGCGTGATGGTCATCACAGTCTGGGAACCCCCCGGCGCTGAAGCCCACTCTGACGGCCCGCATGGTGTGGTGGCAGGGGATCCGTGACCTGCTGGGTCCAACTGCTCCTCCACGGAGACCCAGGGACGCTTAATTGTTGGCACAGGCTCCCAACGACAGTCCAACCTCCTCCTCTGCCCGTGACGTGGCTGCGGGGCTGGCGTCAAACTCTGCAGGGCCACAGGCTCCTTCTTCATCTGACGGTCTATTCCTGGCACTGGGGGACGCTCAGAGAGAGGGGAAGGAGACACAGAGGTTGCAGGTTCAATGTATATGGCTGCAGCAGGTGGAGGGAGCTCAGGGGACTGTGAACCTCGAGCTCCACTCCCGGGAGTCAGACAAGGCAATTCATTGTACGGAGTGTGAGAATGAAACAACACTTGCCTGCTCCCCTGAGGGACGGTGATGGCTGCTGCAGCGGGCTTGGTTCTCCCCTCTCCCCTATGGATGGTGACGGAGGGCCCCCAGGGAAGACGAAGAGGAGCCGCTTTCATCGGACTGGAGACGGGCGGAGCCAGAGCAGGACTCGCTGAGCTCGCAGCAACTGGAGAGATCGCCGAGGAGGAGGGAGGGGCAGCCGAGGCAGTCCGGGGACGAGGAGCTGACAGAACAGCGGGAACCGATGACCCGGAGGCTGAGGCTGCTGTCTTTCCCTTCCGTTATGATGCAGGGGCAACAGCTGCCTGAGAGGCGGAGTTCTCTTGGCAGCCCAGAACAGGATCCGGACGGGGATTTCGCAGAGGCTGATCGCCGGCGAGGTGGCAACGTCCTCCAGCAGAGGGCGAGGCTAGGTTTAAATCTGGAAAGCGCCGCTGCTGTGCAGAAACGGAGTCCAGCAGCTCGGCGTATTCAGGATAATCCTTGAGTTCAGGATGGATCTCCACCAGTCTGACTGCCGCCACAATGCTCTTCAGAATCTTACTGGGATGGGAGAAAGAGCGTGCTTCAGCCACACGACCCCTGATGAGCTCAGCTGCTCAGTGTGTCTCTTCACGGGGGGCCCGGCTGTCCTCTTCCTCCGCTGCGGATGGGAACGGCACTTTGGTGGCGCAGACCCCTGGGCTGGATGGGTAGCAGGAACCTGATCCTGAGGCGAGGAACGGGGATGCCTCACCCTCAGCTTCCTGCTGGGACTCCTCTCCGACCCGCGGATCCTCTCCCGAAGTGCTGTAATTTCGGCCATCCTCTTCCTGACCTCGACATGATCGGCATGGTGAGGATTGCGCTTAATTACTGCCTCTGCGAGGTCCAAGTACCAGCGTGGGCCGCCGGGAGTGACGTCGCGACTAGTGTTGAAGAGGAGGCCATCTACCTCTATCAGGAACACAATTAGCTCGTAGCCCAAGTCCAAAGAATAACCTTTTTCTCTTCTTTTTGTGAGTAGTATATGTGGCTGAAGACCACATTTGTTTGTGTTCCAAGGTGTTTAATACATTTTCGGCAATGTGTGGCTTCCGGGTTGCAGAGGTGCGTGGCCACGCACGTAACTCAGTGGACACGTCTTAAAGGACAGTACATGAAAAGCGCCATATTAATAATATATAAAATAATTTAAAAAAATTCCTGGATCCAGATCGTGATCTGGATCACCACCAAAATCTAATCATCTGTTCCCCGTGCCATTACACACATTTCCTTGAAATTTCATCAGAATCCATTCATAACTTTTGGAGTAATATTGTTGACAGCCAAACCAACCAACCAACGCTGGGAAAAACATTACCTCCTCCTTTGGCGGAGGTAAAAAACTGTATATATTTACAAGAATAAAGTTGCATATGTCAAAGTAAAACAGTATAAATTTACAAATATGAAGTCTCAAATTTATGAGAATAAAGTAATAAATTCCCAAGAAAATTCAGAGAAAATTTATAAGAAAAAATTTGTGTAGTTATGAGAACAGAATGGCACATTTCCAAGTAAATAGATGTTAAAATTAAAAGTCTTAAATTTATGAGAATAGATGCAACTTTACAACAATAAAATCACAAATTTCTGAAAAAAAAATTGTCAGAAAAAGCTGTTTGTCAAAATACCAAATTTTATAGGAAAAATATGTATATCTCCAAATATAGTCTTGATTTTGCAAGAATAATGTGTCAAATTTTCAAGAAAAAAGTAAAAAGTTGTGTATTTATGAAAATGAAATAGAACATTTTTGACAACAAAATGTAAATTTCCAAATGTAAAATTTCACATTTATAGGACTAAAGTTGTGCATAAACAAGAAGAAAGTACATATTAATAGGGAAAAAAGTGCAAATATAGCAGGAAAAAGTTGCAAATATATAAGAAGACATCAAGCATTTCAAGAAAAAATGTCAGATTTAAGTCAGAAAAGGCTAATTTATCCATATAACTCAGCTGTTTTATCTTTATTTGGAAGTTCAAATATGGTTTGTGGCTACATGCAGGGGTTTTTTTGGGGGGGGGGGCAAAAACTGCTGACAAAAGCTCTTTCCGCAGTAGACCTTCTCAACCTTGGACTACAGCGTGCTCAGACGTAGTATTAACCCAGTTGTAGCCATGCTTTCTGCACTCCCCTTTGTCGTGACATAACAACGGCACCTTTGTGTGGGTGTCCAGTGGTTTTTAAAACAGCACAGTCAGTGACTCACTTGCCACAGCTCTCCATTGTCCACATGAACAGTCTGACACAGACTGACTGATGGCCCACAAATGCAGCTCTGCCAACCACCACGCTCGGATAGAAAAGGCTACACAATAGTGGCTGAGTGCAGTAAATACCAATTCAGTTGCAGACAATTCACTGATTTTATTTTGTTGGAGGAGGCAGGAAACTGTGGCCTTGGTGTGAACACCCTAACAACAACAAAGGTAGCTCATTTGTTAAGAATCTACTTTTAAGAAACATCATGATGAAAATAATGTTTATAATCGCTTTGACAAAGAGGGATGCTTTCAGGAGACAGAAAATACCTCATGCAGCTGCAATGCTTCTGCACTGTTTATATACTGTATCTACGTATGTACATATGTAGTATATTCATCTACTGCTTTGGCTAACCAGTTCTGATTATCTTATTAACTATTGCTCTGAGTGCTGCTATCCCTTTGCTGCTATAATCCTGGAATTTCCCCATTGTGGGACTAATAAAGGCTTATCTTATGTTATCTTATTTTATCAATTTGCAAGAGTGACAGTAGTTTTAGGGTGTTTTCACACCTAACCTGTTTGGTCTGGTCTTTTGGACTTTTCTGTTTGGTTCAGACCAGAGCTGGGCAATTTGACCTAAAATCAGCATCTCAGTTAACTGACCTTTCATGTTGTTTTCACTTTTTTGGGGTTATTTTTTTCCTTCTCTTCTCACTGACAAGGCTCATAATTAAGCAATATCACACAAGATTGTGGCATCATATCACTGTGGTGTGGTAGTGAATGAGCATAATTTAATAAAAAACCGGACTGTTGTTATTTCACACACAAAATAAACATTGTCTAGCATTTACAACACATATCTATTGAGGGTCTGTCAAGTAGAATGTTCCATTTAACCAGCATGGTGTGTCCCACTACAGGTAATACAGTACCTGGTTACTTCCTCTCCACCTCTGGCATAGACAGACCTGAACTCTGGGTCTTTGACATTTCTGCCTTGATTCAGAATTTTCCACTTACAGCCATGCCGTGCACAACAGAGAAAAGTGTTTGTTAGGTGTAGGCAAACACTGTAAATACGGGCCTATTCCATATAAGAATGTTATTTTTTGTGCTTGTGTTTGATGAAAATATAATAGCTAATATAACATAATAGCCAAGCGTCTTCTTGACCTTTCATAGTCCTTGAGTTGTGGATTAAGCCAAACTGCTTTGCTTTGATTTGTTAACTAATGCAGGGATGACTGCAGCACAATGAGCCGTGGCATATTCCAGACCTCAGTAAAACCATGCTGAGTGCTTCCTCATGACCGTGCATTCTGTTACCAGCTTAACATCAGCATCCAATTATTCATAGAGGTTCACACCACCACTCGGGGGTGACTGTTTAATATGCCTGCAGGAGTGAGAGGTCACTTGAAGATTTTGTTTCTCTAAAAAAGTGGATGCTAAGGAGCAGTTTTAATTCAGTCTGCTGATCTTCTTTTGTTTGAGTGTCCTCTCAGGTTTATCTCTTAAAGCCTCAGTTGATCTGGGAAGTGTTAGTGGGTCTTAACCTTTTGATTAAAACCCTAAAACGCAAACCTTACTTTCAAGTGATGTGGCAACAAACATTTGATTTAATTTATTATGGGGTCATAAACAAGAATTTTATTAATTTCTCCAGTGGTTTCCTGGTCAGTTTGCTCTTCATTTAACAAGTGTTGTTATTGAAAAAAAACTTATTTACTAATCCTGCTACTCTTGGATGTTACAAACTGACAAACAGTGACCTTAATATAGAAAATAATAGCTTAATTATCATTGTATGAATATTTTCAATAAAATTTGCTATTGTCCATCAGTCATTGTTTATACTGTGGTGGCACTGTGTGGGGGGCTCTCCACCCAGAGTCGGGAGCTGGGGGGAAGATGGAACAAAGGACTGAAGGAGGAAGTGGTGCCGGGGGGTCTCAGACGTAACAGAAAGGGCTAGTCGCACCCCGGGGAGGTCAGAAGACACCAGAGCCGCTGAAGGAAGAGAGAGTGTGAGAAGTGGGACTGGCGTTATATCATGTTAATGTTCCATGCATGTTTTTGTCCACTGAATGTATTGTTTTTGGCTTCCTGGGTCTCATGGAACGGAAATAAAGGTTATAAAAAGAAGGCACCCAGAGACCCAGTTAGAGATTTTCTGTACTTGATGTTGGAAGAGGAATAAAGTTCATGTGCCATTCAGCTCGTTGCCTCGTCTGCTTCCTTCTTCCACATTGGTGACCCTAAGACATGCCATGGAGAGCGAGCTGAGCACCGCCCCAGAGACTACCAAGAGGGAGAACACCAGTGCTGTGTGCGCTGTCACAGTCAAGCTCCCAGACTTCTGGTTTCACAACCCGACCACGTGGTTCTTGCATATAGAAGCCCAGTTCACACTCCGTGGGATCACAACGGGCGACACAAAATATTACTGTGTGGTTGCTGCGCTAGATGTGCGCACCTCGCAACAGGTAACGAGCCTGCTCCAGGAGCCACTGGCCCAAGGGAAATATGAAGCGCTCAAGAGGATGCTACTCCAGCGTTATACCCTGTCTGACAGTGAGAGGGCAGAGAGACTCCTAACATGTTCAGAGTTAGGTGACAGATCAGCCATGGAGCTTATGGAGAGCATGTTGGTGCTGAGGAGGAAGAATGACAAATCTTCCCTGTTTGCCCACCTGTTCCTCAGGAACCTACCTGCTACAGCGAGGGCGATCCTGGCCAACTTGCTGCTGCTGGTTACTAAGGACTACCGTGCTCTGGCGCAGGAAGCAGACCACATCTTTTTAGCAACCAGAGCTCTCAGCGTGAATGCAGTGGCACCGGCATCCATGAGGGACTTCAGTGAGGTCGAGGAGGTGGTAGCCGGAACGGATGTCAAGAGACGCAGGAACGGGGCAATCTGTTTTTATCATCGCCGTTTCGGCTTGAATGCCCAATGCTGCCTACCGCCATGCCAATTCAATAAGCCGGGAAACGGCACGGCCAGCAGTCAAGTAGCAGCTGTGACCGCTGGCGACAGGAACAAACTGTTTTTTGTCACAGACACACGTTTGGAGAGATGTTTCTTTGTGGACTCCAGCTCCCAGAAGAGCCTTATCCTGCTGGTCAGTGCAGACAGGTGGGCAGGAGGCAGCGGTCCCGAGCTTATGGCTGCCAACAGGTCTGCCATCAGGACATTTGATGAACGGACGCTGATGATATGCTTACACGGATGCAATTTTCAGTGGGACTTTGTGGTAGCTGCATGTTCTGCCCCCATTTTAGGCACAGATTTTTTATGTGATTATGGGTTCTTAGTTGATGTTGCCAACAGACGGTTAGTGGACGCTGTCTCTTTCACCTCTCTGCCCTGCACAGCTCGTGGAGCTGGGTCAGCAACACTGGCTAACGTTGTAGCTCCAGGGGGTAAGTACCAGCATTTACTTGCACAGTTCCCAGCACTCACAGTCCCGACTTTTTCAGCTACGGCAACCAAACACGGGGTCGAACATTTCATAACCACAAAAGGCCCTCCGGTGTTCGTGCGACCTCAGCACCTGGATACGGCTAAACTGGCCAGTGCGTGCGAGGAGTTTGCCAACTTGGAGCAGCTGGGCATCGTCAGGTGCTCCAACAGCCCTTGGGTGTCCCCACTACACATGGTGCCTAAGGCCGACGGGTCGTGGCGACTGTGCGGTGATTTCCGGCGCTTGAACAATCCATGGAACACGATCGGTATCCCATCCCGCACATCCAGGATTTTCCCATGCACCTGGCTGGGACGCGTGTTTTTTTGAAAGTGGATCTGGTCCGCAGTTACCACCAGGTCCTGCTGCGTGTGGAAGACGTTCCTAAAACAGCGGTAATAACTCCTTTCGGCCTTTTTGAGTTTTTTGAGAATTGTTTGCTCTCCACCTGGCGATGCGCCATTTCCAGTTTTGGCTAGAGGGGCGCGGGTTCACTGCATTCATGGATCATTAACCGCTAACGTACACAATGTCCAAGGTTTCAGAATTGTGGTCAGCAACAGCATTTGGCCGCGATCTCGACGTTTACGACCGACATTCAACACTTGCCGGTAAGCTCAACATCGTGACCGATTGCCTGTCACATGCGTTAGTCTCCCCTGGTCTACATGGGAATAGATTTCCCTGCTATGGCCACGGAGCAAGCTGAGGACGTGGACAGTTGCGTGCTCCAGTCTGCGCCTACTGGGTTAAAGCTGGAGAGCAGGGTGGTGCAAGAAGGGGGCCCACCTTTGCTCTGCGATGTCTCCACCGATCGCCCATTCTCGGTGGTTCTGAGCTCTTAGCACCGCCGCATTTTTGAGTCAGTCCACTCTCTTTTGCATCCTGGCGTGTGTGCTTCGGTTAAACTGGTGTGGGTGAAATTTGTCTGGCTGCACTTGTGCAAGGACGTGAAAGAGTGGGCTGCAGCGTGCGTCGCGTGGTAGCAGGCCAAAGTGCATAAGCACACCAGAGCCCTTCTTGAACCTTTCCAAATCCCCACTGGCTTCCACCATGTCAGGTTCAGGTTCAGGTTCAGGTTACTTTATTTGTACCCGTAGGTAGATTTGTTTTGCAGTCTGGTGACATCTATATTTACAAGCCACTAATTACATTCAACATAGACACAAACACAGGCACACATGACGCTGACTATAAACATGATAAAAATACTCAAGGCTCCATCAATCAGGGTATAAAAAGACCAAGAGATGAGGGAGAAACCAGAGGTAAGAGAGAAGGGTCATATTAAAAGTTAAAAACTAGTCAAAGAGGTTAAAAAACTCAAAGGTCTAAAACCCAATAAAATATTTAGAACCCAAGTGACATCCTACAAAAATAAGTAAATATAAAAGGAAGTTAATAAATAGGTACCTAAATTATGTACAATATATTTTTACAGCTTGTTCAACTCTTTGACAGCAGCAGGGACAAAGCTGTTTTTGTAGCGCTGGGTTCTACTTTTTGGGACAGCAAACCTCCGTCTTGAGGGAAGAAGCTGAAAGTTGCAGTGCAAAGGGTGGGAGTCATCATTTAAAATGGAGGTAGCCATCCTCTGTACCTGTCTGGTGTACAGGGATGTCAGGCTCAGCTGTGACTCACCAAGCAAACGACTGGACCATCTAACTACCTGATCCAAGGATTTCCTCTGTTTCAGTTTTATCTGACCAAACCATGACACTAAAGAAAAGGATAAAACAGATTCAATAAAAGCCCAATAAAACATTGTCATTATGGTTCGGTCAGCTTGGAAGCGTGCAAGTTTTCTCAAGCAATGCAAATGTTGCTGACCCTTTTTGCACACCCTTTCACAGTTCACTTCAAAGTTTAAATTACTATCAATAATCGTCCCAAGATATTTGTACGATTGTACACATTCGGTGGTCTGGCCTTTTAGTATGGTGACTTCGTGCCTGGGATTTTTCCTCCTAAAGTCAATAATCATATCTTTAGTTTTTGTTGTATTCAGCTGCAGGTAGGAATCCTCACACCAGTGAACAAAATCATCAACTACTGGGCCGTGGCCACTCTCACCATCCTGGAGGAGACTGACAATAACTGAGTCATCAGCATACTTTATAATGTGTCTGTTGTCATGTCTGCTCCGACACATGTTTGTGTACAGGATGAAGAGTAGTGGTGACAACACACACCCCTGAGGAGAGCCAGTAGAAGAGCACTTTAGGTCAGACAATGTACCATTGACCCTTACTCTCTGCGTCCTGTTGGTTAAGAAATCCAGAATCCAACCCACCAGATTATTGCTCAAGTCAAATTGCTGCAGGAGCCTTTCAACTAAGATATGAGGTTGGATTGTATTAAAGGCGGAAGAAAAGTCCACAAATAAAAGCCTGGCATGTGTCCCATTAAAATCCAGATGTTTAAAAAGCATGTTAAACAGAGTGACAGTGGCATCCTCCACTCCTTTGTGTGGCCTATAGGCAAACTGCAGACGATCCAATGCCTGCTCAGTCTGCCTTAGGACCTCACATCTGACCAGTTTTTCAAACGTTTTCATTAAAATTGAAGTCAAAGCAACTGGTCTAAAGTTGTTTACCATTTTAGGACAGCTGGATTTTGGAACGGGAACAACCACGGCTTCTTTCCAGATCTTAGGCACATGTTGTGTCTGTAAGGACTTATTGAAAATGTAATGAAATATAGGACTCAGTTCATGTGCACAGGACTTTACCAAGCGCCCACATACAGTATATTATCAGGGCCCTGACTTTTGTTCACTTTTACAGCGCAGAACTCCCTTTTAACATCCTGCACCTCAATATTAAAGTGCTGATTGTCTTTGAGTTTCTGTTTCAAATCTTGGATTTCTGTGCTGAAATCAAAGGAGTCAAAACGACCATAAAAACAATTAAAAGCATTAGCCAGCTCTGTGTCTGAATTAAAACCATCTAAAAACACATGATTACTGCGCTCTGTGCTCTGAAGGCCTGCAATAGTTTTCACACTGGCCCAGGCTGAACCAAGTTTCTTTGTTGCCATCTTGCTTTCCAATTCTGATTTATAATTCTGTTTTGCTCTTAAAATTTCGGCCTTCAGCTCCTTTGTGGCAACCTGTAGCTCAGAAACAGACCCCTGTTTAAAGGCAAGTGCTTTCCTCTGTAAGCAGAATTTAACTGATTTTGTAACCCATAGTTTGTTGTTGGGATATATTTTGACACGTTTACATGGAACAATCTTATTTTTACAGAAAGCCATGTATGAGTATGTGACGTCAGCCAGAGAGTCCAAATCATCCCCGCAGGCCAGTGTGAACATCTCCCAGTCTGTACAGTCAAAGCATTCCTGGAGGCTGTGCACTGAATCTTCTGTCCACACATCAATGTCTCTCGTCTCCACCTTGCCTCTTCTGAGAGCAGTTTTATATGTGGGCAGCAAATGTACACAGTTGTGATCTGAGGATCCTAAAGGAGGAAGGGGGAGTGATTTATAGGCCCTCTCTATGGATTCATAGCACAGGTCCAATGTCTTTTTTTGCCTAGTTGGGCAGGAGACATACTGATAAAAGTTTTTAAGTGTCTTCTTTAAAGAAACATGGTTAAAATCCCCAAGAATGAAGTTTGGCACCTCTGGAGAAATTGATTGCAGCTGCTGGATCACATCAAAGATTGTGCTGGAGGCGGAGTCAGCGTCTGCCCTCAGATGAATGTACACAGTTGTGATGAAAAGTTGGGGGAACTCGCGAGGCAAATAAAAGGGGCGTAGTGACACAGACAGCAGCTCCACATCGAGTGTACAGATGCGCTCTCTGACCGTGACAGATGTGCAGTACTGCTTATTAATATATAAACATACGCCGCCCCCCTGACGTTTCCCCGTTACCTCTTCCTGCCGATCCGAGCGCAGCGGGGCTCCAAAGCCGTCAATCCACAGGTCTGCATCTCGGTCATGCGCATTAAGCCAAGATTCGGTGAAGGCCATGACGCAGCAGTTCTTAAAGTCCTTCTGGTAGCGTACATTCCCTTGAATTTCATCCACCTTGTTTCTCAGAGACTGTACATTCCCAAAAATTCACGGAAATTTGTCCACGGAAGTGGCTCGCGCTTTTTTGTTGGCTTGTGTTGCGTGGTTCAGATCCCTGTCAGACATCACTTCCGACAGGGGTCCGCAATTTGTTTCGGAACTCTGGTCCGCGATGGCCCAGAGCCTGGGGGTCAAAATTCACTACACTACCGTGTACAACCCCCAGGCTAACAGGTTATGTGAGCATTTTCATAGGTCGCTTCAGGCAGCGCTCAGAGCTTCGCTCACGGATGCAAATTGGGTCGACCACCTGCCCTGGGTTCTTTTAGGGTTTAAGGAGAATCTGGCAGCCTCCCCGGCAGAACTTATTTTTTCTCAGCCGCTGCGGATCCTCAGGAAGTTTTTACTGGAAAACCCCGGGACCGGGACCGATCCGCCTGTGCAACTTTTGCACAGTACAGAGGCTGTTAACGTGCCGGGCCCGGCCCACCATTGTTTTCCCTGCACCTTTGTCCCGAAAAGCTTACAGCTTACCAAGTTTTAAAGCTTACCAGTTTTATTTTTGTCAGGCACGATGCACACCGGATCCTGCTGCGCCCACCGTACAATGGACCGTTCAGGGTGCTGGAAACTGGGGCAAAGCATTTTATGCTAGACTTGGGGGGGCATAGGGAGACTGTCTGCATCGACAGGCTGAAGCCCACTTTTGTGTTGGCAGACAAGCAGGTGGTGTTGTCCCAAGCTCCCCAGTGCAGACGCCCACCTTCAGTGGCTCCGCAAGTTGGTGTTCCCTCGCTAGAGACCTGCGCTCGCTAAGCTAACATGTTCCCCCCCACCCTTGTTCCCTCCACAGACTAACGTGCCCTCCTGCACACCTTGCCAGCCAGGTGTTTCGACCGGATTGGCGCCCCCACCACAGCTGCTATAGGCGCTGGCTCAAGCCCAATGGAGGGGAGGTTAGTACCCTTTCTGGATGTTCGGGGGGGCTCTCCTCCCAGAGTCGGGAGCCGGGAGGAGATGGAACAAAGGACTGAAGGAGGAAGTGGTACCAGGGCGTCTCAGATGTAACGAATGTATTGTTTTTGGCTTCCTGGGTCTCATAAGATAAGATAAGATAAGATAAGATAAGATAAGCCTTTATTAGTCCCACAACGGGGAAATTCCAGGATTGCAACAGCACAGGGATAGCAACACTCAGAGCAACAATCAGAAGGCAAGAAAAAAAAAAACAAGCAAGCAAGAGCAGCTAATATACATATGTACATATTACTATAAAATATATATATACACACACACACACACAGACACACAGTGCAGAGCATTGTAGCTGGATGGAATAAATATATGAATATATGAACACAGTGCAGAGCATTGTAGCTAGATGGAATAAATATGTAAATATATAAACACCTATATATACACATATATAATCACTCATGGGATGGAAATAAAGGTTATAACAAGAAGGTGCCCAGATACCCAGTTTGAGATTTTCTGTACTTGATGTTGGAAGAGGAATAAAGTTCAGCTCGTTGCCTCGTCTGCTTCCTTCTTCTACAATACATACTTTTCCAGAGTCCGTCAGTCTGGTTGCTTTAGCTGAGTAGCCTGCCTGCTTGATGCTAACACCCAATGGGTATCTCCACTTTTATTTACATTCTCTTTGTTGTCTTATTGGCATCTTTAGAAGAAGTAGAACGTCAGAAGCATGCATTGCATTGTGCATGTTCAGTAGATACTGTACTCTATAAACTTTGGGGAACTATTGCGCTAACTGCTAGTTTGTTAGCTAGCACTCAATGTATCTGTTTTTGTTTGCATTCTCTTAGCTGCCTTCCTATAGCTATCTTCAGATGATGTAAAGACTCCATTTCAGGCATTACTGTTATGTCTGTAAATGAGTGACCACGCAGGCGGTGGCTGAACTGAATGATGATTTTATTAACAGTAAACTAGTAGCACATGGCACATATAGAATATAAGATAAGATAAGATAAGATAAGATAAGCCTTTATTAGTCCCACAATGGGGAAATTCCAGGATTGCAACAGCACAGGGATAGCAACACTCAGAGCAACAATCAGAAGGCAAGAAAAAAACAACATCTAGTAAACGTATGTCCATATTACTATAAATGTATATATATAGACACACAGTGCAGAGCATTATGGTTGGTTGGTGAATGTGCAGCAGAAAGTCTAAGCTCTCTCTCCGCGGATGCGGCGGGCCAGCTGGAAGTCTTTGGGCATGATGGTGACCCCCTTAGTGAAGAAGAGACCACCAGGTGGGCCTCGCTGGTCTCCTGCAGAGCCATGACGGCGAAGCTCAGGAAACGCAGGACGGTCTTGAAGTCCTGAGCGATCTCCCTCACCAGGCGCTGGACGGGCAGCTTACGGATGAGCAGCTCCGTGGATTTCTGGTAGCGACGAATCTCTCTCAGAGCCACGGGCCTGTGACGGCGAGGCGTCTTCACTCTGCCGGTGGCCGGAGCGCCTCTCCGAGCAGCCCTGGTGGCTAGCTGTCTCCTGGGGGGCTTCTTCCTCCAGTAGATTTTACGGGCGGTCTGCTTGGTTCTTGCCATCGCTCTTTATTATTCTGTCTTATATTTCTTGCACGCCGCCTAAACTCCAGCCCGGCACCCGCGTTGTTTTCGCTACAGCTCCCGGTATGTCGAGTTTCCCATTAGCACCGGGCGGCGGCCAAGTGCTAGCTAGCACTAGCTCCTCCCCGCTGTAGCGTCTCCCGCTGCAAACCGTGGCTCCGTCCGCCGACCCGGGAGACCCCCAGGGCGATCCGTGCGTCCGTGATATATATACAGAGTGAAAGGTGTAGAAAGAAGAAGGAAGATAAAAAAAAGGCTGTTGCAACAGGCAGCCTACTCGTGTGGCGCCACCGGTCCGGTTAGTTATATGCTAGCTTCACAGGGGTGCAGGTTGGTGTATTGGCTAGAGGCAGAGCTCCAAAGAGGACGACTCCCGTCAACAGTCCCCTTAAGTAAGCACGGCGTGATGTCCTTACCTCCATGCTGCCTATTGTTAATATGTAAATATCTAACATTCACCTCCCCCTTGCAAAAGCCAAAAACATTATTAACATTTCATATCACAGCAGCTCTTTTTTTGTTTTCTTTTTTTTTTTTTTTTTTTACAACAAGCGGAGAAAATAGAACTTGGGCCACCAGGTAGACTGCCGGTTAATCCTGCATGGTTGAGTGGGTTATTCTGCCACTATGTTGTAACCGTGCTGTGCCTAAACATTTCAAAACAGAGTATTTTTCAACAGTTCACTTTAAGGAGGCTCAGTTGAGCTCGCGGTGGATGTGGCCCTGGAGGCGCCGGCTGCAGTGGACCTGGATGCAATCTCGAACCATCAGTCATTAGGAAAGCAACTGGCTTCAACTGCGTGGCGATCTGCCTCAGCGGGGACAGGAACATCTGCAGGCCGTCTGGGCATTTGGATCGGCAGACCCAAACCCAGTTGAGCACTGTGAGCGACGATCTGTTTGGCTGCACTTGGCACTGCTGCTCTCTCGTCCCTGATGCTGGTTGGTGCTGTGGCAGCATGACTTTCATGCTGGTGGCAGGACGTGCCCCTGGTTGACTTTGTCCCGCTAAATCCTGCTGGGCCACGAACTCTCTATCCCGCAGCACTGCAGCAGCTCCTTGCTGCTGACGCCGGGTGCAGATAATGGATGAGTCTGGTTTCTGTCCTTTTAACTCGTTGCCCTGTCCTTGCGGTGTCAAGCTTGTAGTGGCTGTATCCCCGTCCGGGTGTATTGCACTCTCAACATCAGTGTTCCAACAGAGCCCAAGATTGTTGCAGATGGTAAAACCCAGTTTATAAAACAGGTCACAACCCAGGATATTATCCTGGTGTGTAGCCACCTGGAAAACGAATGCCGGGAGGGCTCTTGACCCGTAGCGAACCGCCAGCGCCATGGTCCCTACCAAGCTGATGTGTGTATGCCCGTAGCCATATAACTCCGCCGGATTCTTCTCAATAGGATGGTTAGGGAAAAATCTCTTAACAGTAACCCAATTCAGCACTGACCTCACGGCGGTGGTGTCCAACAGCAACAGCACGTCGGCGCCATCCAGCTTTACTGTGCACCACATGTACATGAGTCTCCTGAGTTCACAGCATGGATGTTGGTCACCGGTGGGTCTTTTTGGCTGGGTGGCTGGTATGATGTCCGTCGTGACAATCAGCAAACCTTGGCGAAGTGATTGAGCTTGCTGCAGCGTCTGGGTTGCTGCCTCCCGACTGGACAGGATTGCACTCGCTCTCGGTGCCTTGGGAAGCTGCAGTTGCTGCCCGAATGGTGTCCCATGATGTTCCGTTGCCCCTTAACGTTCACCTTGGCGTTCTCTATGCGAGTCATGTTGTTAACGGGTACTTCTGCTGGGGTAACTGCATAAGCTAGTGAGAATTGTTGTTGCGGCTCACCTAGTTGTGGTATTAGCTTGTTGGTAGCCTCCAATTGGAATGCCAGCTCCACCGCCTTCACCAGTGGTAGGTCTTTGGGTGGCCTGATTAGCTCTGCCCACAGCCACGGATTGTTGGTGTGCTCCACTAGCTGGTCCCACACCAATTCTTCCTCTAGTTGCCCAAACCTGCACCACCTCTCCAGACAGCGGAGTCCGGCTTGTCCAGCCACATCACTCTCCGACCGGGGTGCCAGACACGCGACCATCTTCAGGAGAAACGTCGAGTTTTCCTCCAGAAGACCCTTTTTTTTTTTCCTCATCGCAATGTTATGTCTGTAAATGAGTGACCACAGAGGCGGTGGCTGAATTGAATGATGGTTTTATTAACAGCAAACTAGTAGCACATGGCACATACAGAATATAGCTATATGCAAACTTCACAGGGGTGTCACCATGGGGTGAGACGCCGGCTTGGCGCTCAGCCCATGTCCCTTCTCATCCCTGCCTCTCATTGGGCAGCGTCTCAGCTGGCTCCCAGCTGTCAGTGTTACGGGACGGCTGGGGCCAATTAATCCTCATCAGCTGGGGCGCTGCTAATGAGGATAAAAAGGAGCAGCCTCGATCACTCGGGGCTGCGACATAAGCACTGCTAGGCTGGGGTCCCTCCGTCCGGTTCCAGTTCTTGTCTCATCATCCAGCATTACTCGTAAGTGTTTTCCTGTAAGGAGTATTTGTGCCTCTGTACCCCCATGTCTGGTGCTAGCCCTCTACTCGCCTTACCGAATCACTTGGGAGCGTCACCTTGTAAGAGTGCCTGTGCACTGGAGTCCTATGCCGGTGCCAGCTCTCTGGCTGCTTAACCCGTGAGCGTTACCTGCTGTGAGTTCTCTTGCTGTGTACCCCTATGCCCGGTGCCAACTGTTAACTCTGTTGCTGTACTGCCCATGAGTGTTACTGTGTATGAGCATCTGTGCTTTCCTCATCCCTTACCCCTGTCACCAATAAACATCACAACTTACTGGCTCGCCCTTGGCTCTCATTGTGTGGCTCCCCAGAACCACACGTGACAGTATGTCGCAGCGAGACGAGTTGCCGGCGGCCGTGAGTTGGTGTGGAATTGTACTTTCCTGTCCGGGTGTCAGCGCTATTAGCATGCCGTTTCCCAGGAGTCACGTCCGACGCCAGGGCGACGAGCTGAGGTCCATCCCGGGGGCTGTCGACAGGACGCCCTTCACCCTGCACGACGCCTCCAACGTGAGACGCTGGCTTCTGGACCGTGCTGAGGGCCTCCTGGACAGTTTTCCTTGTCACTCTTACCACCCGGAGGCCTGTGCCAGGAGAGACGCCATGGCTGCACTGCGAGAGAAGCTCCGCAGGTTGGAAGGAAATCCCGGCAGGATGCCGAAGTGGATGACGTTGCCCCCCGCTTCGGGATCCCGTTCCTGCTTCCATTCCAGCCCGGGAGTTCGCGCCACCCAGAGGGCTTCCCCCGTTCTGCACTACGTCACTCGGGATTCCCCTGAAGGAGCCGCAGCTGACAGCAGTTACGTCTGGGATCGAGTGGCTGTCGCGAGCTCCGCTGTGCATCCATTCACCATCTTCAGGCATGTGGCAGTGGCAGTGAGATTGGTGGAGAGGACTCCAGGGCTATGGAGCTTTCCCGAGTTCAACGCCCTCCTCGCCTCGGTCTTTGCTCAGGAGCGGCGATTCCTGGGTTCCCCCCTCGGTTCGTCCCCTGGGAATAGCCGTCATCACATCGCCAAGTCACCTCCACACGAACCCCGTCCGGATCCAGTTCTGGGCTGCCACCAGGACCTTTCCCCCCACGCAGCTGTCACCTCTTCGTCTCGTCAGCGTGGAGATTTCACAGCCTCGTTCCCTGAGCCTCGTTCCCCCGCTGTCACTCCAAGGCATTCGGGCTGGCTCATCTCGGCTGTCACCCCCTCCCCCTCGACGAGCTCCCCGACTGCTGTGTGTGCCTGGAATTCTGACCTGGTGAGCCCTCTCCTGGAGACAACGCGAGCGATCCCCAGACGACTTCCCAGGGGGTCCTCCGTTATCGCCCGGCGGGGAGAGGAAGAAGCAATGTCCACGACAGCAGGCGCTATTCGACCTCCAGGAGACAGGCAAGTCCCAGTTCTTTTACATCAGTTTTGTGATTTGCTCTGTCAAACTCCTGGGGGTGGAGTTCGGGGTTCGCAGCTCCCTGACCTCCCACCACCTGCTGTAACCTGTGTCCTTAATCCTGCATCCTCTGTGTCTCTCTCCGCCGAGCGGTCCCCGGCTTCGGGTCAACGTCGTGGGACGAGGAGAGGGCCTGCGGTTCCGCAGCTATGTTGTGGACGGAGGAGGAAGACTGACTGCTATGTGGAGTCTGTGCCGACGACCAAGCGTCCCCAGGTCTCCACGGAGGTGCGGTTCGGTCCAGCGGGACGAGGTTCTCCTGTCATCACGCCGCGTGGACCATCGGCGTGGTTACCAACGCTGGAGGAACCTCAAGCTGCGCTGACCATCGTGCCGGCTGCGGGGCCCGACGCAGCTGGGTGGGAGCCTGACAACGACCTCCTGACGACGGATCCTGGATCTTCGCAGTCCTGGACGGCGTCAGAACCCGAGATCAGGCGAGTGCTCTCTTTTCCTTTTTCTCTTCATATCTTTGAGCACTTTAGCCTGTCTCTAGGGGAGATGAGCCGGGTGCAGCCGCCCACTGGGTCCGAGCTCGTCTCGCCGGGTTCTGGCGCTGCCGGTGATCCTGATCCCGGTTCTGTTTTCTCTTCTGAGCCTTCTTCCAGGGTCACCGGTGAGGAGTTGCCGTTCCTTGTGGTGCTGAAGGGTCCAGGTTCAACGTTGGAGGTCGGTTCTGGTGCGGTGCCGACCCAGTCGGGGTCCGTCGTCGGGTGCTGCTCCAGCGGTGTCCGACGTGGGTTCGCCCGAGACCCAATCGGGGTCCGACGTGGGTGCTGCTCCACTGGTGTCCAACGTGGGTTCGCCTAAGGCCCAATCGGGGTCCGACGCGGGTGCTGCACCAGTGTTGTCTAGGTCCGGTGAGGAGGTGGCTGTTTCCCTGCGGCCTGACGCTCATCGCCCTCGTCATCGGCTCTCCCCTGAGCCTCTTCCACCGGGATCCGCTTTGACCCCTCGCCCGTCTCAATGATCCTGGTGGTTGAGTGATGCGGGTCGACGGCCCAACCCGCAAGACTTTCGGTTCGGCGATATTGTCCAACCCCCCGACGAACTGTGTTTGCTTCTGGGTGGCCTGGCTCGGCTACCGGTGGACTGGTTCCCTCAGACCTGGGTCTGGAGTTGGCCGTCCTAACATTTCCCTCTCCCCGGTTCGCCAACTGGACAATGGGCGGGGAGACCTCCGGAGCCATCCCGGCCATTTTGGACTCTGCCTGCCATATTCCTCGGGTGTCGCTCACCTTTTGTTATTATTAAGGTCACTCGGGGGTAATTCTTGTCCTTTTGGTGAATGTGTATATTTATAGTGCTATGTACTGTGTTTTACTGTCCGTACTCAGCATTTTTCTCTGTTTTTGCCTTGATCTTAGCTTTGTCCGTGCGTTATGGAGTTATGTGTTTTGTTCTTCTCCCAACCGTACTCCGTAATTGCCCACTTGTTCCTGTCGCCTTCACCCCTCTAGGCGACTGTGTGTGTGTATATATATGGCGCTGTGTGTTGTGTTTTTTTTTTCTTCCCTTTATTATCCGTACTCAGCGTTTTTCATCACTCTTGTCCTGTTCTTAGTTTTGTCTGTGCATTATGGAGTAGTGTGTTTGTTCTCTTTTATCCATACTCTGTAATTGCTTTATCCGTTCCTGTCATCCTTTTTGGTGGGTTTTTCTTTTTTGCCCCAATCTACACGTTATTTGTGTGTTTTGGGTAGTGGGTTTTGTCCGTAACTACACTTATTATTTTCCCCATCTGTGCCCTGGTTGTTATTTTCTGTGGATACAAAGTGTTGTATTTGGGTTGGGTTTTTTTTGTCTGCCTTGTACTCTGTATTTGTTCATGGTCTGTTTTTTTTTTTTCCCTCTGCTTCTCTCCCTCCAGTCCTGCCTCCCTTCCGCCCACCCTAGGTGTGTGTGTGTGGGGGGGGTGGGGTGGCTGGGATGTTCCTGGTAGTTTGGAGCCCGACCGTGAGGGGGAGGCTCTGTCACCATGGGGTGAGACGCCGGCTCGGCGCTCAGCCCATGTCCCTTCTCATCCCTGCCTCTCATTGGGCAGCGTCTCAGCTGGGGCCAATTAATCCTCATCAGCTGGGGCGCTGCTAATGAGTATAAAAAGGAGCAGCCTCGATCACTCGGGGCTGCGACATAAGCACTGCTAGGCTGGAGTCCCTCCGTCCGGTTCCAGTTCTTGTCTCATCATCCAGCATTACTCGTAAGTGTTTTCCTGTAAGGAGTATTTTTGCCTCTGTACCCCCATGTCTGGTGCTAGCCCTCTACTCGCCTTACCGAATCACTTGGGAGCGTCACCTTGTAGGAGTGCCTGTGCACTGGAGTCCTATGCCGGTGCCAGCTCTCTGGCTGCTTAACCCGTGAGCGTTACCTGCTGTGAGTTCTCTTGCTGTGTACCCCTATGCCCGGTGCCAACTGTTAACTCTGTTGCTGTACTGCCCATGAGTGTTACTGTGTATGAGCATCTGTGCTTTCCTCATCCCTTACCCCTGTCACCAATAAACATCACAACTTACTGGCTCGCCCTTGGCTCTCATTGTGTGGCTCCCCAGAACCACACGTGACAAGGGGTACAGGTTGGTGTATTGGCTAGAGGCGGAGCGCCAAAGAGGACGACTCCCGCCAACAGTCCCCTTAAGTAAGCATGGCGGGATGACATCACCCTGCCTGTGTCCTCATGTCCGTGCTGCCTATTGTTAATGTGTCAGTATCTAACAATTACGTTGTGAATCTTCAGTAGAAACGGTATGCTGTGAGGTTTTAATCTAAATCTTAGGGTTGTTACTTTTAAAAATGAGCTAGCTACAGCTAACAGGGCTAACTAATAGCATGAGCCCAGAATACAAGAGCATGGAAGGCTGATTCTTGTTTTTTTTCTAAACAGTGGCTCACTTATTACACAACACAGCATTATATATTTTTCATTAACAATGATTAGAACATCACTGAAGCAGAGTATCCAGTGAAATAGGCAAATATGTCACAATTTGAGTGCAGGGGGATTCCACTGGGTTCAGTCTTTTTGGCTTTTTTCATTTTTGTACTGTGTTGTCATTCTGAGTTGCAATTCCTGTTATTTTATCCTTGGTTGTGTTACGACCCGAGCGCTGGGTTCTGGCTGCGCTCGGGCTACGCACAGCTCGCTGCCGGCCTTGACAGCTGTGGGTTGTATTCTGGCCTCTCCGGGCTCTTATTGTGAAGGCGCTCAGTGGGGCTTCTGCCTGTCAAGGTTGGTCAGCTGTTTGTCATTTCTGCTCGTTAGTGTTCGCCTTTATAAGGCGGGCACTAGCGGCAGTTAAATCGCAGGAGTATCATCAAACTATCCTTGTCAAAACGTTGTCAGACATCGTCTAAACCTCGTTAGACCTTCATGTCAGGTTCGTGTTTCATGCCATGTCATAGTTCAGCTCGTAGTGGCTGGGGTTAGCCCTACGAGCCCTTGTATTGCTTAATGTGTGTTTTTGCCCTGAGCGGCTCATAGTCTTGTCTTGTTTTGTTGTATTAATAAATTACCATCATTGCAAAACTCACTGGTGGACTCTTGGCGTCTTATGGTGACCCGCGAGGGTCACCGCATGACAGGCTGATTTGTTACATATTCTGTATTGTTTCTTAGTATGATTTATTTTCCTGTTTACGTTCATTATAATTTGTTAATCACATTTTGGAGGTTACTTGTCTTTATTTTTGCCATCTCATTATATTTTTATTATTCTGTTGTGTTCTCCCTCTGTGTTGACAGCTGTCAGTGCTGTTTCCGGGTTTTTTTTTTCCACAATATTTTTTATTGAACCTTTTTTTACAAACATGACACAAACAGTCAAACACTAACACTAAAGTAATTTAAAAAATTTAAAAAAAAAAACACTAACAAAAAAAATGTACTAAAAACAATAACAACCATTAACAAAAACAAGTCAACAACAATGCTCCTCTGTTTAGTCTAGGTAATCTATTACATAAGTATACATAATATACATTCACCAGTTTGGAATTTGCAAGGTCCACACATATCATTCACCTTCTTCTTCAGAAGTTATGTTTAATTTCTTTACATAATCAATGAAAGGTCTCCATATATTCTCAAACACATTTTCCTTTGATTTCAGTATATATGTTATTCTTTCTAGTGGAAGGTTTGTTAACATCTGTCTTAACCACTGAGTCACATCTGGTCTATGAGTCTTTTTCCACAGTAGTGCAATACATTTTTTAGCATTAAGCCAACCGAGGTCTACGAAAGCTCTTTCCCTCTTATTAAAGTTATGTTTTTCTGGATACAGACCCAACAAATACAGTTTAGGGTTCAATGTGAATTGTTTTGAAATTATTTTTTCAATTGTTACCCTCACCTCTTCCCAAAACATTCTGATTTTTCTACATTCCCATAAACAGTGAAATAGGGTTCCTTTACTTTCCATACATTTTGTGCATGTATCTGGTATGTTTTTGTTATATCTATTTAACTCCACTGGTGTAACATACATCCGCATTAACCATTTAAAAATGTATCAGTTTAAGATGTGCATTTATTGATTTGGTTTGAGCTTCTGCACAAGCCATTTCCCATTGTTTCCGGGTTTTTGGTCTGCGTGGGCGTGGCCCCTGTCAGCTGTCAGTGTTATGTCCAGATAAAATGAGACTGGAGCCACTCTGAACTGAACACTGAACTGACTTTATTATTGAGGACAACACAATATACACTCCAGCCATAGCCCGCCTGACGTGATTACCACAACCCCCTCGACCAGGCTACGGCAAGCCCCGAGAGTCAAATCTCACACATAACAGTAAGCTCCGGTCGCTCTCCTCTTATTGCTTCCAGCTGGTCCAAATTATTAATCGTTGTTACCTTCTGCCTGCTCATGTGACCCACGCCTGTTTTATTTGTTTCTGGGCCTATTTAAGGGCTATTATTTTCATTTCTGATTGCTGCAGTCTTGAGTTTCTCCTTTCCTCGCCTCCACCAGAACGCAGCCCTCGTTCTGGTGTGCTTAATCTGTAAGTTTGATTGCTTGTTTGAATTTTGTGTTAGAGCACTGTTTTGGACTTTGTGTTTCGTTGTTTTTCAATAAATCTCACAAACTCACAGTTCAGCGCGTGGGTCTTCCTCTCTGCCCCGAGAGGCAACTCATGACAGAACACTGTGGCCAGTAAGAGACCCAGATGCTGTGATGTGGGTTTTTGTGTTTTGTTTTCACTCACCTGTTTCTCCGGAGCAATCATTATGTCCCCAGCCCGCCGACCTCCGGCAAACAAAGGGAGATTGGCAGCAGGATCCCCGAGTGTGGAGGAGGAATGGGCCACCGAATTCATCCAGGGCTTTGTCGCTGAAGCCCTCGCCTCCCACAGCCCAAAGAAAATCTGGGAAAAGGTGGATTCAGCGACCACTATAGTCGAGGCGCACCCTGGGTTATGGAGGTTCCCCCAGTTTGTGGAGCTGCTGGCTACGCTCTCCATCCTGCAGCAGTCTTTCCCCGGGCTGACGTGGGGGCCGCCTCTAGCGAGCCTGAAGCAAACGCGGAAGCACACTCTACAGCAGACACCCTGCTCCACCTCCAATCCGCCCATTCCTGCTCCAGCTCCATCCACTTCACGCCGCCGCCATCCAGCTTCAGACCGCCGGAGGAATACTCCCGCCTGTCAGGCAGCAACTCCCCCTTCGCCGAGGCAGAAGACTTCCGCAGCAGTGGCCGCTCAGTGTTTTTCCTCTCCGGCTGTATCGTCAGCTTCTTCCCTCTCTGCAGCTGCTGTTTTCTGCTTCTCCTCAACGTTCTCTCCCACAGCAGTGGCTGCTCAGTGTTTTTCTTCTCCAGCTGTATCGTCAGCGTCTTCCCTCTCCGCAGCTGCTGTTTTCTGCTTCTCCTCGACGTTCTCTCCCGCTGCTGAGAGGTCGGCTGTTTCCTTCCTGGCTCCGCCCATCACCGTGTCTGCAGGGGCGGCTCCTCCACGTTCCATTGAGGGGCCCACAACCGCTGAAGCCACAGAGAGGACACATTCTACACCCGCTGCAGCAGAAAACATCATGCCCCGGGAACACAGGCAAGTGTCTTTTCATTCTCTATTACCAACATATAAATTATCTTGCCTAATTCCGCAGTGGCCCTGGAAGACCTGGTTCCAACCTCGCAGCCACAGTTTGGATGGAGGGAGAGCGCTGCAACCGAGCTGAAGCCTGTGCTGACGATGAAGCATCCCCTGGCCTCAGCAGGACAGAATCCAGCGCCAGCAGGAAGTCAACCTATGTCCTCTCTGGATGAGCCTCCTGCGTGGACCACTTCACTGGGGGGCTCCTGGGACTGCATCGACCACCATGCCTGCTGCTGGGGCCACCACAGCAGAGTTCGAGCTGGACCTCCAGAGGGCCGGGCCCGAGAAACCATTGCATGAATCGACAGAGTCCTGGACGGCGGTGGAGTTCAATCTCAGGCAGGTACTCTTCTTTGTTTTCAATGCTTCAGTGTTGGAGAGATCTTGCCTGGCCCTTCGTGGGGAGAGCCAAGTGCAGCCATCAGCTGCACCTGAGCTCACCTCGCCGGGCTCCACTGCTGCCGGCGACACTGACCCTGTTTCTTTGCCTCTCCTGTTGGAGTCTTTCCACAGGGTCACCGAGGATGTTCCAACTTTTTTAGAGATTTCCGTGGGTCCAGCGCCACCTGCTGAGGTTATTGTGGGTGCTTCGCCCCAGCTCGGGACCTCCGTGGGTGCTGCTTCTCCTCCGGCTGAGGTCTTCGCGGGTGTTCCATCCCAGCCCGGAACCTCCATGGGTACAGCTCCTCCTCAGTCCAGGTCTCTGTGGGTGCTGTGTCCCAGTCGGGGACCGTTGTGGGTACTGCGCCCCAGCTTGAAACCAACTTGGGTGCTGCACTCCAGTGTGGGCCCGCAGTGGGTGTTACGCTCCAGCCCGGGGGTCACCGTGGGTGCAACTCTGGTCCAGTCCAAGGCCACCGAGGGTGCAGCTTTTGTCCAGTCCGGGCCCACCGTGGGTGCGGCTTTACTCCAACCCAGAGCCACCATGAGTGCAGCTCTGCTCCAGCCCAGAGCCACCACAGGTACAGCTCAGCTCCACCGTGGGTGCTGCGATGTCCCAGTCCGGGACCTCCGTGGGTGCTTCAGGCCAGTCCCAGGGCGTCGTGGTTCCCCCTCCTCTGCCTGACGCCGTTGTGGTTCCCCCTCCTCTGACAGATGCCGTTCTGGTTCCCCCTCCTCCGCCTGACATCGTTGTGGTTCCCCCTATTCCTCCACCCTCCTCACCTCTGGTCGTCCCGGTTGGGCGGCAGCCCCCTGGACCACCTTCTCTGCGGTGGTGGTTAAAGGACTATGGCCGACCGCCTGACAGACTGTGCCGTTGGATTGGGTGGCTCATATTCTCTGGCAGACCACCCGACTCTTACCACCTCGCCATCTGCCAGGCCTGAGACTTCGGCCAGCCACCGGAACAGTCTTGCTCCTTGGTCTAGGGGGCCTAGGTGCCCGGTTCTGTGTGGGTTCTGAGTGGGGCTTTTGTTTTTTGCTGTTTCTTCTTAGAGAGTTTTTCTTATTTTCTCTGGTTTGGTTCGGTTCCTCCGTGCCTGGGTCCCCCTCCCCCCACCCGAGGTGGGGTTGTTTTCTTGTTGGAGTGGGTTTTTTGTGTGGGGGGGGTTCTTTTCTTTCGATGTTGCCAGGGTATCTGGTTACCAACCCTTGAGGGGGGGCTCTGTCACGATCTGAGCGCGGGGGGATTCCACCGGGCTCAGTCTTTTTGCCTTTTTTCATATTTGTACTGTGTTGTCATTTTGAGTTGCAATTCCTGTTATTTTATCCTTGGTTGATTTGTCACATATTCTGTATTGTTTCTTAGTATGATTTATTTTCCTGTTTATGCTCATTATAGTTTGTTAATTACATTTTGGAGGTTACTTGTCTTTATTTTTGCCATCTCATTATGTTTTTATTCTGTTGTGTTCTCCCTCTGGGTTGACAGCTGTCAGTGGCATTTCCGGGTTTTTGGTCTGCGTGGGTGTGGCCCCTGTCAGCTGTCAGCTCCTTCTGCCTGTTCATATGGTCCACACCGGTTTCATTTGTTTCTGGGCTTATTTAAGGGCTGTTATTTTCATTTCTGATTGCCGTAGTCTTAAGTTTCTCCTTTTCTTGCCTCCACCAGAACGCAGCCCTCATTCTGGTGCATTTAATCTGTAAGTTCGATTGCTTGTTTGAATTTTGTGTTAGAGCACTGTTTTGGACTTTGTGTTTCATTGTTTTTCAATAAATCTCACAAACTCGCAGTTCAGCGCATGGGTGTTCCTCTCTGCCCCGAGGGGCAATTCATGACAGAATATAGTCGCTCCTATTGCGCAATCAAATATCTTGGTCTGAACTAGCTGCTAACTGTGTTCATGTACTTGTCTAAATGTTGTTTCTCACTGTCCCCTCTGCTTAGTACCTAAGATTAGCCTGTGGTACATAATCTGATTCTCAATTTGATTACATAATATGCTGTTATTTCACCTCACTGAAAAAAATCACCTATTCTGGCTTTAACACAAGGACGTAGTGCCTGTCAAATATAGGTTAATGCGTGTGGAACATGACGGGGGATCAATAGTGACACGGAAAATATCGACACATGTCTGTTGTATAGATTGGTCACTCCTGCCCTGAGGTGATTTTCCAGCTGTGGTCCTTCTATAATTGATGAGCATATAGACAGTCATTGCCTGCACTGCAGGTCGACAAATGAACTAAGTGGCCCAAATGGTTCTCACTGTAGAGAAAATTCTGTGTCCGTCTGTCCAGAGCGTCTGTTGAGCCTACTGTATGTACAGTGTTTGTTTTGTGGGCGAATGGGGCATGGAATTTGAGTGTTGAGAGTTTGTATTACAGTTGCTGAGTGGGGAAGAGTGGGGCTGCTTTTTTTGTGGTGCAGACCATTTTTATGGAAAAACCACCCAGGTCAAACAAAAAACAAACACGCATAATAAATTGTATTAGCAAATTTGCGTGTGTATTATCCATCTTCACATACGCATATGACACTCACAGCTGAATCACAGAGGAAGATACTGTCATGAACCAAGCCGGTGTTGTCCTTCAGGCTCGGTTCTTACTGTTCTCTGTGGCTTGGGTTCGGTATATTTGTGTATTTTGATATCTTTTGAGTTCTTGTAGTTTCTGCCTTTTGTTCTTTTCTTTTCTGTGCCTGTAGCCACTGCTCTGGCCGGCAGCTGTTAGGCAGCCTCTTTGACCTACATTCATGTGGGCGTTGTCTAACTCTTGACAGTCCGACCACGCCCCCTCTTGACAGCCAGCTGATTTCTCTCCGGTAATTGCCTTTCCCAGGTGTATCCAATTTGTGGGGCCAGCAATGCTTGTACTTAAGCGGCCTTTGCCAGTCAAGCATTGCTGGACCATTGAGTGTGCATTGTCTCATGACGGTGTGTGTTCTCATGCAAGAGTTTGGAGCTTCACCGTCGCCATTCTCCTCGGTGAAGTTGTCCGCCTTCACGGCCAGATGCCCTGCCGCTGCCTCGGTACCGCATCACCTGGAGAGGCGTGATTCTCCGGACCTGCTGTTTGTGTTGCCAGGCTACTTTCGGACTAACTCGGACTGCCCCAGCTGTGTGAGTAATAACTGTGTCCTTTTCCGCCGGTGGTTCTCACCTCAAGTCTGTAGTGCGTCGTGGAGGACTCCCAAGTAAGCCTGAGCAGTTGTTTGTTTTTGTACTGTGGGTTTTTGTTTGTCTTGTGGCCACGGTGCACTGTGGTCTGCCCACTGCGCGCTCGTCGCGTGAGCCATTTAGTGCACAACTGTATCATTTTTGTATGTCTCAGTTTTGGAACTGTCAGTGTTTTCTGTTTAATAAATGTGCTTGTGGTGTAACCTGCGCGTAAATCCATTCATCCTTCCCCTCCTCTGTACGTGGCGTAAAAGCGCATGGGGAGGCTTGTGACAGATACAGGCTCTGGAAATGAGATGGTACCCTAACATCACAGGTATCACATATTTGGACTACATCTCCAAAGAGCAGGTCAGCAGTAACATCCAGTGTCATATTTACAATATAGAATAACAAATCCAGGGCATACTTAACACACTGGTGTCACAATCCAGGTGAACAACTACGATACAATACTGTGGATATTTTCATGTCTGCAGGGCTTAGTTTTCCGGCACCGTGCCAGATTTCTGGCGTGTGCCTTTTTTTTTGGGGGGCTGCGGGGAAATTTACTTCCTATTTCTGTACGCAGAAACACTTTTGTCCAAGCTATATGCAATGGTGGATGAATAATGCTCAAAATAAACAGTCAGTTCTGCATAGTATGCAGATATTTAGAGCAGTGAATATAGTATTTGGGATGGCGGAACATACTGAGCTTGCGCGCTCCACTGATCTCTATAGAAAACCTGGGTAGCTCACGCCCCATTAGCAAGTACAGAGCCGAGTGAAGCCACCTGGCCACCATATTAGAGAGGGAATCGAGTTGACATTATGTTTAGTGACCGCGCAAGACAAGCTGTGTCTCCATACCAAGAAGTTCAAAATCTATTAATTTTTTGGGAAGTTATCGAGGTAAAGGTGGCACCATTTACTACTAAATCCCTTTATTCTCCATTGACTTGCTGAGTGTTTTGGTTGTACTAATATGGTGGCCAGGTGGCTTCACTTCTGGTGGCCAATGATCCATACAGGTTTTCTATAGAGATCAGTGGCGTGCTTCTTATCGTGTTGACAGCGAGAGCGAGTGAGTGAGTGAGTGACTTGAAAGGCAAGTGTTTCTGTTATGAATTGCTCCTCTTCATGGCGCACATGTAGAATTAACTGGACCCAGTTGCTGGAGCTGAGTTTTGCAGTGGTTTACAGTATTTTAAGCCAAAAATAAACCAGGCATGACAAAACTTAGCAGACGTGACATAACTTGACTTAACGTGGCATGATGTGACAAAGTAAACAGTAACACAGTAGCTCTTCGCACTGAGGGCAAAGTGCGGCGTGTTTATATAGAGCAGAAAATCAAAAACACCCGTGAACAATCAGTAGTCAGAAAATCAAAAGCAGCTGTGAATAATTAACAAAGCAAAAGCCCATAATGTAAAACCAGAAGTAAACAAAAGACACTGTCAAAACAAAAGCCCAAATTCAAAGCATGACAAGAATAAACATGATAATATTAACCAGGAGAATACAAATCATTAAAATCAAACATAGTAATGACTGTGACAACAAAACCCAGGCAAAACCAAAAACATGATAATATTAATAAAGAGAACCTAAACATGAACTGAAAGCAAGGTCAAGGCCTGATTCACCTCCTGATTCAAGGCAGACAAAAACGAAGCATAAATGTGACCATGAAAACATAATATTAATAAGCAGGACTGTAATGACTAAACTAATACTAAGGTAACAAGACAGAACTCAGAAGATAAACATAGCAAACAGAAATAAATGGCAAACTCAAGAGAATATAATTAATGTCATGACGATGAACATGAGTACAAAAACAAAACTAAGCTGAGGTGGGGAAAATACAGAAAATAACCAAAATAAAGTTTAAGCATGGTTCCCTAACCATGCTCAGAATATTGACAGTTTCATCCTTCATCATACACAAACACATTCTGTAGGTTGGAGAGTAAGTTTTTGAAGCCTGGGGAAGATGTCCTAATTGACAAAGGACTTAAAAACAAATGGTGCTGGGTGTGGATCGAAGAAATGGGCAGAGACAGCAAGCCTTTTGGTAGCTGGTGTTAAAAACAATTAGGGAACCAGAAGCTTGTTTCTGCACGTTGTGCTCAAAATAATGCAATTTAGAGTGTTGTATACAGTTCAGTGTTGCTGTTTACAGTTTGTCATTAAAAATACATGGTGCAAATGTTGCACATTCCATTAAAAAATAGTAAATCAATGGCCTTTTCCATATACCCTTTACTGAATGGTTGCTAATCAAATCTTATTCCACCAGTGAATTAGTTCACTTGACTGAGTTTCACATACTCTTATTCATAAATTTCATGTTATGGATTGTAGGTCATTCTGTACATAATTTATGTAACTTGATAGCAACAGCATCCTAAATGTTAGATGTTTGTATCATATTGGAGTGAGATGGAGTACTGTTGCCACCTACTGACCTTCCTTGGTATTGCTGTTTTAAACAGTCCACCATAATCTAGTCTGAGTTTAACAGTGGGTGTGGCAGATATGTTACTAGCTAGTTTCAAGGAAAATCATTTTCGTGTGTGTGTGTGTGTGTGTGTGTGTGTGTGTGTACAATCGTGAAAAAATCAGGACAGCCTGTATAAGCCTCTGTGGGTTTTTTTTTTTAACATATTTGGACATATGGGTATTTAATATCAATGTTAAAAATACTGGGAGATTCTTGTAATGCAACCAAACAATTAAAAAGGAATTAAAGACTTTTTTCAGATTTTCTTTAAAATGTAATTCTAAACAAATAGTGAGGAATAAATTAGGACACCCTCCCATCTTTTTTAGGACACCCCCACATTCATTCCCACTTAAAATGGCTAAAATAAATGTTAAAAAAATGCAAATAAAAACAAGGTTAGACATAGATATGTGACCATTTCTTAATAAAAAGCTGAATATTTAAAGGGGTGTCCAAATTTTTTCACATGACTGTAAATGTATATGCGTGTGCGTGCACATGTGTGTGTGTCCATCCCTGTGACCCTGCCCCCGGGGGAAAAAGTTCAGGCTCAAGATTTTTCTTGCTTTAACCCCTGTGTCTGGTTACATCGTTTATATACCAAACAGTGAGCAAAAACAGTGGTGCAAGTTGATTATTTAACGTTAACCGCTTTATTTCCCATGTGCAGGTGTTGTGGTGAAGCTGCCCATTGTAGGAGGAGCCGAACCAACTTCACTTTTGGATCGACGATCTGAGACGGCGAGTCAGAGTCTGGCTGAGCGTCCCTCAGGATGAAGAAGAGCAGGAGTGCACACGGAGTGACACAAGGCGAGGTCAGTGTTGTTTATTTTTTTAAAATCACCAACCATCATCTACGTAAGCAACACACCGCTGCTCATTAATTTTCCCTCTTCTCACCTTTAAAGTTTGCAGCCGCGCACATTGAGAGATTTTCTGTAGATTCTGTAGATTTACTTTTACTCCATTTTCATCCACATAAAGACAGAGTGAGGTGGAGCGTGTCTGTGAGGCGGTCAGTGAGTCATAAACGGATGACTGTACAGTACAGGGGCAGGCTGTTATCTGGCAGGGTTCGCTGCAGAGAACGAAATGGTCTGAGAGGGTGGTGAAGAGCGGTGGATGATGGGTGTGCGTGAGAGATTTGGGATGATGTAGAGAAATGGTGGAGGAAGAGGAGACTGGAAAGATGATAAAAGAGGGGTTAATGTAGTTATCATGTTTTTTCACTTGTTTTTAAATGACATTATTTGTTCTTATTTTTCATTAATTTCATTAATTTGGTTCTATTTTCCCTGTTTTGTTTATTTAAATACATTTTAACAAGGAGGAAAAAGAGTTCCCAGCAGGAAACAGACTGAATGGAAATTTGGATCAGAGTGGGGAGGACAGAGATCTGACGGAGTGGTCCATCTGTTTCTCTGATGTGTCACTGCTCTTTAACACTGGGCAGGAAGGCATCCTCGTTTACTTTGACATTATCCAGCAGCGTCTCGGGGGGGGGGGGGGGGGGAACAAAAAAATCTGGATAATAAGTCATTTTTTCCCACTTTTTTAACACTTCCTTTAAAATCTTTAATTTTAATTATCATTAGCTTGTTGCAAAGCAGTAACTGTTCTTCCCAGGGTCCATTAAAGCAAATGTTGCATACAGCAAAATATACAATATCATTACCATACTTAGAATTATCATGCCATATATTCTATAACAATACCATACAATAATATATTACAATGCAATATGCAAAGCTGTAAATTAGCAAGAAAAAAGTTGCCAACTTATGAGTTAAATGTCTAGTAAATCTAGTAAAAACTTGTAAATTTGTGTGGGGAAATGTCAGTCTTGTCACAAAAAGTAGCAAATTTATAAGCCAAAAGTCTCCACCAGTCCATTCATCCATCATCTACTGCTTATCCGGGGATCCGGGTCATGGAGGCAGTAGTCTAAGCAGAGAAGTCCAGACTTCCCTCTCCTCAGCTACCACCTCCAGCTCTTCAGGGAGGATACCAAGGCATTTCCAGGCCAGCTGGGAGACATATAGTCTCTCCAGCATGTCCTGGGTGTGCCCTGGGGTCTTTTCCCAGTGGGGTGTGGGAGGCTTCCAGGAGGCATCCTGATCAGATGCCCAAATCATCTCAGCTGGCTCCTTGCAATGTGGAGGAATAGCGGCTCTACCCTGAGCCTCTGCCAGATAACTGCACTCCTCACCCTGTCTCTAACCCCTGTTTCTCACTGAGTGCTGAGGAACATTCAGGAATGCGCTTTTTGGGTTTCGTCAAGGTTTGTAAAAGCTTACCATATGGTTTACAAACAGAATTTTGTTTGTTTGCAAAATAGTTGTAAGTGCTGGAACACATGTCACTAAAGTTCTTTTTGGTTCACGAGGTAGTTAAACACTAGGAACTGTTTAAGAACCTTTACTACGAAACTGTTTGCAACCTTAAGTAAGTTGGTGTAAACTGTTTTGCAACCTTTTCTGAACCCTGGCGAAACCCAAAAAAGTGTAGCATTCATGAATGTTCCTCAGCATTCACCACTCCATGAGATACTAGCTTGATTTTCACCAACATTCAACAGAAAAGTTGACGAATATGTCAGAAGAATCGCTACATTCATCAGCATTTGCCATGAGATACAGTGGGGGAAATAATTATTTGATCCCCTGCTGAGTTTGTAAGTTTACCCCCTTACAAAGAAATGAACAGTCTGTAGCGATGTTAAAATAAGGCACGGCGACTGGAGTTTTTAAGGAAGTTTATTCATCAATCATCGCCATCACGGAGCTCACCCCAGCTACTGTATAAGCATGCTGGAGCTAGCTCTCAGGCTCTCATGAGCAGTAGTCAGAAGCAGTCAGAGTGAGAAGAGAAGAGAATGAGTTATAGAATATGTGCGGTATTTATACCAGTTACAGACAATGCATGAAAGGGCATTCACAGCAGTGGGTATGGCATTTGCATTTGAGAGACACAGTGAGAACAGGAAGCATGAACACAATGCATGAATGGGACATTAACATCACAATACTGAGCCGAAACAAGCCAGAAGGAGCGGGGCTGCCTGTAGACATTAATACACACATTTCACTGTTCTGTTATTTGCTCTAGTCGAGCGCTGTGTCTGTCTCAGTCTGTTGTGGGGGTCACGCCACACCGCTCCCCCCAGAGGGCTCGGCAGGGGGCCGAGACCTCGATAGCTCAGCTTTGGCAGCGAGCAGGAAAAGCTCTGTGCAGGCGAAGGTGGAGGGGGGTGGGGGGTAGTAAATGCCGGCCGGGGACGGTGAAATCGTCCGGGCCGCGCAAAAATTGCTTGTTGTTCTGTGATGTCGAGGGGCTGTCCCGTTGAACGTGCGGAGATCACAAGAAGAAAAATTAGTCACTGGCTCCTCTCGCGATTAAGTCCTGCAAGGATTAATAGCGGCCGTGAAGAAAAGACGAGGCTGCGTGGCGGCTGTAATAAAAGCAGCGGGACTGGCATGTTGACTTTAGGTGCAGGCACAACCTTAAAGCTCTCGGAAACCACAAACCGCTGAATTTCCCTTGTGCGCCGTAGCTGAGATCATTAGCAAATCCTTCGTGCATGCTGCCGTGTGTGCTTCAGGTGTGAGGGCAGCCCTGAAGGCTCTGTGTGCAGCGGCGAAGGATGCTGGCGACCTGTGGAGCCGTATTTGTCCCGTGCGTGGTGCGCCGTCCTCGTAACTCCCCGGTGCGTGTGCCGGGGCTCCGTGCGTGGGTGGGCCAGCTGGAGAGGAGCCAGGGTCAGGGAGCTTAACCATCCCTGTTCAATGTGTTGGAGCGGTGAAAGGAAATAGACGATCTTTGTCCCTCGGGCTCGTGCAGATGCGTTGGAGTGGTGAGAGGGAGGAGACGATCTTTGTTACTCGCTCGGCCATGGTGCGTTCAGGTCCACGCGCTGCATTCTCCGTCGGCCATGGAGGTCGCCGTCGTGGAGAGGGGACGAGGTGCATGCGCTCTCATGTGGAGGAGCTGTGAGCGCGGCCGGTCCAGCGTGGATGTGCCGATCTAGGCGTGCAGATCCCACCATGGAGTTTGCTGCGGCTTTCCCGGTCGTGGGTGATGTCCTGAGAGTTCACTGAAGCAGAAGGCAGCTGCTGCGTTCGCTTGTCGTCGGAGCATCACCGCCGGGTGCTGCGTTCGCCGGCAGCGTGTTTTTTTCAGCGTCGAGTCACCAATATGGCGGATGATGAAATGAAGGCAGCAATGAGAGGTTTTAAGCAGGTTTATTAAATCACACCGCCATCATAGGAACTCCGCTCCAGCCCAAGTGTGGGTAGACTGGAGCGGGGTCCTCAGGCTCTCCAGCAAAGAGACACAAGATGTGTGTGTCAGCAGCAGCAGTCAAAGAGAGAGAATGAGTTATAGAATATGTGCGGTATTTATACCAGTTACAGACAATGCATGAAAGGGCATTCACAGCAGTGGGTATGGCATTTGCATTTGAGAGACACAGTGAGAACAGGAAGCATGAACACAATGCATGAATGGGACATTAACATCACAATACTGAGCCGAAACAAGCCAGAAGGAGCGGGGCTGCCTGTAGACATTAATACACACATTTCACTGTTCTGTTATTTGCTCTAGCCGAGCGCTGTGTCTGTCTCAGTCTGTTGTGGGGGTCACGCCGCAAGTCTATAATTTTTATGGTAGGCTTATTTTAACAGAGACAGACAGAATATCAACAAAAAAATCCAGAAAAAATATTAAATAAGGGTTATAAATTAATTTGCATTTGATAAGATAAGATAAGGGCGGCGCAGTGGCGGAGTGGTTAGCACTGCAGCAGCACAGCAACTCACCCTTGGCCGGGGGATCCTGGGTTCAATCCCAGCCCCCGACCAACAGTGATCTGTGTGGAGTTTGCATGTTCTTCCCGTGTCTGCGAGGGTTTACTTCGGGATTTCTCCGGTTTCCTCCCACATGTCAAAAACATGCAAGTTAGGTTAATTGGCATTAAACTGGGGATTCTAAATTGTCCTTAGGTATGACTGTGAGAGTGAATGGTTGTCTGTCTCTTTGTGTTGGCCCTGCGATGGACTGGCGATCTGTCAAGGGTGTACCCTGTCTCTTGCCCAAAAGATGCTGGGATAGGCTCCAGCCCCCCCCCCCCCCGCGACCCAAAAAGGATTAAGCGGAAGAAGATGAAAAAAAAAAGACAACATAAGATAAGCCTTTATTAGTCCCACAATGGGGAAATTCCAGGATTGCAACAGCACAGGGATAGCAACACTCAGAACAATGATTTAGAAGATAAGAAAATAAGAGCAGTGAATATACATATGTACACATAAATATATATATATATACAGTGCGGAGCATTGTGGCTAGATGAACTAAACAGCATAACCGTCTATTTAGTTACCCTACATGGTATGAATATGTACCCATACATATTGTCACCCTCCATAGCGACTGATATTGTCCTAGTTGTATACTGGAGGGGACCATTCGTGTAAGTCTGTTGCGTCTTTTGCATTCAATACTATTAGGTCGTCACGTTTTTTTGCTATCTCTGCAAGCAGCCCTGCTTAGGTTATACAGTCTGACAGCCATAGGTAGGAAGGACCTGCGAAACCTCTTGGTCGCGCATCTAGGATGATGTAGTCTACTGCTAAATGAGCTCCTCAGTGCGTTCAGTATGTCCTGCATAGGGTGGGACTCGAACTCCAGCAGAGATGACAGTTTAGCCACCATCCTTCTCTCTCCTATCTCCTCTACTGGGTCAAGGCGCTGCCCCAGGACAGAACTAGCTTTCTTGATCAGTTTGTTCTGTCTTTTCCTATCGGCTGCTGTAATGCCATTGCCCCAGCAGACCACTCCAAAAGTGATGGCTGATGCCACCACCGTGTCGTAGAATGTCTTCAAGAGCACCCCTTGTACACCAAAAGACCTGAGCCTCCTCAGTAGGAACAGCCTGCGCTGTCCCTTCTTGTAGAGTGCATCGGTATTGTGTGACCAGTCTAGTTTATTGTTCAGATGAACACCCAGGTACTTGTAGGATGTCACCATCTCAATGTCTGTTCCCTGGATGTTCACTGGTGCTGTGAGGGGTTGTTCTTGCCTGCGGCAGTCCACCACCAGCTCCTTAGTTTTCCTCGCGTTGATCTGGAGGCAGTTCCGATGGCGCCAGTCCACGAAGTCCTGGATAAGTCCTCTGTACTCAGCTTCATCTCCATTGGAGATGAGGCCGACGATCACAGAGTCGTCAGAGAACTTCTGTAGATGGCAGTGTGTTGTGTGAGAAGTCCGCAGTATAAAGGGTGAACAGGAAGGGAGCCAAAACCGTTCCCTGGGGGGCCCCTGTGCTGCAGATGATCGTGTCCGACACCCAATCCCGGGTTCTCACAAACTGTGGCTGGTTAGTGAGGTAGTCCAGGATCCATGATGACAGGTGCTGGTCCACCCCTGCGCACAGCAGCTTGTCCTTCAGGATCATCGGTTGGATGGTGTTGAAAGCACTGGAGAAATCAAAGAACATGATCCTCACTGCATTCCCAGGCTTCTCCAGGTGGGACAGGGAACGGTGAAGGAGGAAGATCACTGCGTCCTCCACCTCAATGCCATGCTGGTAGGCGAACTGGAGTGGATCCATCGCTGGCCCCACCAGGGGGCGGAGGTGAGCAAGGAGCAGTCTCTCCAGGGTCTTCATCATGTGAGACGTCAGGGCCACTGGTCTGTAGCTGTTCAGGTCTTTGGGGTGGGAAGTCTTTGGTACAGGTACCACACAAGATGTTTTCCACAACTGTGGTACCCTCCCCAGCTTCAGGCTCAGGTTGAAGATGTGCTCCACAATCCCACACAGCTGGTCTGCGCAGGACTTGAGGAGCTTCGCGCTGATGCCGTCCGGTCCCGAGGCCTTCCTCGCCTTGATCTTCCTCAACTCCGTCCTCACCTGGATCTTAGTGAGGGTCAGGTTGGGGGGCTGTGTGCTGGGAGTGGGGGGGTGTTGGTTGAGTGGGGTGTGGACAGCAGGTCTCGATGACTTTAGAGGCAGCAGTGGTTGGTGTGCAGTCGGGGGGGAGGGCAGTTGGTCAAACCTATTAAAAAACAGATTCAGATTGTTCGCCCACTCCCTGCCCCCCGTGGCCTGGGAAGAGGTATTCTGGAGCCCAGAGATGGTTTTAAGGTTTCTCCAGACCCCGCTGATGTTGCTCTGTTGCAGCTTGTCCTCCATCTTCTTCCTGAAGCTGAGGGAAATAAGTATTTGATCCTCAAGCAAAATGTATCTTAGTACTTATTGGAGAAACCCTTGTTGGCATCACAGAGGTCAGATGTTTCTTGTAGTCGGTCACCAGGTTTGCACACATCTCAAGAGGGATTTTGGTCCACTCATCTTTACAGATACTCTCCAAATCCTGAAGGTTTCAAGGCTGTCGCTTGGCAACTCAAAGTTTCAGCTCCCTCCACAGATTTTCTATGGGATTAAGTTCCGGAGACTGGCTAGGCCACTGCAGGACCTCAATGTGCTTCTTCTTGAGCTACTCCTTTGTTGCCTTGGCCATATGTTTTGGGTCATTGTCATGCTGGAAGACCCATCCACGACCCATCATCACTGTTCTGGCTGAAGCCAGGAGGTTCTCATCCAAGATTGTACGGTACATGGCCCCGTTCATTGGCCTCTCAATGTGGTGAAGTCTTGCTGTATCCTTAGCAGAGAAACAGACCCAAAGCAGAATGTTTACACTTCCATATTTGACCGTGGGGATGGTGCTCTTGGGGTCATAGTCAGCATGTCTCTACTTCCAAACACGGCAAGTTGAGTTTGATGCCAAAGAGCTCAATTTTGGTCTCATTTGACCACACCACATTCTCCCAAGCCTTCTGAATCATTCAGGTGTTCATTGACAAACTTCAGATGTGCCTTCTTGAGCAGGGGGACCTTGCGAGGGTCTCAGTCCAGGATCTTAATTCATTATGGCGAGGTGTGTTACCAATGGTTTTCTAGGTGATTGTAGTCCCAACTCCCCTGAGATGATTAACAAGCTCCTCCTGTGTAATTCTGGGCTGATCCCTCACCTGTCTCAGAATCATCCTTATCCCATGAGGTGCAATCTTGCATGAATCCAGAGCAAGGCAAAGATTAAGATTAATCTTTAATCTTTTACTTTTTAATCTATCCGAAATAAAGATTCATTCATTTAGTTTAGTTTAATGTTTATTTGAAAGGGACGTTGCATGCTAATGAACATTAATACAAATGTAAGTATGCCAGATTTATATATACTGCTAATTTGCATCTGTAGTCCCCCAGCGGGTCACAAAAACACACAATTATACACAAGAAGAACATCTGCACTGAAACTGTATAAAGTGGATATGCTAAAGTGCAAGAGTTAAGGTGCTATAAAACAAAACATTCAGATGTCACACGAGTGAAGTGCTGTGTATGCATACACACACTCATGCACTCAAGCACCTCACAGCAACAACAAACAACATCTTCCGTTTTCGAATTATTGCACCAACAGTGGTCTCTTTCTCACCAAGCTTCTTGCTGATGGTCTTGTAGGCCATTCCAGCCTTGTGCTGGTCTACAGTCTTGTCTCTGAAATCCTTTGACAGCTCTTTGGGCTTTCCCATCGTAGTGGAGAAGTTTGAATTGAAGAGATTGATTCTGTGACAAGAATCTTTTATACACATATTGAGTTCAGATTAGGAGTACTTTCCTAAACCGACAGGACTATTTTATATGCCTCAATCTGTGCGGGTCAGAATTCTTGCTGGTTGATAAGGGATCAAATACTTATTTCCCTCAATCACATGCAAATTATTTTATAACCCTTATTTAATATTTTTTCTGGATTTTTTTGTTGATGTTATGTCTCTGTTAAAATAAACCTTCCATAAAAATTATGAACTGTTCATTTCTTTGTAAGGGGGTAAACTTGCAAATTCAGAAGGGGATCAAATAATCCTTTCCCCCACTGTAACTACCCTAAGGGTGAGTCCAGCCACCCTATGGAGAAACCTCATTTCATCTGCTTGTATGCATGATATCTTTCTTTTGGTCATTACCCAAAGTTCACGACCATAGGTGAGGGTAGGAATGTCATAAATGAGCCCCTCCGAGGTGGAATACAAGACCCAAATGCTGGACTTCAGTAGCGAGTTTTAATAAAGAAACACAAAATAATCCAGGACTGAAAACTGGAACAAAAAACTTACAAGACGTGGCAGAACTCAGGCAGGATACAAACAGACAGACTTTAGCAGGAATGGACGGACTGAAGCGTGTGGTCCACGCCAGCGTGACTAGTAGGACGTTGCCCTGAACTACGGGACGGTGTCCCTTAAATAAGGCAAGAAATAATTACGAAAATAATAAACAGCTGTGAATCATCAAGAACTTAACGAGAGAAGGAACAAGCTAGATGATAAACAGGAGTAAACAAATGACGCTGTCAAAATAAGAGCTCAAGCCAACATGACAACAGAAATCAATTACAAGACGTGATCATGATAAAAAAAATACAAAGGATGATGATAACACACTAAGACAAAGACAGGAATAATAATCAGGAGAAAACCGAAGCTGTGGAAAAGGAATAAATACAAAACCAAAGACATAATAATAATACTGAGAATAATAATAGTAATTAATACCAAAACTCCAAAAGGAGAACTAAAGACAAGGGCGTGAGTTGACTCATGTCCTGAAACAAGAAAATATAATTTATAACACAAGATGAGGACACGAGCTCAACTCACGCCCTGACAAGGAATGTAGATTGACCAGTAAATCGACAGCTTTGCTTTGTTGCTCAGCTCCCTCTTCACCACGACAGACTGGAACAATGTCCACATTAGTGCAGATGCAGCTTCAATCCATCTATCAATCTCCCATCCATGCTTCCCTCACTCTTGAATAAGACCCCAAGATACATGATACAACAATGGACCCAATATGCAGACATGGAATGGACAGTCAGGGTGTGAAAAGGTAAGTAATTTTCTTGGTTAAGTTATTTTATTGTTTAAGTAGACCAAGAGCAGCTAGTGATTGCACCCTTGTGGAGACAAAATGGGAGAACGGTGAGTTTCAGGCAGCTTAACCAGTATGTTCGCAGTTAAAGCTGTTCTTACTTTTACAGGTGTTGGTATGAGTGGTAGAAGATGGATGGATGGATGGATGATATGAGTGGTGAGTATTCTTGCTTGTTCCAGTCTGACTCTTGCTGTGATGATCAATGGTGGGTATTGGAGGTTGGCTGCAGACGAGAGGAAAATTGCCCTGGGCTCAGGGACTTGAGGTACTGCTGAAGACTTACAGTTGGAGGAGATGCGGTTACAGGTGAGTATGATAATCTGCCAGTGTGAGTTTGGATTCTGTCGATAGGTATCCAGAGTTCTCCTCGTGGGAAAATCCAAATGAGATATCCTGGGAGAAAACAAGGAGGTGAGGATATTGTGTAGCAGAGGAGATAATGGAGCTTACTTGTTTTCCACAGAAGGAGAAGGTGAGCACACTTTAGGAAGAGATTCTGCTGATAGAATAGGGAGAAGTTCAATAGTCCCGCATGGAGTGAGAGTGTTGTGGATTTTATATTAATAAATGCCCCTTGTTGATCTGGTGAATAAAGTGCAGAGTCAAAGATGCCTTTTCTGAATATTTATTTACATCTCCGCCAAGAAGGGAAAATGTCATGTCCCACACACAGGTGAGTACCACAAGAAGATGCACTGCGGCACAACACCTGCATTGCCAACCCCTTGGATTGGACTTGGGCAGTCTCAGAGGTGTTCCTGTAGCCGTGGACTTGGCACTTTCCTTGCTGATGATGGCTCCCTAGTGATGGTGCTTACATACGTGGATCCTCGGTGCCCTGCCCTAAGTTTTACACTGATGAAAGTTTCTCTCTCTCGCTGTGTGTGTGTGTGTGTGTGTGTGTGTGTGTGTGTGTGTGTGTGTGTGTGTGTGTGTGTGTGTGTGTGTGTGTGTGTGTGTGTTAATTGTGTCAAGATTCTGAGCATGGTCAGGGAGCCATGCTCATGCTTTAAGTTTATTTTGGTTATTTTCTGTATTTTCCCCATCTCATCTTAGTTTGGTCATTGTATTTATGTACGGTACATGGTCATGTGTTTATGTTCTCTTGAGTTTGCCACTTATTTCTGTTTGCTATATTTATCTTCTGAGTTCTGTCTTGTTATCTTAGTCTTAGTTTGGTCATTACAGTCCTGTTTACTAGTATTATGTTTTCATGGTCACATTTATGTTTTGTTTATGTCTGCCTATGATCAGGACATGAATCAGGCCCTGGCCTCGCTTTTAGTTCATGTTTAGTTCCTCTTTATTAATATTATCATGTTTTTGGGTTTGCCTAGGTTTTATTGTCACGGTCATGACTATGTTTGATTTTGATGATTTGCATTCTCGGAGTTTTGTTGTCATGTGTATTCGTGTCATGTTGTCATGATGTGGAGCACGGTTGGGGAACCGTGCTCATGCCTTTTGTTATTTAGATTATTTTCTGTAATTTCCCTACTTTAGTTAAGTATTTATTCTGGCTGGTTGGATATATTATGTTATTTGAGTTTGCCATTTGTTTCTGTTTGTGAAAGTTACTATTATTTTGTCTTTGATATTATACGTCCGTGACCATCCGGTTTTGTATCTTGAATTTTAGCTGCCTTTTAGACATGAGCCTATCCTTCACCTTTGCCTGTAGTTCCCTTTTTGTAATGTGATATTTAGGAGTATTTCTGTATTTGCATCTCTGTTTTTTTGTATTCATCTTATTCTCGCTTTGGTGGTTATTTTCCTCTTTTTTGTATTCTCTGGTCTGTTGCTCATTTTGTAATCATTTCATATTTACCTCCTTGTTAGTTACCTTTAGCATTCATTCCTGGTCTGTGCTCTTATTTTGACAGCCTTTGTTTACTTCCCCTGTAGCTCAAGTTCGCGGGCTGTCACAGCTGTCATCTGTTTTGACTGATTGCTCTCGCTCATGTTACCCACACCTGTCATCAGTTTAATTTTCTTTTGTCCTATTTAAGGACCAATGTGCCACAGTTCGGCACAGCGTTCTTCTCATTGTCCAGATGTGAATCCCATGTCTAATCTTATCCTTGTAAACCCTGCGTGTGTTCCACACTGAATTTCTATTTTTGGCTACCTGGTCTTACCGGCGTGAGTCCTACACTTATGCCTTCGTTAATAAACCTGGCGTCTCCGCACACCTTAGCCTGTGACTATTCTGCCTTTTTGTCTCCCTGCCTGCCTTTGTAAGTTTTCGTTCTCATGTTATATTTTTGTTTTATTAAAATTCCTGCAAACTTTGTTGGGTCTGTACCCAGAAAAGCATAATTTTAATAAAAGTGAAAGAACATTCATAGACCTCAGTTTGCTTAATGCCAAAAAATGTATTGCACTATTATGGAAAAAGACTCATAGACCAGATGTGACTCAGTGGTTAAGACAGATGTTAACAAACCTTCCATTAGAAAGAATAACATATATACTGAAATCAAAGGAAATTGTGTTTGAGAATATATGGAGACCTTTTATTGATTATGTAAAAAATTTAAACATAACTCTTGAAGAAGAAGGTGAATGATGTGTGTGGACCTTGTAAATTCCAAACTGGTGAACATAATATGTATACTTATGTATTGGATTGTCTAGACTAAACAGAGGAGCATTGTTGAAGATTTGATTTTGCTGGTGGTTGTTGGTGTTTTTAGTGCATCTTTTTTTTTTTTTTTTGTAGTACTTTAGTGTTAGTGTTTGATTGTTTGTATCATGTTTGTTAAAAAAAAAAAAAAAAGGTTCAATAAAGATATTGTGGAAAAAAAAAAATTCCTGCAAACTCATAGCTCCAGCGTTTGGGTCTTCATACTGCCCTGAAGGGCACTTATGACACATGTTTTGAGTTTGGGCTTTTGTTTTGACAGTCTCTTTTGTTTACTTCCGGTTTTACATTGTGGGCTTTTTTTCGTTAATTATTCATGGCTGCTTTTGATTTTCTAATTACTGATTGTTCACGGGTGTTCTTGATTTATTGCTCTATATAGACACAATGCACTCTGTCCTCAGTGTGGCGATCTACTGTTCTTCATGTCACATTTGGCCACGGTTATGTCACGTCTTGTATCTTTTCTCTTGCTCATGTTTTGGAATCTAGTTTTTTGTTAATAAATCATGCCTCATCATCGCTTCGCACTTGAGTCTGATGCTTTGCCCCAGAGAGGAATTCATGACAGAAGATTGTCACCACTCAAGGACTCAGCGGACGAACCCGGCAGGAGGAGGAAATGGAGTTGAGATGAGCTGGAGGTGGTCACTATGGTGGAGGATTTAGCAGATGCCGCTCGGGGCTGCTCATCCCGACAATTGGATATGGAAGTCTGGGGAGGAGTCACAAACCTGCTGGTCACCAGGCCACGAATGCGTGCTCAACCCCGGGTGCTAGAACTCACTCTCCCTCCACTCCCACTGCCTCTTGCTGTCTCCGCCTCGCCAGAGCCAGTCTATCGGCTGCCAGTCCTCTCTCCACTGGGACGGAGAGAGTCCCTCAGCAGTAGGCAGGAACTCAGAGACCCCGGGTGGAAGGATTACTCGAGGAGGCGCAGCTTCTCTCGACGCTCCGCTCCTACACTCGCAGCTTCCAACCAAATGGTCTCCGGAGCCATCCAGAGGGAGACGTCTGGACCATCTGCGGCATCAGAGCGGGAATGCAGGCAAGTATCTCTTCATTCTTTAACACCAGTAAATGATCGGTCTTGCCTGATTCCCGGTGGGAGGACTCGGTGGCAGCCTGCGACTGCTGAACCATCACCACCTGCCTCTGCCATTCTCTCTGCTGCTGTCCCCATTCACCCATCGTCACCTGTTTTTTCCCTCTCTGTTCCACTGAGCTCCACACCTGAGACGATAGATGCCACCATGGATGGGTTCCCAGCAGTTATAGCCTCCAGGTCTGGTGAGCCGTCTGCTGCAGCTGCTGCCTCGTTTGAACAGTCAGCTCAACCTGATTCATCTGAACTGTCAGCTCCACCGGTTTTCCCAGAACCCGGTGGGCCTCAGTCTTCGCACCCAGAGGCTGGCGTGCCTCTGTCATTCAATTCAATTCAATTCAATTCAACTTTATTTATATAGTGCCATTTCACAACAGTCATCTCATAGCACTATCAACTGTAGGGGGAACCCCCACAGTTGCAGAAAGACCCCAGCAATCAGGCGATCCCCTGTGAGCAAGCACTTGGCGATGGTGGAGAGGAAAAACTCCCTTTTAACAGGAAGAAACCTCCAGCAGAACCAGGCTCAGGGAGGGGCAGTCATCTGCTGCGACTGGCTGGGGGGTGAGGGGATAGAGAAGAAGAAAAGAACAGACATGTAGAGAGCGAACAGCACGATGGGGACTCAGTCTATGGGAGAGAACAAACAAATGTTAATGACCAGCAAAAAAAATATTTCATTGAGAGTGAGGAAAGGAGTGAGGCCCAGTGCATTGCTGGAGGTCCCCCGGCTGACTAAACCTATTAGCAGCATAACTAAGGGAGGGTTCAGAAACACATGATCCCTCCCTAATTGTAGGCTATATCAAAAAGGTAGGTTTTAGCCCTATTCTTAAAAACAGAGATCGAGTCTGACTCCCGAATCCAGATTGGCAGCTGATTCCACAGGAGAGGAGCTTGATAACTGAAGGCTCTGCCTCCCATTGTACTTTTGGAGATTCTAGGTATTACAAGTAATCCTGCATTTTGGGAGCGTAGTGCTCTGTTAGGATAATACGGTAGTATCAGATCTTTTAAATAAAAAGGAGCCTGATTGTTTAGAGCTTTGTAAGTAAGAAGAAGGATTTTAAACTTAATTCTAAACTCTATGGGAAGCCAATGAAGGGAGGCCAGAACCGGAGAGATATGATCTCTCTTTCTAGTACCTGTTAAAACTCTTGCTGCAGCATTTTGGATCAGCTGAAGACTTTTTAAAGATGTTTTAGGACAGCCTGATAATAAAGAATTACAATAATCTAATCTCGAGCTAACAAAAGCGTGGATCAGTTTCTCAGCATCACTCTGAGACAAGATGCTCCTAATCTTGGCAGTATTACGCAAATGATAGAAGGCAGTCTTAGAAACAAATTCAATATGTGAATTGAAGGACAGATCCTGATCAAAAATAATTCCAAGGTTCCTCACAGAGCTATTAAGAGAGAGAGTAACCGCATTCAAACTGAAAGTTTGATTTGGAAAGGAATTTCTAAGGTTTTTTGGACCAACAAGAATGTCTTCAGTCTTATCTGAATTTAATAGCAGGAAATTACAAGTCATCCAAGCTTTGATTTCCTTAAGACAGGCTTCTAACTTGGCTAACTGATTACTATCATCTGGCTTCATTGACCGGTATAATTGTGTGTCATCTGCATAACAATGAAAATATATACAGTGCTTTCTAATAATGTTGCCTAACGGAAGCATATATAAACTAAAAAGAGTAGGGCCTAGCACAGATCTCTGTGGAACTCCATGACTAAGCTTTGAGTTGAAAGAAAACTCATTATTGACATGAACAAACTGGAACCTATCAGATAAATAAGATCTAAACCACTGCAACGAAGTTCCATTAAGTCCAACATAGTGTTCTAATCTATCAAGTAGAATATTATGATTGATAGTATCAAAAGCTGCACTAAGGTCTAAAAGGACAAGTACAGAAACCAGTCCATTATCAGATGCAATGAGGAGGTCATTAGTGACCTTTGCTAAGGCTGTTTCAGTACTATGATGGATTCTAAACCCAGATTGAAACTCTTCAAGTAAACCATTTCCCTGCAGGTGGTCAAATAATTGCGTAGCAACAACTCTTTCTAAGATTTTTGAAATGAAAGGGAGATTAGAGATTGGTCTATAGTTAGCTAAAGCTCCTGGATCTAGCGTTGGCTTTTTGAGTAAGGGTTTAATTACAGCCGTTTTAAAAGCCTGCGGTACATGGCCTAAAGTTAATGAAGAATTGATTATATGAAGAATAAAGCTACCAATAAGTGGGAAGACTTCTTTAAATAACCTGGTAGGAATAGGGTCTAAAAGACAAGTTGAAGGTTTGGATGAGGAAACTATTTTGTCTAACTCACAAAGGTCGATTGGAGTAAACTCATCAAGACAGACATCAATAGAAGGAGTTGTAGTACAGTAGTTACAGTATTTAAGTTAACTGTGGGAAGAATCTGATTGATTTTATCTCTGATGGATGAAATTTTATTATTGAAAAAGTTCATCAAGTCCTGACTAGTAAGCTCTAAGGGAATGCTAGGATTGACAGAGTCCTGACTCTTTGTTAACCTGGCTACAGTACTGAAAAGAAACCTGGGATTATTCTTGTTCTCTTCTATTAATGCAGAGTAATAACTCGTTCTAGCTTTTCTAAGAGATTTTTTTTATAAATTAAAAGATGATTTCTCCAAGCTAAATAGATTTCATCTAAATTAGTGGAGCGCCATTTTCTTTCTAATTGACGAGTCTTCTGTTTTAAGCTGCAAGTTTCTGTGTTGAACCAAGGAGTTAGAAATCTCTGATTAGACTTTTTCTTTTTTAAGGGGGCCACCAAGTCTAGCGTCTGATGCAGAGAAGCTGTAACACTATCCACCATGTTATCAATTACAGAAGGAGCAAGCTGTCTATAGCTTATTTCCGTTGTGTTGACACATGGCATAGAGGAAACAATCTGCATAAATTTGGTAACAGCATCATCTGAGAGGCATCTACTGTAATAATATTTTTCTTTAGGAGCCAAATAGTCAGAAATAGTAAAATCAAAGGTTAACAGACAATGGTCTGACAGTACAGGGTTAAGAGGAGACACTACAAGATTTTCTATTTCTATGCCATATGTCAGAACAAGGTCCAATGTATGGTGGAGGTAATGAGTAGAATTTCCTACTTTCTGAGAAAACCCAATCGAGTCTAATATTGAATTAAATGCCACATTAAGGCAGTCACTATCTACATCCACATGTATATTAAAGTCCCCTACTATAATTATTCTATCAGATTTCAGCACTAAATCAGCTAAGAAATCAGCAAATTCTGATAAAAATTCTGAGTAGGTTGATGGGGGACGATAAACTATGGCAAATAAAATTGGGTTTAACCTAAAATTGCTAAAGTGCCCAATACTGAGGACCAGGCCCTCAAAGGAATTATAACATGTTTTTTGCTTTACATTAACTAGTAATTTGGAATGGTAAATTGTTGCTACTCCTCCTCACGACCAGAACTTCTGGGATTTTGACAGTTTAAATAACCAGAGGGAGTTGATTCATTTAAACCAACATAATCCTCTTGCCCTAACCAAGTCTCTGTAAGGGAAATTAAATCAATCTGATGATCAATTAACAGATCATGGACTAACAGAGACTTGGGAGTTAGAGACCTAATATTTAATAAACCACATTTAATTTTTAAATTATGAGGAGGAACAGAGGCCAAATCATTCACTTTAGAGGCTTTATGTTTAATTTGAGTTTTACCAATATTTTGCTTTATCACTTTGGGATGCTTATACATTATATTTTTATTTACTTTGGAGGGAGCAGACAACGATTCTCTGATGGGGAAGACAGGGGCTAAGTTGAGGGGTGGCGGATGAAGAGGAGCTGCAGAGAGGCGTGTAAGACTGCAACTCTGCTTCCTGGTCCCAACTCTGAGTAGTCAAGGTTTTGGAAATTTGGATAAAAAAGATGCCAGATTGTTAGATAAATGAGAAGCACCATCCAAAGTGGGATGAATGCTGTCTCGTCTCATAAGACCAGGTTTTCCCCAAAAAGAGCTCCAATTGTCAATGTAGCCCACGTTATTTGCAGGACACCACACAGACAGCCAGCGGTTGAAGGATGACGAGCGGCTAAACATGTCATCACTGGTCAGATTGGGGAGGGGCCCAGAGAATACTACAGTGGCAGACATTGTTTTTGCAAAGTCACACACCGATTCTACATTAAGTTTTGTGACTTCCGACTGCCAGAGACGGATGTCATTAATGCCAGCGTGAATAACAATTGTGGAGTATTTACAGTTACTTTTAGCCAGCATTTTCAAATTTGACTCGCTGTCGCCTGCTCTGGCCCCAGGAATGCATTTGACTATGGCCGCTGGAGTCTCTAGGTTCACGTTTCTGACTACAGAATCGCCAATGATCAGAGTTTTTTCCTCAGCGGGTGTGTCACTGAGCGGGGAAAAACGATTAGAAACGTGAACAGGTTGGTGGTGTACCGGGGCTTTGCGACTAGGCTTCCTTCTCACCGTCACCCACCCAGTCTCCTCACTGCTGAGGAGAGCCGGGGGACCGCTAACAGGGGGGCCTAAGCTAGCTAGCTCCGCTGCAGCTAAGGGGCGTCCGTCAAGAGTAACTGGCGCAGACGGTGTTTCAATGCAGCGGAACCGGGATTCCAAATCAGACAACCTCGCCTCGAGCGCCTCAAAAAGACAACATTTATTACATTTACCGTTATCACTAAAAGAGGCAGAGGTGTAGCTAAACATCTGACAGAGAGAGCACACCAGAGGAGGAGAGGAAGGAGAGCTAGTAGCCATAGCTAGTGGCTAACCCAAAGCTCAGGAGAGTGAGGAGAGCAAACCACACAGACAGACAGCAAAACAGGAAGTGACGATACGTTACCACAAGGAAGTGACGATCAATCCACCGGTGTCTATCAATCCACCATCTGCAACCTCATCTGAGACCACGTCTGTCATCCCGACTGCAGATCATCCTGAGGTGGTCACCCCAGCAGCAGAGGACCAGGAGCTCAGGCAAGTTCTTTTCTTTACCTTCATAACATCAATACTAGTTAAGGCTTGCCTAGCTCCTGCTGATTTCAGTGACAGCTCACCCTGCCTTTCTTCCCCGTCTGAAGTGACTGCCGCGGGGATGGCTCTTCAGGCGTCAGGGCCAGACGTCCTTGCACCACCAGCTCCAGTGGTCAGGGGACCTCCAGCCGTCATCTACGAGGCTGGGGGATATCCGCCTGCCGTCATTCGCGAGGCCGGGACGTCTCCACCTGCCATTGTCCAAGAGGCCGGGGGGTCTCTGCCTGCCATCCAAGAGGCCGGGGCGTCCCTGCCTACCGTCATGCCAGAGGTCGGTGGACCTCCGCCTGATGAGCCAGGAGTTAGTGGACCTCCACCTGTCACATCAGGGGTCTGTGGATCTCTAACCGTCACACCAGAGGTCGGTGGGCTTCCAACCGCCAAGCCAGCAGTTGGTGGGCTTCTAACGGGCCTCCAGCTGCCGAGACCGGGGGGCCCTTCCCTGCTGTTTTTGAGGTCAGGGTGCTGCCATTGCCTGCTTCGAAACCAAGAGCCTCAGTGTTTTTGTTTTCAGAGCTTAAAACTCCTTTGTTGCTGTGCCCCGAGCTCAGTGACCACTTATCCTCCTTGCCTTGTAGTCTGGTGGTCTAGGGACTTTGGTAGGTTGCCAGACCCTTCAGGTGCTCTGGTCTGGGGTCCTGTGGACTTGGGTAGGCCCCCTGACCCATCTTATTCTTTGGTCCGTTGGCCCTGGAATTTCAGTAGGCCACCTGACCCGCCTTTTTTTTGTTGGACTCTGCAGGGGGAGAGACTTATTTTTGACCCACCTGGCCTGGGGGTAGGGGTGGGCGATATGGCCCAAAAATGATGTCATGATATTTCTGTGAATTTTCACGATAACGATATTCTTCACAATATCACAGAATACAGTTGTTTCTTTTAAATTTATAAAGTACAGTTTCACGGGCCAGCGTTAATTATGTTCAACATATTCAGTAAAAACATAAACTCTTATTTCTCCAGTTTATAAAAAGCAGTTATATTACCAGAAAATATTATAAGCCACCACATCTTAAGTGCACTGAGGGGTGGACTGGGACTAAAATTCAGGCCGGGAATTTGACTTCATCCGAGGCCACCCTGATGTTGGAAACCAGAAACCACCACAGTTTTAGTAGGCCAACATTTTAAAATAATAGGTATCAAACTAGTTATAAATGTAGTTATAACTTTCAGCTGGGAGGAAAATTATGAATTTGGATTTTAATAGTCAATTGATCTATTGATTATTAAAACAACTGATTGACTAATCTTAATTTTAATCTGAATAAAAACACAAGGTAAGAGGCTTTAGGTAAAAAGTTACAATTCTACATGAAAAATGTCATGAATTTGTCACCAAAACTTTGAAATTTAAAAAAAAAATGTACCCTTATGAAAAGGTGTTTAAAAAATGAGAAAATAAAACAAATTTAGGAGAGAACGGTAACAAGCAGATGAGAGTGAAGTTGGTACAGCAGACTACATATAGCCTGTAGTTTTGAAAATTATAAAGGTTTTTCTTAAAACATCTCAGTAGTCCTAAAAACATTATCTTATAAATGTAAGAGCAATTTAGCTATGGTTAATGCAACCTGCTTATTACATTTAAAAATGTAAACCCTAAACTACAGCAGTATAATTTAACCACAGACATCATTCACCACATTACTTCTGTCTTCATCTCATTTCTATGCTCTGGGGCATGAGGGCATTTTGGTAATTTTAAATTAATTTAGTATGTTATTTCACCGGGTCAGGAAGAGGGTCTAAATAAAACAGGGAGGGAGTGGGGTTATTTAAAAGTATTATTTCATCATTTGGCCTACCTGTCTGCCGTTTCGCTAAACAAAACCTTCCGTCTCTCTCTCTTTCTCTCAGTTGACCCACGTAAGTAAGTAATTAAGTAAGTAAAATTTATTTATATAGCACTTCTCACAGAAAGGATCACAAAGTGCTGCACAATAAAATAAAACACACAATCACAAATACAACAACTAGAAAAGCACTCGGAGAGTGCAGACCTCCGCCAAGCGCCACAGTTCCCCCCCATACAGTGTTTGTGTGTACGTTTTCAGATTCCTTGACCATGAAAACATATGACTAGCAATTGGATTCACAATGATAGGATTAGCGGTTCAGCAGTAAAAGCATTACCTCCTTTGCGGCGGTAATAAACTGAAGTGTTGGTGTTGTGTCCATCTCTTCCATCTGCAAAGTCCCAGGCTGCGAGCGTTTTCATAGATCACTGAAAGCAGCACTGAGGGCTTCACTGACGGATGCAAATTGGGTAGACAGGTTGCCGTGGGTTTTATATTGGGGTTGCGCTCCGTGGCAAAAGAGGATTTGGAAGCTTCCCCGGCAGAGAGCTTGTTTTTGTGCAGCCACTATGGCTGCCCTGGGAATTTCTGCCAAATAATCCGGTGCCGGACAGCTGCCCGTCTCAGCTTTTGCAGCGTAGCGCAAACACCGGCACGCTGCCGGGCCCTGCCCACCACTGTTTTCCGCGGGCTTTTGTGGCTAAAACTTTGAAGAACGCGGAGTTTGTGTTCGTCAGACACGACGAGCAGCGCCCTCCATTGGCCCTGCACACATGTTGAAAATGGCCGTATGTCACAATGTTAAAGAATCCTTTAAAAAATTCCTGTATCCAGACGGTGATCCAGATCATCCCCTAAATTTAATCAGTTCTTCCTTGTACCATTTCCAACAACGCCTGAAAGTTTCATCGAAATCCGTCCAAAACTTTTTGAGTTATCTTGCTAACCAACAGACAGATAAACAGACAGACAGACAAACAGACAAACGCTGGCAAAAACATAACCTCCTGGCCTGCGGCCTGGCGGAGGTAATAAAGGCATTGAAAAAATAAAAACATTAAAAACATAAAAACCATAATCAAACTAAAAAACCTGTTTAAACAGCAGTGTCTTCAGCTGCTTTTTAAAAGCCTCAACAGAGTCTACTGAGCGCAAAGACAGTGGTAGAGCATTCCACAATTTTGGTGCCACTGCCTGAAAGACTCTATCACCTTGAGTTTTAAAATGGGTTCGAGGGACAGCCAGTTAAAGTTGATCCGAGGACCTCAAAGACCGTGAGGGGTTATTCACTTTAAGCAGCTCAGTGATTTATTTAAGGGCCTGATCATGAATAGCTCTAAAAACAAGAACTAAAATTTTAAACTGAATCCTAAAACCAACTGGGAGCCAGTGAAGTGCTGCTTAAACCGGTGTAATGTGAGCCCTTTTTTTAGTGTGAGTTAAAAGTCTAGCAGCCGAATTTTGAACAACCTGGAGGCGTTGAAGATGCTTTTGGCTCAGACAGGTAAAAAGACTATTGCAGTAGTCTAAGCGAGAAGAAATAAAAGCATGAATAATCATCTCATGTTCCGCCTTCAACACCAGGGTTCTCAACTTAGAAATATTCTTCAGATGGAAGAAACAATTTCTAATTAATTGATTAATGTGGTGCTCAAGAGACATAGCTGAGTCAAAACTAACACCAAGATTCCGAAGACTAGCCTGGACAGAGGAACCTAGGGTACCCATGTGGTGCTTAATAAGCGGGATCTTGTTTTCAGGAGCGATAATTAATGTATCTGTCTTGTCTGAGTTAAGCTGTAAAAAGTTTGCACTTAACTACTGTTTGATGTTAGACAAGCAGTTAGTTAAAAATGACAGCATGTGAAACTCAGACTCTTTAAAAGAGCAATACAACTGAATATTATCAGCATAAAGATGATAAGAAATATCTTTGAACTGGCTAATTATCTGTCCCAGTGGCAGAATGTAAATTAGAAATAAAATGGGTCCTAGAACTGAGCCTTGTGGTACCCCACATGAATACTGTGCTATTTCAGAAAAGATCTGATTCACTGACACATTAAATTAAATTAAAATTAAATTAAATTAAATCACCCTTATTGTCATTCAACCGTACAACCAATCATGTACAGCAGAACGAGATTGTGCTTTACCTATCTACAGTATAAATCACACACTCCCCAAGTGCAGAATCAGAGGGCCGCTGCCATGCAAGGCGCCGCCACAGAGTTCCCTCCTCCATTCCATTTATTGCTGAGCACCAAGCTGGACGGCAGGAAGTTCCACTTTTATATGGTCTTCGGCATGACCCGGCCAGAATTTGAACCCCTGCCTCCCGGGTGTGGGGCGGATGCTCTACCAACTGAGCCACCACTCCAGTAAAAGGTTCTTCCGGAGAGGTATGATGAAAACCATTTTAAAACAGAACCAGACAACCCTAGCTCTTTGAGTCTGTTGATCATTATACAGTGATCAACAGTATCAAAGGCAGAAGAAAGATCCAATAAAACCAGAACTGTGTATTTACCAGTGTCAGCCACCATCATAATGTCACTGGAGACTCTGACTAAAGCTGTTTCGGGAGAATGATTTTTCCGAAAGCCCCACTGAAATTTATCCACGATATTACAATTTGCCAAAAATGGCATAAGCTGCTCAGCCACTACCTTTTCCAGAATTTTTGATATGAAAGGGAGTTTAGAGATTGGCCTATAGTTATTTGGCTGTGATGTATCCAAACTCGGCTTCTTAAGTATTGGTTCAACCACTGTATGTTTGAAGGAGCTGGGAACCACACCAGCTGAAAGTGAAATGTTTATCAGTTCAACAACTGAAGGACCAATTGACTCAAAATCTGTTAAAAACAGCTTAGTAAGGAGAACATCAGCAGGGGAAGAGGAGGGTTTCATTTTCTGCAGCAGAGCCGTGATGTCCTGAAGGGTCACTGGATTAAAAGTGGACCAAGTACAAGGTGAGGGCATAACACTGGCATAGTTAAAAGAAGAAGATGGCAAAATTGTTTTCCCTGATATCTCTGATCTTATCAACAAAGAAATTAAGAAATTTGTTACTGTCTACTTTACAGAACACAGGAATTAGAGAGGCAGCAGGTGAGACAAGAGTGTTAATTGTGTCAAATAAGACTCTAGGATTTTTCTTATTTTTGAAAATTATTTTTGAAAAATACTGATTCCTGGCATCCCTCAGCATGTCATTTAAAGAGGCTCAAAGCTCCCTTAGATGGAGTCTGTGAACCTCCAATTGGGTGGATTTCCATAAGTGTTCTACCTTACGACATTTTCTCCTAAAGGATCAAATGGTGTCATTTATCCAGGGATGAGACTTTTCAGGAGAAGCAAGGACAGATTTCACTGGTGCCACTTTGTCTAAAATAGCCATACAGTGGCTGTTTAATGTCTGAGTGAAGGCATCAAGATCTTTAATTCCCATTAGTAAGTGTGGCTCAAACAAAGCAGAGAGGTCATTTGCTGCCTCTTGGTTAATAATCCGCCTTTTTGCTGCCATTTTCAGAGGGGGAGGAATCACAGGGAAATTAACATTAAAAAACACACAGCTGTGATCACTGATCTGGAAGTCATCCACACACACATTTTCAATATTCAAGGCCAAATTAAAAACAAGGTCCAAGGTATGACCCTTAGCGTGTGTAGGGCCTGAAACATGCTGGATGAGGTTATAACTCAAAACTCAAAAACTAATGATATCTACAATATGAGCACTTCCTTTCTCAAAACGCACAGCAAAATATTAATCATACCACTGACTCATCTCATTAATCTCTCCATTAGGTCTAGTACATTTCCATCTGGTTGAAAAAAAGCTGTCGTCATACCAGTTTATAAATCAGGCAGTAAAGACGATATATGCAATTACCGCCCAATCTCTATTTTACCAGTCCTGTCTAAGGTTCTTGAAAAAGTTGTAGCCACACAGCTGATAGACTATTTACAAGACAGTCAACTTCTTCATCCACATCAATTTGGTTTTAGACCAGGATACTCAACAGAAACAGCAAATTGTTGCCTTATTGAAAATGTCAAACAGTCCTTGGACAGGGGTAATGTGGTAGGGGCTGTTTTTCTAGATCTCAAAAAGGCTTTCGATACTGTAAACCACAGTTTGCTTTTATCCAAAATGGTATCTTTTAACTTCTCTCCAGATGCATTAGAATGGTTTGCGTCTTATCTCCAGAATAGAGAACAGTGTGTAAAAGTTCACCAGGATAAATCCTTATTTTTAAACAACCGTATGGGTATCCCACAAGGGTCCATTCTTGGTCCTTTACTTTTCAGCATTTTTATTAATGACTTGCCGCTACACTGCTCAGCTGCAACATGTCAACTTTATGCAGATGATGCAGTTATTTACACAGCTGCCAAGACTCCAGCACAGGCTGCGGATGTACTGTCTACAAGTATGGTTGATGTCCAAGAGTGGCTCTTCCAGAACCATCTATTGCTGAACCTTCAGAAAACAGTTTCAATGTGCTTTTCAATCAAAAAATGTAACCTGCAACGTTTTAAAGTTAATATACATGATCAAGACATCAGTTTAGTTACAGAATTCAAATACCTTGGCATTGTACTAGATCCTCAATTCAAATTTAATCTTCATATAAAGAAAATTTCTAAAACAGTAAAAAATAATCTGAACTGCTTTAAATTAATTAGACATTACATACCATACCAAGCAGCTGTACTGTATATGCATTCTATGGTTTTTTCTCATATATCATACTGTTTGACAGTCTGGGCTCAAGCAGCCCCTTCCACAATAAAACATATAGGTTCATTATATAATCAAACTCTAAAAATCTTGGATAAAAAGCCCATTAGGTGGCATCACTGTTATATTTAAAAAAAAAATACAATCTATTAAGTTTTGAGAGTTTCATTGACCTCTGTTTTCTGAAATTAATTTTCAAATGTTTCCATAAATCAGCACCTGAGCCACTTGCTGGTTTCATCCAAAGACAGGACAGCAGCAGAGCCACCAGGAGTTCTGTTAACAATAACTGTAAAATATTCCACCGCAGAACCACATTTGGACAAACAGCTTTCTCTATAAAGGGTAGTCATATCTGGAACACAATGCCAAATGAAATTAAAATAATAACGGACTTTAAAACATTCACTACAAAGGTTAAAAACTGGCTGAAAAATAAACAAGAATGTACCCATGTATGAAATGATTGTCTGCAGGGTGAGAGTGAATGAAGGGAAGGAATGAATGTGTTTGTTTATAGTGAGTGATGAAGGGAGGGAGGCCTGAAATAGGCAAATGTGAATCAGGTTTTTATATTGTGTATTTATAATCTTTTCTGCATTGATGTATGTGGTTATTGTTTATTCTGTTATCATTTTTTCTTTTCCTTATCCTTCTTTCTTTTTACTTGTTTCTTCTTTCTAAAGCCCATCCAGGGACAAGAGTTGCAAATTAGCTAATAGCTATACACTCTTTGTGCAACACATTAGATTGATTGTCATTTGATTAATTGTCTATGTTTATTGCAATGTCCCTGTCAAATAAACAAATAAAATAAAATAAAAAATAAAAATGAGTGATGGATATAAAGTCAACAGCTGTGTTACATGTAACATCATCAATATGAATGTTAAAATCACCAATGATTAAAACCCTCTCCAGTTTAATAAGAGAAGATAAAAAGTTTGTAAAATCCGTAAGAAAGACACTTGCAGGACCAGGAGGACGGTAAATTAAAACACAGTAAAAGGCATTAAAGGTCCCGACTTTTATTATCTGAGACTCAAAGGAGGAGAAGGGCTCAGTTTACCAGTCTGCACAGGTGGCTTTCCCGGTATACGACAGCGAGTCCTCCACCACGTCACACTATCCGGGGAGTCCCGATAACAGAGCAGCCAGGAGGACAGAGCTCCTTCAGGTGGAAAAACTCATTTTCTGTCTGCCACGTTTCCACCAGGAACATAAAATCCATATCCTCTCTCAAGAAAAATTCACTAAGAGTGAGGGATGTGTTAGAAATGGAGCGAGCGTTAAGTAACGCCATCTGGATGGGTGACAGCTCTGCTGCGCTCACAGGTGATCGGAGTGAAATTGACAGCAAGCACCTGGCGCGGTCATGTGACTTCCAGCTGCGCCAGGCGGTCAGTCTCTGGTCAGGCAGGACAAATCGAGACCCTGATGGCAAACCCACGATCCCGTCCACAAGCATCCTGGACATAAGTGTTTGTGAGACGGGAGAGCAATCCAGCGGCTGCAGAGGAGCATCCGTAGTCATGTCCTGGATGGGAACCAGCAGCAGACACCGGGTGTGTTCACGGTGACCAAACCAGAAACCCTCAGTCTGGAGGGCTCGTCTCTTCTTAGCTTGACAGCCAGCTTTGCAACCCCGTCTCCTGGGCTTCTTCCAGGCTTACCAGGATGCCATCTCACGAAGAAGAAGCCGATACTCAGGTGAGGAGGAAGAACACACAAACGGGGGTGGAAAAGTTTGTCTGTAGCCCTCCTAGGAGTCAAATGATCTTTCCATAGACAGTTTAATTCGGTACAGCAACTGTCAATCATATCTCGGGGCAACAAAGACACATTCATTTAGTGATAGGGTTGATATAACAACAATAATGACACAACAAAAATGACAAACAGCGATAGATGACACAGACGAAGTAAGGCAGTAGCCAGGCCAAACACAGGCGCCGTCTTGCCTGTGTTAGAAATCTCCGTTGCACAGACAACTCCTGGGGCTGTTAACGGATTTTTTTTCTTTCAGTTGGTTGAATAACTCAATCTGAAGTAGCCACAAGGGAACGAAAATAAGCCTCTGGACACTTCGGAGTGTGGACGTCAACAACATTCCTTCAGGGTGAAGTAAAACTTTTCATTGAAGCCGTGTTATTGATGTGTGGGAAAAAATGCAGGCAGAATAATCCACGCCGCTGCACCGTTTTGTTTTGTTTTGTTTTGTTTTTTTGAAGAAGGCAGCAGTCTCAAACAGCCTTAAAACTAACTTACTTCCTCACAACTAGATGCAGACATTCCAAGCATAGAGCACCACTTCTCGCGCCATGTCTTTTTTTTTTATCGTTTCTATGGTAGCGCGTAACTTGCGTTGGCAGCATAACGGACTTCAAATATTGCAATATTCATTTTTACACTGGTATCAAAAATTATACTGGTATTATAGTGAACGATACAATATGGCACACCCCTACCTCTGAGGGTGATTTTTCTGTTGTTGGCGGGGGGGGGGGGTTGTGATGTTACTTTGGGGTGTCTGGAATCCACCCCTTAATGGCAGGGCTCTGTCAGGATTCTGAGCATGGTTGGGGAACCATGCTCAGAATGTCTTTATGCTCCCTTGAGTTTGCCATTTATTTCTGTTTGCTATGTTTATCTTCTGAGTTATGTCTTGTTATCTTAGTCTTAGTTTAGTCATTATAGTCCTATTTATTAGTATTATGTTTTCATGGTGCCAGTTAACCTAACTTGCATGTTTTTGGCATGTGGGAGGAAACCGGAGAAATCCCGGAGTTAACCCACGCAGACACGGGGAGAACATGCAAACTCAACACAGATCACTGTTGGTCGGGGGCTGGGATCGAACCCAGGATCCCCTGGCCAAGGGTGAGTTGCTGTGCTGCCGCAGTGCTAACCACTCCACCACCAAGTTAGGTTAATTGGCATCAAAACTGGGGATTCTAAATTGTCCTTAGGTATGACTGTGAGAGTGAATGATTGTCTGTCTCTCTGTGTTGGCCCTGTGATGGACTGGTGATCTGTCCAGGGTGTACCCTGCCTCTCGCCCAAAGATTCTGGGATAGGCTCCAGCCCCCCCCCCCCCCCGCCCCGCCCACGACCCAAAAAGGATAAAGCGGAAGAAGATGGATGGATGGATGGATGCTTTTGATTTTCTGGTTACTGATTGTTCATGGGTGTTCTTGATTTACTTCTCTATAGAGACACGCCGCACTCTGCCCTCAGTGTGGCGATCTACTGTGCTACATGTCACGTTTGGCCACGGTAATGTCACGTCTTGTATCTTGTCTCTCGTTCATGTTTTGGAATCTAGTTTTTTGTAATAAATCATGCCTCATCATCGCTCTGCACTTGAGTCTGATGCTTTGCCCCAGAGGGGAATTCATGACAAATTGTTTTATTTCAGTGTGTGAAGCACTTTGTGATTGATTGATTGATTGAGGAAAAGTCCTCAGTTTACAAACAGAATTTCACAAATTTGCAAGAAAATCTTCATAAGCTGGTGAGAAAAATTGTAAATTTGTGAGGAAAAAAGTCCACAATTCATAAGAAAACTACTATATTTAGAAGACGTTACAAATTTATGAGGGGAAAAAAATTAAAAAATGTGAGAAGTCACAAATTTAACTGAAAGATATTCAATACTCAAGTTATTTTTTTTTTGCTCTTACTGGAGTGGTTTTTTTGTGGCTACCCTTGCTTGTACTTGAGTAATTAACACCATCAGTTTCTAGATCCTCTACCCACCTCTGTGAACTAGAGCCACACATTAGCAGTGATCAGATCTGTTTTACTAATATAAGTGTCTGTAAGTATAAAAACCACATCTGAAACCTAACAACTCATGTAGCTCATTCCCCCAAAATATACCCTGAGATGTAATTTTTGTGTCATGACCCGAGCACTATGCCTTGGTGCTCGGGTTATTCTTGTCAGGGTTTGACAGCGGCGTTATGATTCTAGCTCTCCGAGCTCTTATTGTGATAGTGCTTGGGGAGGCTTCCGCCCAGCTGTCAAACCCTCAACAGCTGTGCTGCATTTGTGGTCGTTAGCGCTCAGGCTACTTTAACCCGCGCTGGCGGCCGCATCGGCGCAGCAGTGTCTGTTAACTCTCCGTCACGTTACGGATGCTTAGGATTTATTCCTACCACGTCTGCTTGGTTTGACCGTCGTGCCCCTGGACTAGTAAGTGTGCTGTATAGCCTTACCCCTCCCGGTGTGTATCGATCTTTGTGTGTCTCTGCCTTAGCAGCCGGTGTTATTATTTATCACCAACCTCGTCTGTCTGTACTTGACTGTCTCCTCCTCTGGACCTGTAGAGCTGTTTAGCCTATGCCTCCTGTTGTGAGTAGACTCAAGTGTCATTGTCTCAGCAGCTTGTGTTGTCACTATTCTCACCGTTAATAAAACTCTCACTAAACTCTCTGGTGACTGTGTGGCGTCTTATGGTGGCTCGCGAGAGCCACCCGTGACAGTACACTGCTGCCAAAACGGCGTTTATGGTGACGCCAACCCGAGACGCAATTCACCAGGGAGTTTTGAGTTTTTTGGACGCTGCTGAAGACGCCCTTCGTCATCTCCCTTCCCGCTGGGCTGACCACCCGGAAGTCGATGCGAGGAGGGAAGATATCGCCACACAACGCGAGATTTTCCTGATGCTGGAGGAGGAACGCGGCGTGAAGCAGGAGAAGAGGCACTCCTGCTCTTGGCCTACGGATCCTGATCCCGTCCTCGATCCAGTCCTGGAGTTCGCACCATCTGGGGGCCGGCGGAGGCGGCGGCGCCGCGGCCGAGCACGTCTTCAGCAAGCTCCTGCTCCGGATCCAGTTCCGGGCCGCCGAAATGACTCGCTCAATCAGCCAGCTGCTGAGAGGGAGCTGAGTCCTGTGCCGGTTTTTTTATTTTTTTATTTAGCGAATGCAAAGTCCTTAAGCCAAGCAGTTGCCTCCTGGTTTGCTGTATGGAGGGTGTGTAATCCTCCTTCCAGTCTTTGGAGCAGGCAAGCCTCTATGATGTGTTCCATAGTTTGCTCCTCTCCACATGCGCACAGTGGGCTAGGGCTACTGCCCCATCTGTGAAGGCTGGCCAAGCAGGGGCCATGTCCAGTCCTGAAGCGATTGAGTGTAGACCACTGTCTCCTTGGGAGGTTGGTGCCCGGGACCTGTTGGTTGGGGTTTATCACCAGCTGTTTGTTTGGGACCTCCTTGGTCTCCCATTCCTCTTGCCAAGCTGTCTGGATGGTAAAGTCAGCTGGGGGAGGGTTTTTCCAAATCGGCCGTCTGGATGAAAGTCGGGCAGTGGGTGGGGTGTAGATATCTGCATGGATTGGTAAGTGAGGAAAATCTTTAACTTTTTGGAGCATCCTTTGAGTTAATGCTGCTCGCCGGATGTGTGGAGGGGCTATGTTTGACAGTACAGAGAGCCAGGGGAGTGGTGTTGAGCGGATTGTTCCAGTTATAGTTCTCATGGTTGAGTTGAGCTGGGTGTCTACATGGTGTGTGTAAGATGACCTGGACCAGACAGGGGCACAATATTCTGCTACAGAGTATGAAAGGGCCAGTGCTGAGGTGCGCAGGGTGGAGACTGCCGCCCCCCATTTTGCACCAGCGAGCTTGCAGAGCAGGTTGTTTCGTACTTTCACCTTAGCAGCCGTCCCCTTTAGATGTTCCTTGAAGGATAAGGTCCTATCAAGGGTCACTCCAAGATAAGTTGGATTTGGGGCATGCTTAAGCTTGAGTCCGCTCAGGTGGATGTTTAGTTCTCTGGCAGCTTTTGCATTGTGGAGATGAAATACACTGGAGACGGTTTTTGCTGGGCTTGGTTTTAGGCGCCAGATTTTGCAGAACTGGTCCAGTTTAGCAAGATCTTCCGTGAGCACCCGTTCCAGTGGTTCAAAGTCTGGTGCTTGGAATGCCAAACAGATGTCGTCTGCATAGATGAATTTGCGGGATTTTGTAGTAGGCAGGTCGTTTATGTAGAGGTTGAACAGAGTTGGAGCTAGAACTGAGCCTTGTGGGAGTCCGTTTTTCTGCATTCTCCATGCACTTGTGTTCTGACTGAGGTGGACTCTGAACCTTCGGTTGGTCAGCAGGGTTTTTATAATTGCTGTTGCCCAAGCAGGGATCGCCTTTATAAGTTTCAGGAGGAGGCCTTTGTGCCAGACCGTATCATAGGCGGCTGTAAGATCGAGAAACACAGCCCCTGTCTTCAGTCTGCTCTCGAAGCCATTTTCAGTGAAGGTGGTTAGGGCCAGTACTTGTTCTCCTGTACTGCGGTCCTTGTGGAAACCTGCTTGATCCACACTTAGAATATCCTCTATTTCTGGGGAAATGCGTTGCAGTATTAGGCGCTCCATGATTTTGTAAGGAACGCTGAGTAGGGAGATTGGGCGGTAGCTTGCTGGTAGTTTGTGGTCTTTGCCAGGTTTTGGGATGGCAATGACCTTTGCTGCCCGCCATTTCTTTGGGATCGAGTTTGTTTGTGTGATCCTTGTGTAGAATTGTGTCAACCAGGTTAGGGCTCGGGGGCCAAGATTTTTCATGAATTCTGGGAAGATGTTATCGTATCCTGCTGCCTTTCCACATTTCAGGCCCTGTAGGACTTTCTCCAGTTCAGCAGCCTCGAAGGGTTCAGGGTTCGTTTCCTCTACAGGCATTTTTTGGTGTTTTTTTAGCTCAGTTGTAACTGCTCTTCTGGTGTCTTTGTCTTGGGGTGCTTTGGCGATAGTCAGTAGGTGGGATGCAACTTGGTTGGGTGTGACGGATGCTTGGCTTTGGCTAGGGGGCTTCTGTGCAGCTCCTAGGCGACGGATGAGGCTCCAACATTTCCTGCTAGAGTGGGTAAAGCTCCGGTCAGCAACTGTCTCCTCCCATTTCTTTCGCCGGGCTGTATTTAGCGATTCAATGAGATGGTCTGCTATATCTGGGTCCCCTGATGTTTGATAGGATTGTAGGAGGGCAGCACTTTCTCCGTCCAAATATGGGACATAGAGAGGTCGGTAGCCTCGTGGGATTGCAGTATGGGCAGCCTTGAAGATTGCGCTGCAGAAGCGGTTGTATGCTTCATCTACAGTGATGGTGTGGAGTGGGATGATAACAACGCTCCGGTCCAGAGTTTCACTGAATTTCTTCCAGTTGGCTTTGCGGAAGTTCCAGCGCATCTTCCTTGGGCTGTATATGACTGGAAGTTGTAGGCCAATGTGTACAAGCAGGGGCCGGTGTTGGCTGTGTGGAAAATCATCAAGAATGAGGATCTGTGTAGGATATGGCTCCCCATTCAAAGAGCTGACCCAACACAGGTCAGGAGAATAGTCCTTCTTCCACCTAGCAGAGTGGAAGGTTCCTCTTTGTTTGGGGTCGTATATCAAAGCGAGGTCATTTCTGGATGCCCAGTCTGAAAGTGCCTCCCCATCACTGTCCACTGCTGGGTACCCCCAGTCAGGGTGATGGCTGTTAAAGTCCCCCACATAGATGGCAGGGTGGGGTAGGGTGGGTAAGACCTGCAGATCCCAGTTGGCATTAGGGGGCTTGTACACATTGACAATATGGAAGCCACCAATGATTATGATGTCTGAGAAATGTGTTGTTATCAGGTGATTTGCTTCAACTATGTCAGAACGCACATAGGTGGCACGTCCATGTTTAGCATGTAGAACATAGCACAGGAGGTCAAAGCCTTTGATGGTGAAGCGGCCAGCTTCCTCTGTGCCAATATGAGTCTCTTGGAGGCAGATTACATCAATTGAATGTTGGAAGGCGAGGACTTCAATAAGGCTTCGCTTGGCTGCAGATAGGCCTTCAACGTTTAGTTGTAATATGCGAAGGGCAGATCCTACCACAAAGTGCTCTTGGGGCTGTTTGCTTTCGGCTTTAGGACTGTGACTAGGATTCTTCTTTGACTTGGCACAGAGGCGTCGTCTCTTCGAATTTAGTCTGCTGGTAGGATCATTAGCTTCCCCAGGCGAGCCCGGGTACTGGCGGAGGGCGCGACGAGAACGCTGATCCATTGCCCCCTATGGGGCAATTTCCATAGTTATCACCTGTGCCGGTGAGCTCCGTCCATGGGTCCTAGGTTACCATCCAGCGAGCGAGGGAAGGAGCAACGTCCTCTACAGCTGGCACCATCTTCCCTGCAGGAGACAGGCAAGTTCAATTTCACTTACCTATCCATCATAGTGATCTGTCTTGTCTGACTCCTGGGGGTGAAGCTCGGGGTTCGCAGCTCCCCAAGTTTCCTTCTCCAGCTGTAGCCAGTAATACTGAACCTGCTGCCTCTGTGTTTCCTCCTGCGGAGCGGTCCTCAGCATCAGTCCCACGCCGTCGAACGAGGAGGAGGCCTGCGGCTCTGGGAGATATCCCGGCCCTGCAGCCTAGTGTTGGACAGAGGAGGAGAACGGACTGCGGTGAGGAGCCAGAGCCGACGAGTGAGCGTCCCCAGGGTTCCTCAGAGATGCAGCCCGAGTCAGCAGGTCGAGGGTCCTCTGTCCCCACGCCATACGGGTTATTGGCGTGGACGCCAGCGCGAGAGAATCCAGCTGCAGAGACCATCAGGCCGGCTGTGGAACCCGACGCAGCCGAGTGGGAGCCCGACGACGAGCATCTGTCTGAACCTGGATCGACGAAGTCCTGGACGGCTCCAGAGCCCGAGTGCAGGCAAGTGCTCTTCCTTGTTTTCCTTTATGGTGTGTTAGAGCATTTTTGCCTGCCTCATGGGGAGGCGAGCGAGGGGCAGCCGTCTGCTGCACCCGAGCTCGTCTCGCTGGGCTCTGGCGCTGCCGGTGGAACTGATCCCAGTCCTCTCTTGTTCTCTGAGCCTCTCCACAGTGTTACTAGTCTGGAATCTGTCAAGGTCACGGGACTGGAGGTTCCAGGTTCGGGGATGGAGGTCGTCGCCAAGGTGACCCAGTCGGGGTCCAACGCGTGTGCCGAGGTGACCCAGTCGGGGTCCGACGCGTGTGCCGAGGTGACCCAGTCGGGGTCCGACGCGTGGGCCGAGGTGACCCAGTCGGGGTCCGACTCAGGTGTGGCTGCGACCCAATCGGGGTCCGACGAGGTCCAGTGGGGGTCCAGCTCAGGTGTGGCTGTGACCCAGTCGGGGTCCGACGTAGGTATGGCTGTGACCCAGTCGGGGTCCGACGTGGGTGCAGCGGTGACCCAATCGGGGTCCGACGAGGTCCAGTGGGGGTCTAGCGCAAGTGCGGCTGCGACCCAATCAGGATTCGAGGAGGTCCAATTTTTTGATTGTTCCCCTCTCAGGAGCCACCAGCTGGGGGCCGTTGGAGGTTTTTGTCTGGCAGACTTGCTATCTCATGTATTGTCGTCATTAGGCGGGCTGCATGCTATTCCTCCACGGTCCTGGCGGTTATGGGATGCGGGTAGGCCACCTGAGGAACTGCTTTGTGCGTTCAGCGTCTTGGGTTGGTCGCCCTATAAACTGTGTTTGCTACTGGGTGACCTGGTTCGGCCACCAGAGGACTTGTTTCTGGGGGCCTGGGACTGGGGCAGGCCGCCTGGCCATGTACTGTTTTGTGGGACTATCCGTGGGCCATCGGAGGCAGGGAGGTCGCCAGAGCTCTGCCTGGGGGGCATTGGATCTCCACCGATCATCTTTTGTTTTGGCCCATACGGTGTCAGGGTCATGTCAAGTTATGTAAAGCAATTTTAGATTGCCTTATGTGTTTTGAAAGCCATAGTCAAGTCTTAGTCAAGTTATGTAAAGCAATTTTAGATTGCCTCATGTGTTTTGAAAGCCATAGTCAAGTCATGTCAAGTTATGTTAAGCAATTTTTATTGCCTCATGTGTGTATTTGAAATCCATAGTCAAGTTATGTAAAGCAATTTTTTTTTATTGCCTCATGTGTGTTTACAGTCCTTAGTTATGTCAAGTTATGTTTAGCAATTTAGATTGCCTCATGTGTGTTTATAGTCCATAGTCTGGGTTTTGTTTTTTTTTGTTTCGTCCTCCCCTCTTCCTTTTGAGGGGCTATAGTCAAGTTTTGTTTTTTGTTTTGTTCTCCCCTCTTTCTTTTGAGGGGCCATAGTTTGGTGTTCTCGTTTCTTAGTTTCCAGGTGTGTGTGCATTTATTTCTTGTTTCTCTTTCATAGTTACCATGTGTTGGTGTGCATTTTTTTTCTTGGTCATAGTCATGTGTTTGCATTTACGTCTTGGTTTTTTTTCCATAGTTATCATGTTTGCATTTATTTTCTTGTTTCGGTTTCCAGGGTCATTGTGTGTTTGGGTTTATTTTTTTTTGGCTAGGTTATGTACACTGGGGTTAGACGGGTTGTCTGTGGCCTCGGTGGGAAAAATTTTCAGGGTCAAGTGTTTTTTTTTTTGCTTTGTATGATTGTGTTCTCCTTGTTTTGTAGTCATGTCTTGTTTTGTTTTGTTTTTCTCTGGGTTTTTTTTTCCTCTCGTCATTGTTCTGGGGAAAATGGGATGGATATGTCAGGTGATGTATTCTTTTCCTTTTCTGTTTAGGGTTTTGTTAGGTTTTGTTTGGCTCCTTCCTTGCCTGTTCCTCAATCCACTCGCCCTGTGGTTGGGGGGAGGGGGGGGCAGGTGTTACTAGACGTTCAGAGCCCGTCAAGTGAGGGGGGCCTACTGTCATGACCCGAGCACTATGCCTTGGTGCTCGGGTTATTCTTGTCAGGGTTTGACAGCGGCGTTATGATTCTAGCTCTCCGAGCTCTTATTGTGATAGTGCTCGGGGAGGCTTCCGCCCAGCTGTCAAACCCTCAACAGCTGTGCTGCATTTGTGGTCGTTAGCGCTCAGGCTACTTTAACCAGCGCTGGCGGCCGCATCGGCGCAGCAGTGTCTGTTAACTCTCCGTCACGTTACGGATGCTTAGGATTTATCCCTACCACGTCTGCTTGGTTTGACCGTCGTGCCCCTGGACTAGTAAGTGTGCTGTATAGCCTTACCCCTCCCGGTGTGTATCGATCTTTGTGTGTCTCTGCCTTAGCAGCCGGTGTTATTATTTATCACCAACCTCGTCTGTCTGTACTTGACTGTCTCCTCCTCTGGACCTGTAGAGCTGTTTAGCCTATGCCTCCTGTTGTGAGTAGACTCAAGTGTCATTGTCTCAGCAGCTTGTGTTGTCACTATTCTCACCGTTAATAAAACTCTCAGTAAACTCTCTGGTGACTGTGTGGCGTCTTATGGTGGCTCGCGAGAGCCGCCCGTGACATTTTGAACCACATCGCCCAGCCCTAAATGAGTTTGTAGAATATGGTGTGGATCCAAATAAGAATATTAAGCCATTTATTGGATCTATCCACAGTGTGTTTATCCATTCATCATATTTATGTTTATTTTATCTATCATTAAACTGAAGGTCTTTTGTTGTTCACAGTAAACAAATGGACTGTATCCATATCTGCTACACCGACCTACCGTGTTCTTGAATGTTAGTCTGCCACCTTTCTGTTCAGATTCTGTAACACTTAAATAATTAAAGCAGATTTTTTTCTCTTTTCTGTCTCCTTTGCTGAAAGTCTCAATAATTCAGTCACCTCATATGAAGCCGTGCTGTTGGAAATTCTCTCCTAAAGCCTTCTCGTTTATTATCACCTTCTTCAAAAAGGCTTTTTTGGAAGAGTGTCAGAGAAAACTGGAGCTGCTCAGGTTCTATAGACCTTTTAATCTTCAACGGGAAAAGTCCCACCCTACCTCTACTCTGCCTTCATTTCAAATTAATAGTTTTCTCTTTTATCTCCCACGCTTTTGTTTTTAAAATCATGTTCTGGCACATCTAATAACCCAGATTTGGTGATCTTTAAAGTTTTTAAAATGATCTCTAATCCAGCTTTTTGCTACATACAGACATTCATTTAAAGGTCCTATTCACTGCGCTTTTCCCACGTTTTACAGTTCCCACAGGTCTTAATGAGGTGTCTGTGGCATATTTTGGTCAGATTGTTTTTAATTATTTAATTATTGCAACATTGTGAACACGGCTTGATATTAACACCGGCCAACTGGTCAGTGGCCGTTGGATTTCAGCAGTAGCCTATAAGACAACTATTCCCACTAGCCACTTTGGCAGGTTGTAGTTTTCTCAAACGGCTTCTAAAATAAGAAACCTATTGCAATGTGAGACTACAAAACTACAGCTCTCAAAGGCACCAGCTCCACACAGTGTGTGATCATTGGTTCACTGTCAGTGTGGATGGAGTCTGGAGAAGCTGTGGACAGTCTACTCCACGGTGTTATGTCCATAACCAGTGCTCCAATAATGAGCCCGGAGGTGCAATAGAACTTGACTTTATTACGTGACTCACAGATACACAAGGCACTCCTATACAGGCAGAGGCATAGGTCAAAAGAGACCGTGCCTTTTCCACATCAGCCCTTTATACCCAGGGTGGCGGCGGAACCAGAAAGGTGGAGCCACCACCCACATCACACAATAATACATCACATTAATACATAACATCCCCCCTTTTAAAAAAAAATCCAAAACACATGCACACTAATTAGACCCTCCCAAATTTAGTACCCAAGTCTCACTCTAATAATAAACAGATAAAGCAGGCCTATCCATGCACACAAAACAACTAAAACTAGAAGGGGACAGGTGGACTACCATCCCACCCCTACACGGCTAGATGCATTATTCTGCCGTCTCTATCGATATATATACAGTCCATGAAAACAAAAACTGCCATGTTCCTAATATAACTGAAAATAATCCCATGAACTTTTATACATACAGGCAAATTCTCATCCGACAATTAAACAGTCAGTATTTACGTTCGCACAGTGCTATTGGCACACCCAACAAAACCACCCCATAACCCGAGCAAACCACACAGTAATATATACAGTACTTTAAACAGCACTTGTTTTTTTTTGTTTGTTTGGTTCGGTTTCCTCCCACATGCCAAAAACATGCAAGTTAGGTTAACTGGCATCAAACTGGGGATTCTAAATTGTCCTTAGGTATGACTGTGAGAGTGAATGGTTGTCTGTCTCTCTGTGTTGGCCCTGTGATGGACTGGTGATCTGTCCAGGGTGTACCCTGCCTCCCGCCCAAAGATGCTGGGATAGGCTCCAGCCCCCCCGCGACCCGAAAAGGACTAAGCGGAAGAAGATGGATGGATGGATGGTTTGTACATGGGCAACTCACAAAGTACTCAATGTAAGGAACATATTGACTACGTAGCCTAGGCAATTCACAACACAACATACAGTTTAACCCATTGCCCCCTTGCTACCATACAGTCCCGATGGAGAAGCCACCCCCCGGGGACCCATCTGGTAGCTCCTGCCCAGAGCATCTTCGTCTTTTCGCACCTGGAGACAAGCCACGTTGGAGTCTCGACACCACCTTCTCATCGCTGATGCGCCGCAGCTCGTTGGGGTGTCTCCATGACTCATCGGACAGCTGGAGGTAACCGTCCTCCTGGACAGCCACCACCTGCAGCCGCCCCTGGTCATCCCGTTGTTTTCTCTTGCCGTGGGCCCCCCTTAGCCGAGCCTCCTCTCTGGGTCGAACCATGTCAGCGACCAGCAGGGAAGCTCAAGTCGGCTTCAAATATCCACAGTGTCTAGACCGGGCTTCCTCTTTGGGTCAAACCACTCCACCAACCACATGCGAAGCCCGACTCGGCTTCCAGTGTTGCTGTGTGGCACGTCTGTCCACTGTGCCAGCTGGTCCTGCCCGGCTCTCTTTCGTTTTGAACACCAGCGAAGCCGTTGCTGCCCCTTGCTTCTTGGTATCTTCAGGCCGAACTCCGGAAGCAGAGGGAGCTATCCTCTCAGCTCCATCCACTGTCACGGGTGTTCCACCGCTCCGGCCAGTTCCCACATCCAGGGTAACTTGGGTCCTGGCACTGGAACCCTCCCGCGATGGCCCTGGATGGAATTGGTCCTGTTCACCACCCAGAATACTAGGCCAATCTTTGTCCCATATCGCATTGTCCACCACGCTCGGAACTGGTCGGTCCCACAAACCACAGCCCGACCACTCCTCGCCGATGCCACTGGTGATCGTGAAGCCTAGGCTGTAGAACATGTCATAGCCCATCACATTCGACCCGCTGACGGTCACCACAAACTGGATGTTGGACATCACTGCCGACTTATATGTATCTTGCCGTCAACTCCAGCGAACCCATGATGGCCAGCGTATTTCCTCCGTAGCCACAATATGGCATTGACAGTCCTCTCACGCGGTAATATGGTAACATACTCCTCTCAGTAGGCCAGTTCAACACGGAAACCGCTGCTCGCTTGTTCACTAATGACAGCACTTCCACGCCGTCCAACATCACCTTACAGTAAATCCGCCCATCTGTGCTCGGAGAGACGCAACCGTAGGAGTGGCGGGGGAATCCACTTCGCGTCGCCGTTCCCCAACCTCAAATTTTTTACAGGCCCTTGCAAAATGATGTAGGAGTCCACACTTGCCACAGCGTTTGCCCCTCGCTGGACACTCTCTTGCCTTGTAATGGTCCTTGGTGGACCCGCAGCCCATACATCTGGGTGACCTCGGGGCAGATCTTATATTAATAGCAGTAGCGTATCCCACCGTGCCTTCTGCGCTATCATAGCTATCCGGGTCCACAGCCTGCCCCGCTGACTGTGATTCAGCTTGACTCAACGTAGTTCTCTCACCAAGGTCCTTAGATAGTTTATCTGCTGCTTCAAACTGTTGAGCTATCTCGACCACCATGGCTAACGTCAGTTCACCAGAGTGTGTGAGGAGCCTTAACCATGCTGCAGAACATAGTGTGTGCTCCGCCAATTGGTCGTGGACCATTTCTTCTTTCAAAGCCCCGAACTGGCATTCCCCAGCCAGCTGGCGCAGGTCTGCGACGTATCGCTGCACTGACTCTCCAGTCCGCTGGCAGCGCTACCAAAACTGAATCCTCTGGACTGTGACGTTTTCTGGAGTGCAAAAGTAGCGCGCCATTACCCCAACCATGTCTTCAAAACTATCACTCTCAACCAATGTGCTGAGAATGCGTTGTCCTTCCATGCTGAGATTAAGATAAGATAAGATAAGATAAGCCTTTATTAGTCCCACAATGGGGAAATTCCAGGATTGCAACAGCACAGGGATAGCAACACTCAGAGCAACAATCAGAAGGCAAGAAAAAAAAACAAGCAAGCAAGAGCAGCTAATATACATATGTACATATTACTATAAAATATATATATACACACACACACACAGACACACAGTGCAGAGCATTGTAGCTGGATGGAATAAATATATGAATATATGAACACACAGTGCAGAGCATTGTAGCTAGATGGAATAAATATGTAAATATATAAACACCCACAGTACGGAGCATTGCAGCTAGGTGGAATAAATATGCAAGTATATAAACACACACAGTGCGGAGCAATGTAGCTAGATGGAATAATATGTAGATGGACCAATATCGCTCATGCACGCAGTTTTTCCGATCGCCAAGGTTTAAAGCCACCAAATAATTCTGGAATGCTGCATACCACCTCACCCAGGGAACCGGCGACTCGCCTGGGAGCTCCAAAAATGGCAGAATACTAGAAACTCCCTTATCCATACTTTTATCCTCATTGCCAAATGTTATGTCCAGAACTAGTCTTCCAATAACAAGGCCGGAGGTGCAACGGAACTTTAGTTTTATTTCGAACACAAAAAATATAACAAAAAACAAGCAAATAGCAAATGCAATAAAGTTACAGTATACACTGTTCGAAAGGGAGAAGGAAGAAGTGAACACTTATTAATTCCAACTCCTCTTTTCCATCGATACACCCATGTGGATTTTATACAAATTACTACCATTAATACCCCAAGTAAACAATTTACTGTATTTTTTACAGATCAACATTAACACCTGTCCATTCCAACATACAATGAAGTCCATATATCAAAACCAGTCTCAAACGACACAGATACACACAGTGCTGCCCCACCCACCATTCCATAGTGTCCCATAATGTCCCAGAGTGAACATAATGAATCGTACATATAAATTCTACCCTTCTAACATATAACCTTTCAACAAATGGTGCTTATACCTCTTTTTAAATTGATTTCTGTTTGTACATAGTTTCAGTTCCGGCTCCAGACTGTTCCACAAATCCACCCCACAGACAGATATGCACATACTTTTCTTGGTTGTACGTATCTTGGGTTTTGTGAAGTTTAAGTCTCCTCTCAAATTATGGTCATTGTCTCTTTTTTTAAATATTTTTTGTATATTAGTTGGGAGTTGATTGTTAATTGCCCTGTACATTACTTGTGCTGTTTTAAATTTAACTAAATCGATGAACTTTATGACATGTGACTTCAAGAACAACGAATTGGTATGGTCTCTATATCCTGCATTGTTTATTATCCTTATAGCTCTTTTTTGTAATGTGCATATTGCTTGTAGGTTGGTCTTGTAGGTGTTTCCCCAGACTTCTACACAGTAGTTAAGATAAGGTAAAAACAGTGAATTGTACAATAAGACCAATGATTTATAGTCCAAGATGTGTCTTGTCTTCCCCAGTATGCCTATTTTTTGCCTATACAACTTGACTTTATTATGTGACTCACAGATACACAAGGCGCTCCTATACAGGCAGAGGTGTAGGTCAAAAGAGACCATGCCTCTAGTGCATCAGCCTTTTATACCCAGGGTGGCGGCGGAACCTGAAAGGTGGAGGTGTTTCTCCTCTTTTTTCTGGTGAAAACAGGTTAGGTTAAATCTGTCACGTCTGGCCCTCACAAGCCAGCATAAGACGCCACAGACCAGTAAAGTTGCACAATAGTTTATTTATAGTTCAAGGCACGGGTAGGACAAGATAACTAGCCACATGGGCCGAGCAGCAAGATTATCCATTAACAAAACAATGATCAATGACGGCTGAGACGAGGAACGCTTGCTCACCGTCAGACAAAGGAAGAAGGCAAGGAATACAAACGATAACTGCAACAATAAACACACTTACATCAAAGGAGAATCGTGGATGAACATTAGGGGAATGTAGACGGGAAAGTTGATGAGACAGCTGCGAGATGCAGTCGCTGGCGCCGGCATTTAAAGCTGGCTGCTAATGACCACAAATGCAGCACAGCTGCTCAGACTCTGACAGCGGGGAACTCCCGAGCGTTGACCAATCAGAGCCCGGGAAGCCAGAATGACAGCACCGCTGTCAAAGCCTGACAGGAATGGTGTGAGGCCCGAGCGCGGACAAAATAGCGATCGGGTGTGACAGGACCTCCCCCTCAAGGCGGACTCCCGGACGCCTGTAACATCCACCCCCCCACCCCACCCCAGGGCGGGTGGATGGGGAGGCAGGCAGAGGGGGGACAGAATCAACCTCAGAAAAGAAAACACGATATCCTACCACAAATCACAATCACGACAAGGCAGGGGCAAAAAACAACCAGGGGATACATTCACAGGGGAGGGCAGAGAAGAAGAGAAAAGAAAAAAAAAACAAACTGTACAACACAGGAACACATATTACAAAGAACAGCTTAATCATGTACAACTGACGTCACAAAGTGAATAACCGAACCGATACAGAAAAAAAAAGAAAAAAAATCTCATTAACTGACAGCAACCAAAAGAAAGACCCTCAATAGTTATGGACCTAACACTGAACAGTAGCCTTCAGTGCACATGAGCAAAAATGAAAAAACAAACCAACGGCCCATAAAGTATGTTACCTCGAATACAAAAATAACAGATGTTAAGTTTGAAGTATGTCTCAAACACACGGTTTCTACTAGAGTCCCTGTCAGTTAGCTTTCCTTTCTGAAGGTCAGTTTACAATGCAAATGACTGTTTTGAGTTTACACATGTGGAAGAAATATCAAAAACGGTTTGGGAGAGTTTAGAGATCCCAGTAGTGCTAAACCATTCAGATAAGCAGTTGTGTGATGTGACCGTCACCTTAAAACAGTCAGAGTGCAAAAGCTCTACCAGAAATTCAGTGGCTGAGAATTTAAAAGGCTGCACTTCAAACTCTCATTTAGAGTGATTAGAAAAAACATGGCCAAACTTCTGAATGCAGAAGCTGAACAAATTCATTTTCTTTGCATTGGAATCAGACCAACTAGACCCTATCTGGCAGAATAGATCTATTGTAGAAATTTCAGCAAGTATTAGCAACGGCCAGCAAAAAAAAAAACAATCATAATGGCATTCTGTCTGAAGAAAAAAAAATAAAAATTCTGCTCTGAGGATTCTTTGATCGAGGATGCAGTAGACAGACAACATTTCACTAAACAGTAGTCCGAAAAGAAAAAAAAAAAAAAACGCGAATTCCCATGACAAGAATGCATATATTCATTAAACACAAAATAGGAGTAATATACATGATGTTCAAAATAACCATAGTAAATCCAACAATTGAGGAAAAATGCAAACCAAAACAGATTATTCGGGTGTCTTCAAGGCCAAAAGGTCAAAGTCACAGAAACTACAGAGGGGCGAAAGAAGGGGAAAAAAGGCGCACCAAGATGATAGGCATAATATACCGTTCAGGGGGCCTCCCAGCCCCCAGCATCTAAACTGCTAACAGGGGTAGCGGGACGTGTTCTGGCGGCCTACCTGAATCCCGGGCCAAGGATGACCATGCCTCCGGCGGCTGGACCAGGGTGCCAAATATACAGTTCTGTTTATCAGGAGGCCAGCCCCGGACGCCAAACGGGAAGAGCAGGATTCCAGGTGGTCGACCCGCATCAACCTGCCAACAAGACGACTGGAGAGAGATCGGCAACAGTCTCCCAACGGCGGGGAGAAGCCAGGGAGAATGGGGCCAACTATGGTTAATCCCCGCGGTTCCAGATGCGGGGGAGGGAGGAACGTCGAGGGTAGGGAAATAGTTTGGGGTTATTCAGCGGTGGGTCTGCAGCGCCATCTCCGGATCCCACCTCCGGCACAGCGATTGACGTCCGCTCTGCACCGGCGACCATGGGCAAAGGCTCAGAAGAAGAAGAAGAAGAAGAAGTAGATGAACCGGGATCAGGGACACCGGCAGCGTCAGAACCCGGCGAGACAAGCTCAGATGCAGTGGACGGCTGCACCCGGCTCGCCTCCCCAAGAGACAAGCAAAAATGCTCAATAATAGAAAAGACAAAGACAACACTGAGCACTTGCCTGATCTCAAGTTCGGACGCTGTCCAGGACTTCGACAATCCGGGCTCAGATGGGAGGAGGTCGTCTTCTGGCTCTCATTCAGCCATGTCATCATCTGCCTCTGGCAAAGAGGCTTCCGCAGCCTGAGGACCCTCCGACGCCATCGTCCACACTGGCAACTCATACGGCGTGGTGGCGGGGGGCTCCTGGCCCGCTGGGTTGGACTGCTCATTCGTGGAGACCCGGGGACGCTCCGTTGTCGGCGCAGGCTCCAAACAGTAGTCCGATCCCTTCCTCTGTCCTTGATGCGGCTGCGGGGCTGGGATCTTCTGCTCCAGGACCGCCGGCCCCCTCCTCATCTGATGACCCTCAACAGACGTCGAAGAGCGCTCAACGGGGGAGACACAGAGGCAGCGGGTTTAGTAATTATCTCAGCAGGTGGTGGGGGCTCGGGGGGCTGTGAACCCCGAACCTCACCCCCAGGAGTCAGACAAGACAAATCACTGTAAAGGGGAAAAGAGTGAACTTGTACTCGCCTGTCTCCCGGGGAAAAGATGGTGCCTGCTGTATGGAACATTGCTCCTTCCTCCTCCCGTTGGATGGTGGCAGAGGGCTCCCTGGAAGGACGGTGGGGGGGCGGGGGGGCGGCACTCAAGATGGGGTCGATGCGGGGCTCACCGGAGCAGAACTCCTCATACAACCAGCAGCTGGAGAAGACGTCGGAGAGGAGGGGGCGACAGCCAAGACGGGCCGGGCATGACGTGCTGGTGAATCAGCAAAGGAAGACGGCCCGGGGAGACAGGCTGCGGGGGTTCCCTCCTGGCGAGACGCTGAAGAGACAGCTGTCTGGTAAAAGGAGTCATACCAGCGATCTGGAGCAGGATCCGGACGGGACTTTTGCTGAGAATGTCTCTGGCCGCAACGCCGACGTCTTCGACGGGCCACAGGTGGTGTGAACTCCTGGACTAGATCAAGGAAGGGATCAGGATCCCAAAGCGGGCAGCGGGGATTCCGTCTCCTCCACCTCTGGGCTTCTTCTTCCTCGTACATCCGGAGTATCTGGCGTTGGGCGGCGATGTCAAATCTCCTCGCGTCGACTTCTGGGTGGTCGTCGTAGCGGGGAGGCAAGGCAGTTGGTCGAGCACATCCTCAGCCCGGTCTAGGTACCAGTGCACGTTGGGCTGATAGCCGAGGAGGGGAGGGGCGATGAGGGTATCAGGATTAAAATCGAGGTTGGAGGCGGCGATGAGGATTTCATCCACTTGCTCCAGCACCTTGGTCAGCTGGTCGCTGGAACCCCGAGTGCGACCCCTCCGCGACGGCATAATTCCAGTACACCCTACCCAGACAGGAAAGAGCAGAGTTCTCCTGAATGCAACTTTACTGCGAACGGCGTCTCCTTCTGGCGACTGTACTGTCACGTCTGGCCCTCACGAGCCAGCATAAGACGCCACAGACCAGTAAAGTTGCACAATAGTTTATTTATAGTTCAAGGCACGGGTAGGACAAGATAACTAGCTGCATGGGCTGAGCAGCAAGATTATCCATTAGCAAAACAATGATCAATGACGGCTGAGACGAGGAACGCTCGCTCACCGTCAGACAAAGGAAGAAGGCAAGGAATACAAATGATAACTGCAACAATAAACACACTTACATCAAAGGAGAATCGTGGATGAACATTAGGGGAATGTAGACGGGAAAGTTGACGAGACAGCTGCGAGATGCAGTTGCTGGCGCCGGCATTTAAAGCCGGCTGCTAACGACCGCAAATTCAGCACAGCTGCTCAGACTCTGACAGTGGGGAACTCCCGAGCGTTGACCAATCAGAGCCCGGGAAGCCAGAATGACAGCACCGCTGTCAAAGCCTGACAGGAATGGTGTGAGGCCCGAGCGCGGACAAAATAGCGCTCGGGTGTGACAAAATCCATCAGCAACTACTAATGACATAGTGCAGCCATGAAGGAGTGTCCCAATTCATAGGTGTAGGCAAAGGGGTAGGGGTACAAATGAGAACTCTGACACACCCTAAATCTACCTGTACTTCACTCACACATTACAAATATTTTTCTCTACTGTTTTACAGTATCTACTGCTGTTCATAAATGGACAGTGTTTCTCTTGCAATTTTTATGTATGTTGTATAGGGGTCATTTACATTTCAAAAGGTTGTATATTTAGTTCACGTAAATTTGCAGTAGTCAAATTTGATCATATTAACATAATTTTCCAACCACAGAATTGTGGCTAGTGAAAAGGCTGAGTGGCTACTAACTTTGGAAAATCACTAGCCACAGTGGCTGGTGAGCAAAAAAGTTAATGTCAAACCCTGATTGTGAATCTTTTGCAGGCTTCCCCAGAACAGGTCATTTTGCAAATGATGATTCACCAGGATGCTGCAATAATTAAATAATTAAAGGCAATTTGGCCAAAATATATCACAGACATTTCATCAAGACCTGTGAAAACTGTCAACATGTGAGAACAGTGCTTTAAATAGAACCTCAAAAATACTAAATCAGCTGTTTTTCTAATTTCTGATCCTACAAGGAGGAATTGATAAAGGGCTAGATCAGGGCTCTGCAACCTGCTGCCCCAGAGCCCCATACTTCCCCTTTGCCCTAGTTGCAAGTTTACAAGAAAACAAGCTGCAAATTTATAAGAAAAGAGACTAAATTTAATGAGAAAGGCTGCAAATTTAACAGAAAAACCACACTAATTTACAACAAAACACAAGAAAAAATCACAACTTGCAAAAAAAAAGTTGCAAATTTATGAGAAAAAAGTAAGCAGAGTAAATTAGCAGATTATGGGAATACATTGCAAATTTACACATTACAAATAAAAAAATAGCAAATTTATGTACAAAAAAAAAATCACAAATTTACCATTGGGGGGGGGACCCCATTTGGGGGAGGAGGGTGTTTTCCCCACCCTCCTTAACCCCACTGTGGTGCCCTTGAGCAAGGCTCTTTATCCCAACTGCTCCAGTGGAGCTGCTCAGTGGCCACAGGTCAGTCTGTGGTTGCACTGGGCAGCTTCCAGGTGTGAATGTGTAACTGTGGGAGTGTGAGCAGGGCATCCTTAAAAAAAGAGAGGTTGCCTCTCACTTGAACTACCCTGTATAAATAAAGGTTGAATAAAAAAATAAAATAAAAACATGGGCAAATTTATCTGAAAATGTGCTTTTAAGAACTGTCAACCTTTCATTGACATTCTTCTTCTTTCTCCACCCGTCATTGTTCCAGAGGCCGGAGGGCCTCTGCCTGTCGTTGTTCCAGAGGACGGAGGGCCTCTGCCCGTCGTTCCAGAGGCCGGGGTCAGCGTGCTGCTGTCACCGGTTGCAGATCATAGAGTTCCTTTCTGTTTGGTCAGCTCTGTGTCTGTACGGCTGCTGTTCCACCTTGTTCTTCAGTTCGGTGGCCTAAGGACAGTGGCAGGGCGGTGGACGGGCCCTGCTTTCCAGTCTGGGGTCCATGGACTGATCTCAATTATTATAATCATTATTATTTTTATCATCATTGCCTTGGTCTTGTCTCCCCTGGTTCCTCTGTTCATGTTTTGTGCATCTTCTATCTGTAATTATCTGAGTAGCCCCGCCCGTCCTGTGTCTGTGATCAATCCCTACTGTCTCCGTTTGCTCCTGATTGTGCTCACCTGTTCTGCATTATGTTTGATTACTCCTATGTCTATGTCAAGCTCCAATCCGTTTCCTCATTAGTGTCGTAGTCATATTGGTGTGAACAACACGCTTCGGTTCTGACCTGTTTCATTGCCTGATCCTGCCATTTATCCTGCTTGTGAGTTTAGTTTTTGTTACAGCCCCCATGCTGTCTGTCAGTTTTTGTGTTTTTTCTCGAGCTGTGCCCGTCTGGCCAGCTCTTCAGTAAAAATCGCCAAACTTTAAACATTGGGTTTGGGTCCAATTCACCACCCACCGTGACAACTAGAATGTGGAAATGGGACATGTGACTTGCTGGCAGAACCTATTAGAGATGGTGGGCATTAACTTCGAGGTTTTGGTGATACTACCTAGTGGCTTTAATAACATCCCTTGAGAGCCGAACCAGCATTTGACCTCTTTTTAAAATTAATTTTATGTAATATTCTATTTTATTTTTTTTTTTTTTTGAGAAATTGAATTTGGGGTTTTCATTAGCTGTAAGCCATAACCATCAAAATTTAAAAAAAAAATAAACACTTGAAATGTATCACTCTGTGTGTAATGAAATATAGGAGTTTCATTTTTTTAATTGAATTACTGAAATAAATCAACTTTTTGATGACATTCTAATTTATTGAGATGCACCTATCAGTGACAGGATAGGTGCAAATGTACAAGAAAATCATGAAAATATGAGGAAAAAAAGGTGAAACATGGCAAAAGTTAAAAAAGTAATAAACTTGCCAGGAAAAAGTTGAAAGAAAAACCTCACTAATTGTTGAGAAAATTGAACATTCGGACATTTAAGAGAGAAATAAAAAGTAAAATAAATTAATAAATATGTGTGTGTGGGGGGGGGGGTGCTGGGGGGCAGTCTGCCCAGGGCGTCATGACCGCCCCGAGTGCGTGAATGACCGTCAAAATAGGGCACATAATAACACAATAGGGCACATAGAGTATGAAAAGTAATAAATATTTCAGCTGTCAACATGCAATAAAACAATGAAATATTGTGACCTAAGAGACTGTTTAGATCCCCTCTTGACAAGATTTAGCAAGCTGAAAGGGGCGCAGATTGTTCATCTGAATGGAGTTTTGAATGAAGGTTTGTTTTTGTTTTTTTGGCCACATTCAGTTTCCAATCTTTTTGCCCGTGGAGAGGAGAAATGTATCTTAAACAGACGAGAGACAATAAATCAGGCAGATTGCTTTTCCTAGAAAGAGCAGAGGAGTCAGCAGAGCTCTGTTTCCTGAAAGTCAGACACCACACTCTCATCTTCTGTCTCGCTTTTCTGAACATCACACTTTTTTCTGTCAGCCTGATTTAACTTCTGTTGCAGTTTACTTTCATTTATGTGTTTCCTTTGTTAAAAAAGAGTTGGCTGTCTAAAACATGGTCACTTTAAAAAGCAGTTCCCAGGTTAACCACACCAGTGTCAGTAGTTTATTCTCTGAAGTAGGCATGTTTCTGATTAATTGACTTTTGATTAATTGTCGATAAGAATTTAGTTGACAAAATTAAATTAATTGTTAATTAATTGATAACTCAACAGTCCTTTTTAATGGGAGATTATTCTATGAAATGTAGTGGCATTGCCATCCAGGCAGGGGTGCACGCGGTCACCCATTGCTGCCTTTTAACCGAAACTTAAGAAAAAGCAGAAGAAGACGCCAAGCCCCCAGAGCACGTGCTGTGCACAGTGAAAAACCTTGTCCTTTTGGATTACGCTTATGCTAGGTTACTAGCATCAAACATCACATCTGGTCTGCTCTGTCTGGCAACCCAGAGAATCTGACCAATCTTTGATCTGAGTTGATCTTTTTCCTCCTCACAGAGAGGCGAATCTTGCTGTACTGCTCGCGATGGGTCAATGTGTATGGGCTGCATGTGCTGAATGTATTTCTCCTGGTGCATTTGTACCTTTCCATCGAGAGTCACAAAGTCTACTCCCACATAAGAAAAGTGTTTGTGTGCCTCACACCCAACCTGAAAAATAGATTTCAGGTGAGGTATGACTGTTGTGGCAAATTTTTGTGTGCCTCCCCATATGAAATCATCTACATGACAGGCGAGTACCCCAGACACGGTGCAGTCTTGATCTAACCAATAGAAAACAACCAGATCGACCTTTGACATTTGTCCACCTGCTTTCAGCACCATCTCTTTGACTCTGTTGTACCAGTACAATGATGCGTCTGCTAACCCATATACACACTTTTTGAGTTTCCATAATATTCCATTACAGTTGGCTTCAGGAGGTGGTCTAATGTAAATGTCACGTGACATCTCCATTCCCTGAAGAAATGCTGATTTTATGTCCATAGAATGAAGTGACCATTGTTTTTGACAACTGCTGTCAGTAGTCGTAAGGACTCTGAAGCACAGGTGGGTGAGTCCTTTTGCAGCTCAGACATCTCCATCTCCTCAAAACCTCTTGCCACCTGATGAGCTTTTGGCACTAATCCTGAGACGGTTTCTTTGAGAGTACACACCCACCTTGTTGAAATACACTTTTGTCCCTCATCCTTCATTTCTACAAAGACACTGCATTTTATTTCTTCTTGTTTGGCTTTATCAAATGATAAATCATTAGCCACGAACACATCTTCATTAGTGTTAACATCAGTGACAGCGGGTTCAATCTCAAGACTCTGTACCTGTGTTAGATCAACAGATTTTGTGTTACTATCTAGACAATCAGGCTCCATAAAAAGCAAGTTATACCAATTTTTATATTTCCCTGTTGCTTTGCCTGCACTCCCCAAAACTTTGGCTGTGTGTTTAACCCCACTGTCTTTGTCTATGTATTTCAGGACCTGCCCCGTTTTCAAACAAACACCGGATGTTTCAGCTGTGTTTGTTTCTCTGTTAGGCATTTCTGGTTGTGTTTCATGAATCCCTCTGTCACCATTCGTGGAAAGTGAAGTGTCACTCTGAACTCCAGTAGCTTCTTCGGTGCAATGGGGCTGAAGCATGCTTTTTTGAACCTCCGTTTCGTTTTCTGTGTTCTCTATGTTTTCAGCAGTTCCTGTCATTCCTTGTTTTTCACCAATGTCTGTATTGTTTTCTGGATTTCCATTTGTTGTCTGATGTTCACCACTTTTAGGATTCACTTTTCTCAGTTTCTCAGTCTGAGATGATGCACTCTTATGCAGGTTCCTCCGTGTCGAACAAACACCACTGCACCATCCTGGCCAATAACAACTGCTGGCCCTTTCCACTCTGGACAGTCCACTCTTTTATAGTAGACTTTATCACCCACTTCATATGTTTCATCTGTGTGACGGATTTGTCTGCGTAGTGCTCTCTGTATTCTTTCAGAACATTCTGCTTCTGTGAAAGCTCTTCTTGCAGCGTGCAAAGCAGAGATGTGTTTTGCAACCCATTCACTCTTTGTAGTGCCCTCTAAGGCTGGCAGTTTATCATTTAACACAGAGGGCAGGTTAGGATTCTGTCCAAACACCAGTTGATATGGGCTGTATCCATGAACATTGTGCATAGTGTTTTTTGCCATGAGAGCCCAGTCTAGAGCAGTGCTCCAGTCACAGCAGTTACCGGCTTTTATTTTCATTATGATCTCTGTGAGTGTTTGATTATGTCTCTCTAGAAGTCCATTGCTGCACGGGCTGTAGGCAGCTGTTGTCTTAACTTCTGTGTTGAAATTCTCTGCAATATCTCTCACCTCATCATTACTGAACTCTCCTCCATTGTCACTAAATAGTTTCTGTGGTGGTCCATGTACACTTACCCACACATGAATTAAGTGCTTCACTATTTCTGAGGCCTTTTTTGTAGTGAGAATGCTGCCTGCGCTGAATCTCGTAAATTGATCAATAATGTGAAGATACCACAGGCCTGGCTTCAGTTCATGTAGATCAACTGCCACAGTTTCATTATACTGAGATGCTAGTGGCAATCCAACTGCAGGCCTTGGTTTGGTCTTACTGTACCTTTGGCAAATGTCACATTCACTGATGATTTTTTTTTAAGATCATGTTGCATTCTGTGTCTTTATTTCCAGCGCTATCGAGCAGCTTCTGCAATTTGTCAGCAGAAGCATGGCCAAACTGTTTGTGAAGCTTCACCAGGATTTTGTGTTTTCAGCCACGTTCAAATTGTCTGTGATTGTCAGGATCTCCTCATCCCATTGCTCTTGATTCTCATCTCCATTTTCATGTTTTGTGACATCATCAGTTGTCAAAATTCGATCATCACTCTGACTGTGTCAGTTTTTTCTGTCCATAATGTTCACACAGTAATGACCAGAGCTGGTAAAGTCAAGTTTCGCTGGTCGCTGGAACATAACTGCACTGTCATTTTCCATGTCCAACACTGTTCCTGCTCTTTTCAAAGATGTTTTGCTCAGAAGAAGTGATTTTTACAGGAACAACCTCAGTTTCAATACTTCATCTTGTCTGTCCAATCTTTGTAGGTATTTTCTGTCATAACCCGAGTGTCGGTTCTGGCCACACTCGGGCCTCATATCTTTTTGTTCCTTGGCTTTGGCAGCTGAGGGTTCCTTCCAGCTCCTCGGGCTCTTATTGTGAAGGTGCCCGGGGGAGCTCCCTGCTGTCAAAGTCAGCTGCGGCTCTGCTGTCATTAGCAGCAGCTGTGCCGCGTTGGGGTCATTAGCCACCAGATATAAGCGGGTGCTAAATGTCCCCCAGCGCGGCAGTCTCTGTTATATCCTGTTATGTTCAGCTACGTTCTGTTAATCTCTGTTGTGTTCCTGTTATTCTTGCTCATCATGGTTAACGGACTTGGGAATCCCCTGTTACCCGCCTGTTAACAGTCCCGTCGTTAAGGTACGCTCGTTGTAACTTTACCTTAATTATTATCTCGTCTGGTGCATCGGGTGCTCCCCGGCTCAGGCGTCACCTGTTCACTGTATATATTCCTATGCCTGTCTAAACCTGCACTGTAAATAAACATCACTGCAAACTCACTGGTGACTGAGGCGTCTTGTGACGGTCCGTGAGGGCCGTTGTGACAGTAGACTGCCGCCTAACGCCCGGAGAGGAGGCGTTGTTTCGAGACGCCATTCACCGTGAAGTTTGCAGTAGTGGACTGTGTGTTTCTACCTGTCTGGGTGCCGTGTTGAAGCATGCCATCGTGGAGGTCTCGTGCTCGGAGGCAGGACGCTGTCCTCACTGACACCCTCGAGCGTGTGGACAGAGTCCTTGTCGCCGCCTCCCTCCTCGAATACAACAACGAAGTGCCCTGGTACCTGGACCTAGCCGAGGAAATTCTGGATTCTCTCCCCTGCTTCACTAATCATCCAGAGGTAAGCGTGAGGAGAGATGACATCGCCGCCCAGCGTGAGATTCTCCGAGGGCTGGAGGGAAATCCTGGCAGGAAGCTGAAGCGGAGGAGACGTCGCCCCTCGCTCCGGGATCCCACTCCTGCCTCTGTTCCGGCCCGGGAGTTCGCACCATCCGGAGGTCTTTTCCCATCGGGCATGTCGTCACTCGGGATTCCCCCAGAGAAGCTGCAGATGACAGCAGACAAGATCTGGGACCGGGTGGCAGCTGCTTGCTCCGCTGAGAATCCTCCGGCGTGTATGAAGCATGTGGTGGCGGCGGTCAGACTGGTGGAGAGGAATCCAGCGCTGCGTGAGTTTCCTGAGTTTGCTGACTTGCTTGCCGCAGTTTCTGCTCAGGAACGGCGATTTCCGGACCTCACCTTCGCCTCACCCCCTACAAGGAACCGTCGTCAATCCGGCTTCCAACCTCGGCTAGACCCCCGTCTGGATGCTGTTCCGGGTCGCCGCAAGGGCTTAACCCCCCACACAGCTGTCACTCCTGCGCCTCGTCAGAGGGGAATCCCCGCAGCCTCATCTTCTCCCGGGCCCTCGCCTGCTGTTCCGTCAGCGCTCCATGCCCGACTGACCCCGGCTGTCGCCCCCTCCTCCTCGTCGCCTATCCTGGCTGCTGTGTGTCACGAGAGCTCCGTTTCGGCGAGCTTCATCCCGGATCCGCCTCGAGTGGCCTCGTCTCGTCTTCCCAGAGGGCCCTCTGTCGCCATCCAGCGGGGAAAGGAAGGAATGACGTCCCCCACAGCGGAGACTATCTTACCCTTAGGGGAAAGGCAAGTGCATGATAATTTCTCTTCTTTTGACATTGTTTTGCCTTGTCTGACTCCTAGGGGTGGAGTTCGGGGTATGCAGCCCCCCGAGCTCCCTCCACCCGCTGTGGATGAAAATATTAACCCTGCTTCCTCTGTGTCTCCCTCCGCTGAGCGGTCCTCGACGTCAGGCCAACGTCGCTGGATGAGGAGGGGGCCTGCGGTTCTGGAGAGCCTGGTTCCGGTTCCGCAGCCACGCCATGGGCGGAGGAGGAGAGCGGACTGCAGCGTGGAGCCATCGCCGATGAAGAAGCGTCCCCGGGGTTCCACGGAGGAGCGGTCCAGTCCAGCAGGGCGAGATTCTCCTGCCACCACGCCGTGCGGGCCACCGGCGTGGACATCGGTGCCGGAGGACTCTCTAGCTGCACGCACCATCATGCCAGCTGCGGAGCCCGACGCAGCTGAGTGGGAGCCTGAGGACGACCTCCTGACTTCTGAGCCCGGATCATCGCAGTCCTGGACGGTGTCAGAACCCGAGCTCGGGGTCGCCGGCGAGGGGCTGCTCTCGCCTGCTGCGCCAGAGGTTCCGGTTTTGGGGTTGGAGGTCGAGTCTGGTGCCACGCCGACCGGGTCCACCGGGAGTGCTGTTCTGGTCCAGTTGGGGTCCACTGGGAGTTCGGTTCCGGTCCAGTTGGGGTCCACCGGGAGTGCTGTTCCGGAGGCCCAATCGGGGTCCACCGTGGGTTTGGTTCCGGAGGCCCAATCGGGGTCCACCGTGGGTTTGGTTCCGGAGGCCCAATCGGGGTCCACCGTGGGTGCTGCACCAGCAGGTCCTAGGTTCGGTGAGGGAGCTGCAGATCCCCAGCTACCGGATGCTGGACAGGCTCGTTTTCATCACCCTCTTCTCCACAGTCATCCTCCTCGTCACCCTGAGGAGCACTACCCATCTCCACCTGGGGCCGTTGGGGTCCCGAACGCTCCGCCCGGTTTCCCCTCATCTCCCCCCTTTTCTGCGGGATCACCGGCTGCTTCCTCCCAACGGTTCTGGTGGGCTGGTGTTGCGGGGCGGCCGCCTGAAGGGCTGTCTCGTTGGTTGGGTTCTCTGGGCCGGCCCCCCGACCTGTTTATCTTCCTGTGCGGCGACCTGCTCCGGCCGCCTGAAACTCTCTTCCCCCGAGCATGGGACTGGGGTAGGCCGCCCGAACTGTCCTCTTTTCCCCTCCCTGTTCTGTGGCCTCTTGTTGCCGGATGAACCCCCCGAACCTTCTGCCCCATCCCTCCGGGCCTGGACTGCGCCCTTTCCGGGCTCCTGATATCGTCTGTGGGACTGTTGGGGTGTTTGTGGGGGGGGGGATTGTTTTGTTTTTGTGTCACTCTGTTTGCCCAAGGGTGTGTTGCCTATTTTGTACTTATTGTGATTTTGTTCTTGTTACCCGGGATTATGGGTTTTTTTTCTATAGCCTTGTTGGTTGTTTGTCTCTCTCCCTCCTGCTAGCACCCCATCCACCCACCCTAGGGGGGTGGGGGGGGGGGGGCTGGGGTGTTACTCTGGCCGCTCAGAGCTCGGCCTTGAGGGGGAGGTACTGTCATAACCCGAGTGTCGGTTCTGGCCACACTCGGGCCTCATATCTTTTTGTTCCTTGGCTTTGGCAGCTGAGGGTTCCTTCCAGCTCCTCGGGCTCTTATTGTGAAGGTGCCCGGGGGAGCTCCCTGCTGTCAAAGTCAGCTGCTGCTCTGCTGTCATTAGCAGCAGCTGTGCCGCGTTGGGGTCATTAGCCACCAGATATAAGCGGGTGCTAAATGTCCCCCAGCGCGGCAGTCTCTGTTATATCCTGTTATGTTCAGCTACGTTCTGTTAATCTCTGTGTTCCTGTTATTCTTGCTCATCATGGTTAACGGACTTGGGAATCCCCTGTTACCCGCCTGTTAACAGTCCCGTCGTTAAGGTACGCTCGTTGTAACTTTACCTTAATTATTATCTCGTCTGGTGCATCGGGTGCTCCCCGGCTCAGGCGTCACCTGTTCACTGTATATATTCCTATGCCTGTCTAAACCTGCACTGTAAATAAACATCACTGCAAACTCACTGGTGACTGAGGCGTCTTGTGACGGTCCGTGAGGGCCGTTGTGACATTTTCAACCTTTTTGTGGAATGAATCACTTTTCCATCACCAAATTTAAATGGTTTGTTACTCTGATTCTCCGTTTTTCTCATATTATTTCTCACTCAGACCCAGCCTTGTCATATAATTATCGAGCCATTCTTGTCCGCACACGGTCCGAATGCATGCTTTGTCAATTATTGCAGATTCAAAACATTCAGTCATAAAGATTTCTGCTTCACTGGGTGACTCTTTAGTAAACAGGGTAAAGTTACACTCTTCTGTGTTAACTTCACTCGCTTCTATAAGTTTGACTTGTTCACTTCTGTGTGGACAGTCTTTAGCCCAGTGAAATGTGCTTTGGCAGATGGCACATCTTGATCTCCGGCCATACCTGTCCAGGCGGTTGGTGCCTGCTTGTGGTGTTTTTTGTTTACTATTCCAGGAGGAAGACTCTCTTGTTTGTCGGTTTTGTTCTGTGATATAGGCCGTTTCCTGATTAATGCCCGTGGTTAAAACAGATGAATTTTCACCAAATATTCGCTTGAGTGCTGATTTCATCAAGGCAAAAGTTAAGTCTGTACACGCAGTCAAGGCGAGCTGCCGATCTTTAAGATCCAGGCATGCAGTGTCTAACAACTTAAATGCTAACACAGCATCGGGAAGCGCCATCTTATATTTACGCATGCGGGAGTAGCACTGCTCAAAGTCTATTATATAGTCTGCCATAGACACACCGCTGTCTTTCTTTATCCGGTCAAAATTGGAATAGTCCTCATAAACTCGGTCTTTTTCTTCTTTCAAGAATAAGTTACCAAGATTCAAAAGCAAAGTGTCCATACCAGTGTCTCCATTCAGGTCATCTATCGGTATCTCCATCGCCACTTCCCGCGCTCTTCCCGATAGCGCCAAAGCCACAGCGAGCGCTTGTTTCTTTTTTTCCAGCTCCATGACTTGGGTCCAAATCGTGACTTCATTTTTCCAACTTTCATAGGGCTTCCCCTCATCAAACATCGGCGGGACTCTATAGTTGGTAACCATCCTCTGCTACCATTGAAAGACGATAAGAACAACACACTCGGTATGCCTGCTTGCACCTTTATTGCCGACCACAAAATCACAGGAGAACCCCAAAGAAAAAAACATGTCCGCTCCCCACCTTCTGCTCGCTTTCACAATAAAAGCCCTGCGGATAACAGTACAACAAACATTTGATAAATGACAGTTATATACAATATATTGTATCTGAAACTTAACACCTCTCCCCAGCCACCTGCTTCAGCTCTTCAGAGAGGATACCAAGGCATTCCCAGACCAACTGGAAGACGTAGTCTCTCCAGCGAGTCCTGGGTCTGTCCCAGGGTCTCCTCCTAGTGGGACGTGCCCGAAACACCTCAAGTGGGAGGCGTCCAGGAGGCATCCTGATCAGATGCCCATACCACATCAACTGGCTCCTTTCAGTATGGAGGAGAAGTGGTTAGTTCCTCACCCTATCTTTAAGGGTGAGTCCAGCAGTCCTACGAAGAAAGCTCATTTCAGCTGCTTGTATCCGTGATCTCATTCTTTCGGTCATTACCCAAAGCTCATGACCATAGGTGAGGGTAGGAACGTAGACTGACCAGTAAATCGACAGCTTTGCCTTAGAGCTTAGCTCCCTCTTCACTACAACGGCGTGATATGGCAAAAAATTCCTATCACGATAATGATATATATCACAACATACATTTTCTGTAAATTCTACAGTTTAGATAATCATATAAAAAGGATCTCTTTTTTCATGTACCATTTCCCTCATAATTTTGCAGTGTTATAAAATAGTTTTGTAATGTGCACTTGAAACTTGATTCTTATATTGTATATAACAATATATATACAGTATATATATATATATATATATATATATATATATATATTCTTATTTCAGTTTTTTCTTCTAAATCATATATGAATAAAAAGTAAACATCAATAAGTTAAATATTTCCTGAGCCAGAGGAGAATAGCAAAAAAACAAACAAAAAAAATCAAAAACATAACAAAAAACTGTCTGAAAATGAGAAAATTACCCATGGTTGTCACCTACAGATATAAATTAGCTGTTAGTTTAAATCAGGGGTGTCCAATCATGTGCCATGGAGGGCCAAGACCCTGCAGATTTTCTCTTCTACCCAGTCTCTTCAGCAGGTGTTTTCACCGATCAGCAATCAGTGGGAAGAAATTCAGTGGAATCTTTTGTTGAAGACACTGGTTGGAGGTAAAGCCTGCAGGGTCTTGGCCCTCCATGGCACATGATTGGACACCCCTGGTTTAAATCAATGAAAATTTAAGTGTAGACCTGCAGCCTGCCATTCTGGCCAGATTTAACCTGTTTGCTTCTGAGTGAATATATTTCAGATTGGTCATGATCTCAGGGATGGCAATTTTCCGCCGATCCGCGGATTTCCGCCGATTTTATCATCATCATCTATGTCATAATTTTGTACCTTTACCTTGTTCTCAATAAAGTTTGGAAAAAAAAACATACGCGCTCGGCGCTTCCCCGAAGTCTCGCGATAACTCGGATGTACTCAAGCTACTGCTGTATTGTAAACAGCCCTGCGATTGGATAGTTGCAAACGATTGGACCAATCAAATGGCTCGTATGCTTTGTCAAAAATTCATTTCGGCTTGTTCTCAGGGATGTGATTTTTCCGGTAATTCACCGAATTCCGCTTTATTTGTATATTATATGTACGTTAAGTACGTTAGCGGCTTATGGTCCACGACGCAGTGAAAGTGTGCCCTTTCAGCCAGAACCGGAAGTGGCGTACACCAGGTAGAGAGCCATTAACTCTTTGTCGAACACGCTGTATTTACGCTCACTATCGTGCAAAGACCTGCTTAAAAAAAAGGTGAGCAGCTGCCAAGAACCGGCAACGCATTGCTCCACGACGGCCGCTATGCCCATGTCCAAGACGTGGGTAATGAGCGCTGTTTTAACCTCAGAACGCCTGCTCCCGTTCAGGAGTCCAGTCGACTCTGTCCGCCGGTTTCCGTTTGAGTGCAGCGTACAGTGGCTGTATGAGCTGGGCTGCGCGGGGGAGGAAAATGAGCTGCTCAAGACTCAATGGAGATTGAAACTGGTGATCTGAAATGAATGCTGAAATTATAAAAAGTAATGGTATGTTGGAATTTTATTTCTATTATGGAATAGATAAAATTAACTGATTTTGATTTGATCAAGTGTTAAAGCATGTGATGGATAATGCTTGTTGGAATATTTACCTCTGCCAAGGAGGTTATGTTTTCATCGGCGTTGGTTTGTCTGTCTGTCTGTCTGTTTGTTAGCAAGGAAAAGTGATGGACGGATTTTCATGAAATTTTCAGGAAAGGTGTGCAATGGCACGGGGAACAGATGATTAGATTTTGGTGATGATCTGAGAGTGCATACCTCAATCAAGGGCTTTTTTGTATTTGTGCAGCAGGATTACACAAAAACTACTGGATGGATTTGGATAAAATTTTCACCAGAGGTGGTTCTTGGGCTAGAGAGGAACCCATTATATTTTGGTGATGATCTGAGAATGCATACCTCAGCCAAGGCGCTTATCTTCTCACATTGTGTTAGCAACAATACTCCAAAACTGATGGACAGACTTTGATGCAATTTTCACCACAAGTGGCTATAGGCCTACACACAAAACCATTACATTTTGGAGTTGATCCATGACAAACGGAAGGAGCCTTGGCGGAGGGATGCGCTCTGAGTGCTTTTCTATTTTAGGAATGCTATCTTCTTGGAACATAAGTCAATATTATACAGTAATAAGTGGCATTCAGCTGTTTGTTTTATGTCATGTAAGCACAGTTCTGGTACTTAAAAATCATAAAAACCCAGGAGCTTCGGGGAGCGAAGTGACAGTAAAGGTGAAAATTGGCTCAAAGTTCAATGAGGTAACAGAAACACTTGGACAGTTTCTGAAGAAACCAGAAAAGGAGATGAAGTTCAAAGTTCAGAGACTGACACAGCTTGCTGCCAAATGGAAGAAAGTTTCACATTAGAAGTGACTTGGTGACCAGTGTAAATAGTGTAAAAAAACTCTAATAGAACTGTTAAATATGTTGGACTAAAGACAGTGAGACAACATTGAAGAAAAAGTAAGTTAACTTTTCATTAAATTTAATGATTTATCTAAGTCTAGTATTTCATTTTTTTAATCATTTTTTTCAGTCTAAATTACTTGTATTTTACTGAAAACCTCCCAGCTTCAGGGGGGCTGCGCCCCCCCGGCCCCCCCGTAAGTCAATCGACCAAATTAGATTTCAGCTGAAATCAGAATTTCCTGTTGCCATCCCTGTGATCTGAAAACCAAAGACACAAAAGGTAATGTAATAAAATACATGTGATGACTTTAACGTTATTCATTATCACTACTTGACTAATTACAATGATTAGAAATCAAATAAATTACATTAAGAGCCAACTTGCTCCTCTGACCAGTTTTAATTTATTATTTATTTTGTGTGTATGTGCCACCATCACACACTATTGCAGCTTTAATAAAAAAATTTTCAGACAAAACTAAGAAACTCAGCAGTAATTTACCCCCCCCCCCCAAAAAAAAAAAAACAAAAAAAACAATGGTCTGCTACGGTTTCCAGTTAGCATAACGTAGCTTAAATGACGATCATTTAGAATTTTATAATTAGACATGGTGTTAACATTACCTCCTATTAAAATGAGTTTAGCGAACTATCTTCTCTGATGCACCACTATGAAAAAATGGTCCCACATCCCTGGCAAACAGGAGTAGCAGCTATCTGAACCGGTAGTTTGGAGTTAGCATTAGCATCCACCGGACTGAAGCCTAGCCAGCCATCCACCATACCTGTTCCGCTGCACACAATCGCGCACTACAGGGAAAAGATGGGACGCTGAAAAGTAGTGGTGAGGTAGGACCTTTACTGAATAAACAGGGGTATGAGCATTAGCTCCCTCTTCACCATGCTGCCCCTATGCTGCCCCGATCCATGTGTCAGTCTCTCGCTCCATTCTCCCCTCACTCGTGAATAAGACCCCGAGATACTTAAACTCCCCCACTTGAAGGAGCTTGTCCCCAATGACATCAGCTGCGTTGACAGCTGCGTCTGACACTGACACTCATCGCGTCAAGAGTACTTTTTTTCTCCGTTTTTGTTTGTTTTTATTGATTGTTTTTATCAATTTTATTGTTTTTTTTATCCCTGTTTGTTATTAGTTTTTATTTACTGTTACCTCTGTATTGGCCTCGCCTAAAAGTCGGTCCGGACGCACGAGTAGCGGTTTTTGGCTAGCTGCGGGCTACCCATCTCAGCGCCTGGAACGCCATGGCTCCTTCTCCGTCATGTTCCCGCTGTTTATCGCTCCTCGATAAGGTCTCTGAGCTGGAAACGAGGCTGTCCAATCTTTACAAGATTCGGGAGGCCGAAGACCACATTGACACCATCATTCTTGGGCGATCATCGGCTCCGGCTACTGCCTCGCAGCTGGCGGAAACTGCTACTTATTTGGGTGAGCTCAGCGTGTCTCCACCTACCTCCACACCTGCTCCAGCCTGCGCAGCTGACCATGGCCTCAGCAACAAACACTGGTTTTGTCTCGGGGCTAAACCAAAAGCTTCGCTTGGTCCTTCTCATCCTCCATCTGCGCCGTGGACCTTGGTTCGACCAGCTAATGGCCATCGTCGTTCGACCGGAATGGGCTGCGCCTCTTCTCTTCCGCTGTCCTTGGATAACAGATTTGATATCCTTTCCCTGGAGGATTTTCCCCACCTGGACGCTGGACGCCCACCCGTTCAATTCAATTCAATTCAACTTTATTTATATAGCGCCATTTCACAACAACAGTCATCTCATAGCACTATCAACTGTAGGGAGGACCCCCACAGTTGCAGAAAGACCCCAGCAATCAGGCGATCCCCTGTGAGCAAGCACTTGGCGACGGTGGAGAGGAAAAACTCCCTTTTAACAGGAAGAAACCTCCAGCAGAACCAGGCTCAGGGAGGGGCAGTCATCTGCTGCGACTGGCTGGGGGGTGAGGGGACAGAGAAGAAGAAAAGAACAGACATGTAGAGAGCAAACAGCACGATGGGGACTCAATCTATGGGAGAGAACAAACAAATGTTAATGACCAGCAAAAAAAAAATATTTCATAGAGAGTGAGGAAAGGAGTGAGGCCCAGTGCATTGCTGGAGGTCCCCCGGCTGACTAAACCTATTAGCAGCATAACTAAGGGAGGGTTCAGAAACACATGATCCCTCCCTAATTGTAGGCTATATCAAAAAGGTAGGTTTTAGCCCTATTCTTAAAAACAGAGATCGAGTCTGACTCCCGAATCCAGATTGGCAGCTGATTCCACAGGAGAGGAGCTTGATAACTGAAGGCTCTGCCTCCCATTGTACTTTTGGAGATTCTAGGTATTACAAGTAAACCTGCATTTTGGGAGCGTAGTGCTCTGTTAGGATGATACGGTAGTATCAGATCTTTTAAATAAAAAGGAGCCTGATTGTTTAGAGCTTTGTAAGTAAGAAGAAGGATTTTAAACTTAATGGATTAGTGGATCAGCTTCTCAGCATCACTCTGAGACAAGATGCTCCTAATCTTGGCAATATTACGCAAATGATAGAAGGCAGTCTTAGAAACAAATTTAATATGTGAATTGAAGGACAAATCCTGATCAAAAATAACTCCAAGGTTCCTCACAGAGCTATTAAGAGAAAGAGTAACTGCATCCAAACTGAAAGTTTGATTTGGAAAGGAATTTCTAAGGTTTTTTGGACCAACAAGAATGACTTCAGTCTTATCTGAATTTAATAGCAGGAAATTACAAGTCATCCAAACTTTGATTTCCTTAAGACAGGCTTCTAACTTGGCTAATTGATTAGTATCATCTGGCTTCATTGACAGGTATAATTGTGTGTCATCTGCATAACAGTGAAAATGTATACAGTGCTTTCTAATAATGTTGCCTAACGGAAGCATATATAAACTAAAAAGAGTAGGGCCAAGCACAGATCCCTGTGGAACTCCATGACTAAGCTTTGAGCTGAGAGAAAACTCATCATTTACATGAACAAACTGGAACCTATCAGATAAATAAGATCTAAACCACTGCAACGAAGTTCCATTAAGTCCAACATAGTGTTCTAATCTATCAAGTAGAATATTATGATCAATAGTATCAAAAGCTGCACTAAGATCTAAAAGGACAAGTACAGAAACTAGTCCATTATCAGATGCAATGAGGAGGTCGTTAGTGACCTTCGCTAAGGCTGTTTCAGTGCTATGATGGATTCTAAACCCAGATTGAAACTCCTCAAATAAACCCTTTCCCTGCAGGTGGTCAAATAATTGCGTAGCAACAACTCTTTCTAAGATTTTTGAAATGAAAGGGAGATTAGAGATTGGTCTATAGTTAGCTAAAGCTCCTGGATCTAGCGTTGGCTTTTTGAGTAAGGGTTTAATTACAGCCGTTTTAAAAGCCTGCGGTACATGGCCTAAAGTTAATGAAGAATTGATTATATGAAGAATAAAGCTACCAATAAGTGGGAAGACTTCTTTAAATAACCTGGTAGGAATAGAGTCTAAAAGACAAGTTGAAGGTTTGGATGAGGAAACTATTTTGTCTAACTCACAAAGGTCGATTGGAGTAAACTCATCAAGACAGACATCAATAGAAGGAGTTGTAGTAGTTACAGTATTTAAGTTAACTGTGGGAAGAATCTGATTGATTTTATCTCTGATGGATGAAATTTTATTATTGAAAAAGTTCATAAAGTCCTGACTAGTAAGCTCTAAGGGGATGCTAGGATTGACAGAGTCCTGACTCTTTGTCAACCTGGCTACAGTACTGAAAAGAAACCTGGGATTATTCTTGTTCTCTTCTATTAATGCAGAGTAATAACTCGTTCTAGCTTTTCTAAGAGATTTTTTATAAATTAAAAGATGATTTCTCCAAGCTAAATAGATTTCATCTAAATTAGTAGAGCGCCATTTTCTTTCTAATTGACGAGTCTTCTGTTTTAAGCTACGAGTTTCTGTGTTGAACCAAGGAGTTAAAAATCTCTGATTAGACTTTTTCTTTTTTAAGGGGGCCACCAAGTCTAGAGCCTGATGCAGAGAAGCTGAAACACTATCCACCATGTTATCAATTACAGAAGGAGCAAGCTGTCTATAGCTTATTTCCGTTGTGTTGACACATGGCATAGAGGAAACAATCTGCATAAATTTGGAAACAGCATCATCTGAGAGGCATCTACTGTGATAATATTTTTCTTTAGGAGCCAAATAGTCAGAAATAGTAAAATCAAAGGTTAACAGACAATGGTCTGACAGTACAGGGTTATGAGGAGACACTACAAGATTTTCTATTTCTATGCCATATGTCAGAACAAGGTCCAATGTATGGTGGAGGTAATGAGTAGAATTTCCTACTTTCTGAGAAAACCCAATCGAGTCTAATATTGAATTAAAAGCCACATTAAGGCAGTCACTATCTACATCCACATGTATATTAAAGTCCCCTACTATAATTATTCTATCAGATTTCAGCACTAAATCAGCTAAGAAATCAGGAAATTCGGATAAAAATTCTGAATAGGTTGATGGGGGACGATAAACTATGGCAAATAAAATTGGGTTTAACCTGGAATTGCTAAAGTGCCCAACACTGAGGACCAGGCCCTCAAAGGAATTATAACATGTTTTTTGCTTTACATTAACTAGTAATTTGGAATGGTAAATTGATGCTACTCCTCCTCCACGACCAGAACTTCTGGGATTTTGACAGTTTAAATAACCAGAGGGAGTTGATTCATTTAAACCAACATAATCCTCTTGTCCTAACCAAGTCTCTGTAAGGGAAATTAAATCAATCTGATGATCAATTAACAGATCATGGACTAACAGAGACTTGGGAGTTAGAGACCTAATATTTAATAAACCACATTTAATTTTTAAATTATGAGGAGGAACAGAGGCCAAATCATTCAATTTAGAGGCTTTATGTTTAATTTGAGTTTTACCAATATTTTGCTTTATCACTTTGGGATGCTTATACATTATATTTTTATTTACTTTGGAGGGAGCAGACAACGATTCTCTGATGGGGAAGACAGGGGCTAAGCTGAGGGGTGGCGGATGAAGAGGAGCTGCAGAGAGGCGTGTAAGACTACGACTCTGCTTCCTGGTCCCAACTCTGAGTAGTCATGGTTTTGGAAATTTGGATAAAAAAGATGCCAGATTGTTAGATAAATGAGAAGCACCATCCAAAGTGGGATGAATGCTGTCTCGTCTCATAAGACCAGGTTTTCCCCAAAAAGAGCTCCAATTGTCAATGTAGCCCACGTCATTTTTAGGACACCACACAGACAGCCAGCGGTTCAAGGATGACGAGCGACTAAACATGTCATCACTGGTCAGATTGGGGAGGGGCCCAGAGAATACTACAGTGGCTGACATCGTTTTTGCAAAGTCACACACCGATTCTATATTAAGTTTCGTGACTTCCGACTGCCAGAGACGGATGTCATTAATGCCGGCGTGAATAACAATTGTGGAATATTTACAGTTACTTTTAGCCAGCATTTTCAAATTTGACTCGATGTCGCCTGCTCTGGCCCCAGGAATGCATGTGACTATGGCCGATGGAGTCTCTAGGTTCACGTTTCTGACTACAGAGTCGCCAATGATCAGAGTTTTTTCCTCAGCGGGTGTGTCGCTGTGCGGGGAAAAACGATTAGAAACGTGAACAGGTTGGTGGTGAACCGGGGCTTTGCGACTAGGCTTCCTTCTCACCGTCACCCACCCAGTCTCCTCGCTGCAGAGGAGAGCCGGGGAACCGGTGACAGGGGGACCTAAGCTAGCTAGCTCCACTGCAGCTAAGGGGCGTCCGTCGAGATTAACTGGCGCAGACGGTGTTTCAATGCAGCGGAGCCGGGATTCCAAATCAGACAACCTCGCCTCGAGCGCCTCAAAAAGACAACATTTATTACATTTACCGTTATCACTAAAAGAGGCAGAGGTGTAGCTAAACATCTGACAGAGAGAGCACACCAGAGGAGGAGAGGAAAGAGAGGTAGTAGCCATAGCTAGTGGCTCGAGAGCTGGAGAGCAAACCACACAGGCAGACAGCAAAACAGGAAGTGACGATACGTTACCACAAGGAAGTGACGATCCTCCAAATGTCGATCAATGTCGACCGTTGACGCCCCTCATCCTCCCTTTTCTCCTTCAGTGGCGGCTCATGTCCGCAAACCCCGGATAAAGACCACCCAGGGTGTGTCAAATTAGACACCCGCTCCAGATAGAAGAAAAGAGCGCATCTCCCCGCATTCGCAACAACAACATCATCCTCTTCACAATTCCTCTACACATCAGAATCCATCGACATTAACCTCCCAGATGATGCTGGGTCATTTGGTCAATTGGTGACTCGATCGTGAGGAACGTCAGAAGCAGGTACTGTGTGACTCGATTTTTTCCCGGGGCTAGAGTCTCTGACATTGAGGCTCTTATCCCTGACCTGCTGAATGAATTCCCTCACGCTCAAACTGTCGTTGTGCATGTGGGATGCAATAACATTCCAGATGAAGCGTCTGGGATTTTAAAAAGTGACTTCAGGAGCCTTCTGTCCACTCTTATGAACTGTGGCAGACGTGTGCTCATCTCTGGGCCTTTGGCACCTCTCAGGCGACGCTGTAATCGTTTTAGCAGAACTCTCAGTCTTAATTCTTGGCTGTGTTTTACTTGTCCTATTTTTAACATTGGTTTTGTTTACAATTTTAATTTATTTTGGAACCGCCCATCACTTATGAGGCCTGATGGCATCCACCCAAATAGACTTGGTGCACGTGTTTTAACAGACAATCTTCTCTATTTTATTCAGTGTTTTCTGGTACAGTGACTGAAATTTGGTGTGTTTACTCACCCTGAAGTTTCTGGGTTTGCCAAACTGCCCTTTTTTGGTCCTGTTCCCACGTATTGTATCGATTTCTTCTCCTCTCCCTTCTCCTCCTCCCTTTTACTGATCCCAGCTTGCTGTGTCCTGTCTGTGTCTCGCTCTTCTTCTGCTGCATCTCGACCCAAACGGAAATTATGGAAATTATGGAATTGGTGAGCTGGGCTTTAATGCTATTGACACCACTTTTTAACAGAAAATCGGGCCAGGGGGAGCCCAAGTGGAGAGACTCATGGAACAATTGGAACTCATGTGTCTGCGTGATTCGATTGAAGATGTGGAAGACATCTACCTGTTTTGGCTTCATGATCACAGGATTCTGCTGTTTGGCTCTGGAGTTTTCCTGGTGTATCGAAAATTAAAGAAGTTGGAAGAGCTAATCAAAATGCGGACCCGGCGAAGCTCCTTCAACAAATTCGACCAGCTGGGGAGAGCACTGATAGCGGCAAATATGTGACTAACATGGAATTTACCATCTAGCATGCACTGAAGAGAGATGGACTCTGTGGACATGTTTATCTATGTTTGGCGAACTGAATCGGAAGGTGGAAAACATCTTGGAGTCGCTGGGTGCTCTCCAGGGAATGATTTTAAAGCCTGTGTATGTAAATTGTGATGCATAGAATCGCATAAGAGAGGAAATTTCAATGCTCTAAGTGAACTGTGCTTATCAGGCCTTGATTCGGCGTCCTTATTCCTCCAGGAGAAGAGATAAAGCAGAAGGGAGTTTTGGCTTCTCCTTAACCCAAACAATTGCTGATGTACAGCAATCTGAACTCTCCAAGGACAGCGTTATCATGTGACTAACATGGAGTTTTTACCATCTGGCATGCACTGAAGAGAGATGGACTCTGTGGACATGCTTATCTATGTTTAGAATACATAGACATAACATCTAACCGTTGCCTAGGAGAGGATTTTTTGTTGTGCACCAGTAACTGATACATTCACACTGCACTCATACTGATATCACATGACTGACATACACACACTGGTCTCTCTCCTTTGCTCTGTTAATGTGTAGATCTGTATCTTGTCTGCTAATTGTGCAATTAGAGGGTTTTTTTCTATGTGATCACAATCTTGCTCACTCGAGCACTATTCTGATAACTTTGTTTTTTCTCTCTGCCCAATGTGTCACCCCCTCCCCTCCCCCTCTTTACCCCCCACTGTATGAGGCGCCTTGTATGGCTGCCGCATCATTAGGGAGCACTTAGAAACGAGCGCACCTTAGTGATAAGTAAAATTCCTTGTATGTTGTAAGCATACTTGGCAATAAAGTTGATTCTGATTCTGATTCTGATCCCAATAACTCGGGTGGTCTTTACCGTTTGGATCAGCCTTTGTTTTATAATCCTTCAGAGATTGTGTCTGTCTCCAGTTGCCCTAAATATTGTAACCCAGGACAAATACAACACAACCTGAAAAACACACGCACTTCTGCAGTTCCTCCTCATCCACCACCTTTCAACTTTGCCCCTGTCTCCTCCCTTAGAGAACCTTTTTCTGCTCCCTTTAAAGTTAATAAAAAAGTTTAAAAAAAAAAATAGAATGCATAAATTTCCCAGATTGATTAAACAAAATGTTGGTAAAATTCTAATCCAGCCTCAAGTCTCTAAAATTAATAAAATTAATAATTTGGCCTCTGTTCCCCCCCCCCCAAAGTTTAAAAATTAAATGTGGCTTATTAAACATTAGGTCTCTATCTTCTAAGTCTCTTCTGGTCCATGATCTATTAATCGATCACCAGTTCGATCTACTATCCCTCACAGAGACCTGGCTCGGGCTTGATGATTATGTTGGTTTGAATGAATCAACTCCCTCTGGGTATTTAAACTGTCATAACCCCAGAGGTTCTGGTCGTGGTGGTGGAGTGGCGGCAATTTTCCATTCTAAATTACTAGTTAATGTTAAGCAGAAATTATGTTTTAATTCCTTTGAAGGTTTGGTCCTCAGTGTGGGGCCTGTTGGCAATCTTGGCATGAACCCAATTCTCTTTGCCATAGTTTTTCGTCCTCCCACAGCCTATTCGGAGTTTCTGTCGGAATTTGCCGAGTTTTTAGCTGATTCAGTGCTGAAAACCGATAGAATAATTATTGTAGGGGACTTTAATATACATGTTTGATGTTGAGAGTGACTGTCGTAATAAGGCTTTCAATTCAATTTTAGACTCAATGGGGTTTTCCCAAAAAGTAAAAAATTCTACCCATTATTTCCATCATACATTGGACCTTGTTTTGACTTATGGTATAGATATCAAAAATCTGGTTGTGTTTCCTCATAATCCTGTACTGTCTGACCATTGTCTGTTAATGTTTGATTTCATTATCTCTGATCACTTATTTCCTAAAGAAAAATACTACTACAGCAGATGTCTTTCTGATGACGTTGTTGCTAAATTTTTGCAGATTGTCTCCTCTATGCCATGGGTCAACACAACAGAAACACCTGAAATAAGTGATGGAGAGTCTGCTCCATTCGTGATTGATAGCATGGTTGATGGTGTTACTGCCTCTCTGCATCGGACTCTAGATTTGGTAGCCCCTTTAAAAAAGAAAAAGTCCAACCAGAGATTTCTTACCCCTTGGTTTAATTCAGAAACTCGCGGCTTAAAACAGAAAACTCGTCAATTGGAAAGAAAATGGCGCTCAACTAATTCAGATGAATTCTACTTGGCGTGGAGAAATCATCTCTTAATCTATAAAAAATCTCTTAGAAAAGCTAGATCAAGCTATTATTCTGCATTAATAGAAGCGAACAGGAATAACCCCAGGTTTCTCTTCAACACTATAGCCAGGCTTACAAAGAGCCATGACTCGGTCAATCCTCGCATCCCCCCTGAGCTTTCTAGTCAGGACTTTCTGAACTATTTCAATCTTAAAATTTTATCTATCAGAGATGAAATCAGTCAGATTCTTCCTACTGTAAACTCTAGTACATTAACTATTGCAACCCCCTCAATTGATATCTGCTTAGATAAGTTTACTCCAATCGACCTCTTAGAGGTGGATAAAATAATTTCCTCTTCTAAGCCTTCATCTTGCCTTCTGGACCTTATTCCTTCCAGGTTATTTAAAATTATTTTCCCAATTATTGGTAGCCGTATTCTTCTTATCATTAATTCTTCTTTAACTCTGGGTTATGTTCCACTGGCTTTTAAAACTGTTGTAATTAAACCTTTACTTAAAAAGCCGACGCTCGATCCTGGAGTTTTGGCCAATTATCGACCAATCTCTAATTTGCCTTTCATTTCTAAAATCTTGGAAAGAGTTGTTGCTGTGCAATTATCTGACCATTTGCAGGGAGTTGGTTTGTTTGAGGTGTTTCAATCTGGGTTCAGAGCTCATCACAGCACTGAAACTGCCTTAGTGAAGGTCTCTAATGACCTCCTGACTGCATCTGATAAACTTGTCTCTGTCTTGTTCTTTTAGATCTCAGTGCAGCCTTTGACACTATCAATCATGCCATTCTACTTGATAGATTGGAACACTTTGTTGGACTCAGTGGAACTCCGTTGCAGTGGTTTAGATCTTATTTGTCTGATAGATTTCAGTTTGTCCATGTCAATGATGGATTTTCTTCCAGCTCTAAGCTTTGTCACGGAGTTCCACAGGGATCTGTGTTGGGCCCTACTCTTTTTAGTGTATATATGCTCCCGTTGGGCAATATCATCAGAAAGCACTGTTTACATTTTCACTGTTACGCAGATGACACACAACTATACCTGTCAATGAAGCCCGATGATTGTGATCAGTTGGCCAAGTTAAGGCCCTTTTCCACTAGCACGCTTTAGCACGACACAGGACGGCTCAGCACGCTTTGTACGCTTTTCCACAAGCCCCAACACGGTTTAACAGCCGCGATTCTCAGCCCCGCTCCAGGACAGGGTACAGCAGTGCTGAGCTGTGCCGTGTTGTGACGTTAACAAACTGGTCGCCGCTGATTGGTCAGGTCGTAACCGGCGCTGATTGGTCAGGTTGTAACCGCCCCTCTCCTCCTCCTCTTCTACTGAATCTTCACGACCTTCTCAATAAAGTTTTTGAAAAAAAAAAAAAAAAAAAAAGAATCTTCACGACCGCCATTACTCAGCACGCAACCACTGTTGGCGGTTTATTTTCAGTGTATTGCTGTGCTATTTTCATTTATTCTCTATCAAAAATGGCTTCGCGTAATAAGGGTGTTCCATGGACCAATAAGGAGGTGCAGTGTCTGCTCACTGCATTGTCAGACAAACGTATCCAGCGCGAGTTAGACGGAGCCACCCGGAATGAAAAAATATACCGGGAGGTCTCGACATCGGAGTCCTTTAACGGTGAGTTTTAATTTTTTTTTATTGTGCGTTTTTTCGCAAATATATTCGGTAAGACGCTCAGTTTATTTATGCAATAAAAAAGCTGTTCATTTGTGGATGATGATCACTGCTTTATTGCAGCACACTGCGGACTAAAGCTTTTATTTTAATTATTCATGTGAACAATACGCTGAAATAAGCTTATGTAATCTTGTTAAAAACTATTGTCTTTTCTGTATATCTTGCACTTTCGTGCTGTATTTTATTGTGTACATTTTCCTTGTAGAATCATCCCACGCGTCCGCCGCGCCCGCCCGCCCGGATTCATTCAACCAAGCCTTCGTGACCCAGAGCAGGCAGAGAGGGCTTCATTCAACCGAGTCTTCCTGACCCAGTTTGAGAAGCTGGTGTAGAGGCACTCAGTGGTCGGTGTGCATAAAATGTCGATTAACCTTCATGTTGTGTTGCAAAGTTTTTTTTTTATTTTAATATTTTGTATATAATAAAATGGAATTGTTTTGGAAAGTGTGGTTTGTCTGTTATAACACTGAATTATAAAACAGTATAATTACATAGAAATTCCATTGCCTAGTCTGATGAAAATGATGCTGATCATCCTGTCAGGGGTCAACCATTGTAAAGGTAATGTAATTTTTAACTAGACCAAAAAAACATATGTTTTTGTAAGCTTTCTGTTCTTTTTATTGAAATATCATAAAAAATTAGCGCAACATGATACAGTTATAAACTTTGGGTAAATTTTTTATGTTAACTTATAAGAAGTTGCACAGTTGGACTTTAAAATGCAGCAGGAGAGACTGATGAAGCTTACAAGTCAAAGTAGGTACAAGTATATGTAAATTGAATGTTCTATCGGCATTCCAAATTCAGAGAATTACAATACTTTAGAAGGAGTGTAGCATCATCTAAACGGAAAATAATGTTGTTCCAAACGTTGACCTGAAGGTGAAAAACATGAATTTTTTTTATTCAGTACATCCAAAATGCCCTAGGATGTAAAAAATAATTCAATTTGGTGTTGGCCAGTGTGCCACTGTCTCATTATTTAATACGAATAAAAACAAGTTTCAGCTCATTATTTCTAGGTCATTTGGCAGTTAATTCAAAACAAAAGTGACGTGTTGTTGCAGCTTTTTTATCAGAGAGTTTCTCCAGTTTTGGAGCATATAATCATCCGTCCCTTAACTGTTAAACATTAAATAACAGCAGACAGATTGGCAAAGGATACACAATTGTGTTGTGTTGCCCAAAATCGCTGTGACCCACTGCTTGTGGTGCTACCTTTCATGTGTGTGCTTTTTATGAATATTCACACGTTTTTGTAAGTACAAGTGGGATAGTATTAAATTGAAATATTCATTCATATTTCATCTCGCTGCCTGTACCCTAGTGTCTTCTCTGGTTAAACTCTCTGGACTTAATTGTGAGATAAAACCACAGAGCGAGCAAGGCAATAATCCTTGGATCCTCCATTTTTTGTCTCGTGTAAATAAGGACTCAGTCGGGTGCGTAACGTCACGGGAGTGTGGCCCCGCCTCGCTGGGAGTCTGGCGCCGCCTCGCTTCTAAAACCTCCTAACACAAACCATCACAGCACAAGCACAACACCGTGCTAATGGAGACAGAAGCATTCCGAGCCGTACTGAAGTGAATCGAGCCGTACCGAGGTGTGCTGGGCTAGTGGAAAACAGGCTTTAGATGCCTGTCTTAAGGACATCAAAACTTGGATGAATTTTTTACTATTGAACTCTGATAAGACTGAAGGTCATTGTTGTTGGCCCAAAACATCTTAGAAATTCCTTTTCAGACTATGCCCTTATTTTAGATGCAGCCACTCTCACTCTGAACAGCTGTGTGAGGAACCTTGGAGTGATTTTTGGCCAGGATTTGTCCTTTAATTCACATATTAAAACTGTTTCTAGGACCGCCTTATATCATCTGCGCAATATTGCCAAGACCAGGAGCATCTTGTCTCTGGGTGATGCTGAGAAACTGATTCACGCCTTTGTCAGTTCGCGATTAGATTATTGTAATTCGCTATTATCTGGTTGTCCTAAAGTATCTTTGAAAAATCTTCAGTTGATTCAAAATGCTGCTGCTAGAGTTTTAACTGGTTCTAGAGAAAGAGATCATATTTCCCCGGTTCTGTCCTCCCTCCGTTGGCTTCCCATTGAATTCAGAATCAAGTTTAAAATCCTTCTTCTTTTTTTTTCCACAATATCTTTATTGAACCTTTTTTTTTTAAACAAACATGACACAAACAATCAAACACTAACACTAAAGTACTACAAAAAAAAAATGCACTAAAAACACCAACAACCACCAACAAAATCAAGTCTTCAACAATGCTCCTCTGTTTAGTCTAGACAATCCATTACATAAGTATACATATTATGTTCACCAGTTTGGAATTTACAAGGTCCACACACATCATTCACCTTCTTCTTCAAGAGTTATGTTTAAATTTTTTACATAATCAATAAAAGGTCTCCATATTTTCTCAAACACAATTTCCTTTGATTTCAGTATATATGTTATTCTTTCTAATGGAAGGTTTGTTAACATCTGTGTTAACCACTGAGTCACATCTGGTCTATGAGTCTTTTTCCACAGTAGTGCAATACATTTTTTGGCATTAAGCAAACTGAGGTCTATGAATGTTCTTTCACTTTTATTAAAGTTATGCTTTTCTGGGTACAGACCCAACAAAAACAGTTTAGGATTCAAAATGATAAAATCCTTCTTCTTACTTTCAAAGCTCTTAACAATCTGGCCCCCCAATACAGTGGGGCAAAAAAGTATTTAGTCAGCCACCAATTGTGCAAGTTCTCCCACTTAAAAGATGAGAGAGGTCTCCAATTTTCATCATAGGTATACCTCAACTATGAGAGACAAAATGAGGAAAGAAAAATCCAGAAAATCACATTGAAGGATTTTTAATGAATTAATTGGTAAATCCCCCTGTAAATAAGTATTTGGTCAATCCCAAAAGTTCATCTCAATACTTTGTTATATACCCTTTGTTGGCAATGACAGAGGTCAAACGTTTTCTGCAAGTCTTCACAAGGTTTTCACACACTGTTGCTGGTATTTTGGCCCATTCCTTCATGCAGATCTCCTCTAGAGCAGTGATGTTTTGGGGCTGTCGCTGGGCAACACAGACTTTCAACCCCCTCCAAAGATTTTCTATGGGGTTGAGATCTGGAGACTGGCTAGGCCACTCCAGGACCTTGAAATGCTTCTTACGAAGCCACTCCTTCGTTGCCCAGGCGGTGTGTTTGGGATCATTGTCATGCTGAAAGACCCAGCCACGTTTCATCTTCAATGCCCTTGCTGATGGAAGGAGGTTTTCACTCAAAATCTCACTATACATGGCCCCATTCATTCTTTCCTTTACACGGATCAGTTGTCCTGGTCCCTTTGCAGAAAAACAGCCCCAAAGTATGATGTTTCCACCCCCATGCTTCACAGTAGGTATGGTGTTCTTTCTCCTCCAAACATGACAAGTTGAGTTTTTATCAAAAAGTTCTATTTTGGTTTCATCTGACCATATGACATTCTCCCAATCCTCTTCTGGATCATCCAAATGCTCTCTAGCAAACTTCAGACAGGCCTGGACATGTACTGGCTTAAGCAGGGGGACACGTCTGGCACTGCAGGAGTCCCTGGCGGCGTAGTGTGTTACTGATGGTAGCCTTTGTTACTTTGGTTCCAGCTCTCTGCAGGTCATTCACTAGGTCCCCCCGTGTGGTTCTGGGATTTTTGCTCACTGTTCTCGTGATCATTTTGACCCCACGGGGTGAGATCTTGTGTGGAGCCCCAGGTGGAGGGAGATTATCAGTGGTCTTGTATGTCTTCCATTTTCTAATAATTGCTCCCACAGTTGATTTCTTCACACCAAGCTGCTTACCTATTGCAGATTCAGTCTCCCCAGCCTGGTGCAGGTCTACAATTTTGTTTCTGGTGTCCTTTGACAGCTCTTTGGTCTTGGCCATAGTGGAGTTTGGAGTCTGGCTGTTTGAGGTTGTGGACAGGTGTCTTTTATACTGATAACAAGTTCAAACAGGTGCCATTAATACAGGTAACGAGTGGAGGACAGAGGAGCCTCTCAAAGAAGAAGTTACAAGTCTGTGAGAGCCAGAAATCTTGCTTGTTTGTAGGTGACCAAATATTTATTTTACCAAGGAATTTACCAATTAATTCATTAAAAATCCTTCAATGTGATTTTCTGGATTTTTTTTTCTCATTTTGTCTCTCATAGTTGAGGTATACCTATGATGAAAATTGGAGACCTCTGTCATCTTTTAAGTGGGAGAACTTGCACAATTGGTGGCTGACTAAATACTTTTTTGCCCCACTGTATATAAAAGATCTGATATTTCCTTACCATCCTAATAGAGCATTACGCTCCCAAAATGCTGGCTTACTTGTGGTGCCCAGAATCTCCAAAAGTACGGTGGGAGGCAGAGCCTTCTGCTACCAAGCTCCTTTTCTCTGGAACCAGTTACCACTCTGGGTCCGGGAGTCAGACTCAGTCTCTGTTTTTAAGAACAGGGTAAAATCCTTCCTTTTTAATATAGCTTTCGTTTTAAGAAGGGTTTTTGTGTCTTTTAACCCCACTCTTGTTCTATTGTTATGTGATCCATACTGCTGGTTGACCTCCAATATTGTACTTGGCATCTTACTGCTATTGTCTTTATGTCTGTCCTTTCCATCCTCCCTATCCCCTCATCCCCAGCCAGTCGCAGCAGACAACTGCCCCTCCCTGAGCCTGGTTCTGCTAGAGGTTTCTTCCTTCCAAATGGGAGTTTTTCCTCTCCACTGTCGCTTAGTGCTTGCTCATAGGGGATCGTCTGATTGCTGGGTCTTTCTGTGACTGTGTGTGTTTTTGTTTTTGTTTTTTTTTTTCTGCACTGTGGCGCCACGAGACGGCTTTTGTTGTGATGTGGCGCATTATAAATAAAACTGAATTGAATTGAATTGAACCCGGAGAGGTCAATCCACCTTTTTCCAGCTAAGGACCATGAACTTGGATTTGGAGGTGCTGATTCTCATCCCAGCCGCTTCACACTCAGCGGCAAACCATCCCAGTAAGACCTGTAGGTCATTGCTGGATGAAGCCAACAGGACAACATCATCTGGAAACAACAGAGATGAGATCCTGTGGTCACCGAGCATGACACCCTCCGCTCCCTGGCTGTGCCTAGAAATCCTGTCCATAAAAATTATGAACAGGATCAGTGGCAAAGGGCAGCCCTGGTAGAGTCCAACTCTCACTGGAAACGAATTTGACTGGATGTTGACAATATGAACCAAACTCTTGCAATGGTCATACTGTATATGAACCGGGTAGCTCTTACTGGGAATGAGTCCGACTGAGTGTTGGCAATACGAACCAAACTCTCACAATGGTTATATAGACACCGGATAGCTTGTAACAACAAGCTCAATACCCCATACTCCCAAAGCACCCCCACAAAAAACCACGAGGGACGCGGTTGAATACCTTCTCCAAGTCCACAAAACACATGTAAACTGGTTGGGCAAACTCCCACGAGCCCTCAAAGATTTTCGAGAGGGTAAAGAGTTTGTCCATTGTTCCACGGCCAGGAAGAAAACCACATTGCTCCTCCTGAATCTGAGGTTCGACCAATGGCTGGACTCTCCTCTGTAGTAGCTTGGCATAGACCTTCCCAGGAAGGGCCTTGAGGTACTCAGGGTGAATCTCGTCCACCCCCGGGGCCCGGCCACCAAGGAGCTTTTTAACCACAGTGGCAACCTCAGCCCCTGTGATGGGCGAGTCGTCCCCCTTGTCCACAAGCCTTGCTTCCTCTGTGGAAGGCGTGTCAATGGGATTGAGGAGATCCCTGGAAGTATTCCTTCCACCGCCTGACGACATCCCCAGTCGAAGTCAGCAGCGCCCCATCCGCACCGTACACAGTGTGGACAGGAAGCTGCTTCCCCCTCCTGAGATGCCGGACAGTTTTCCAGATTCTCTTCGAGGCCAACCGAAAGTCTTGTCCCATGGCCTCACCGAATTCCTCCCACATCTGAGTTTTTGCTCCAGCAATCACCCAAGCTGCACTCCGCTTGGCCTGGCGGTACACCTCAGCTGCTTTGGGAGTCCCACAAGCCAACCAAGCTCGATAGGACTCCTTCTTCAGCTTAATGGCCCTTTCACCACTGGTGTCCACCACTTGGTTCGGGGGTTATCACCATGAGATGCACCGACGACCTTGCAGCCACAGCTCTAGGCAGCTGCTTCAACAATGGAAGTGGAGAAAATGGCCCATTCAGACTCCATGTCGCCAGACTCCCTCAGAATGTGGTCGAAGTTCTTTCGGAGGTGGGAGTTGAAGACCTCCCGGACAGAGGCCTCAGTCAGACATTCCCAGCACACCCTCACTATACGTTTGGGTCTACCAGGTCTGAATGGCATCCTCCTCTGCTACCAGATCCAACTCACCTCCAGGTGGTGATCAGTTAACAGCTCTGCACCTTTCTTTACCCGAATGTCCAAGACATACGGTTGCAGGTCTGATGACACGATAACAAAATCGATCACTGACCTGCGACCTAGGGTGTCCTGGTGCCAGATGCACATATGGATACACTCATGCCTGAACATGGTGTTCATTATGGACAAACTGTGGTTAGTACAGAAGTTCAATAACTGAACACCACTCGGGTTCAGATCGGGCAGGCCATTCCTCCCAATCACCACCCTCCAGGTCTCACTGTCATTGCCCATGTGCGCATTTAAGTCCCCCAGTAAGACAATGGAGTCTCCAAGAGGAGCACCCTCCAGCACTCCAGTCAGACTCCAAAAAGGGTGAGTACTCTGAACCATCATTTGGTGCATAGGCACAAGTGATGGTCAGGACCCGTTTCCCAACCCGAAGATGCAGGGAAACAACCCTTTCACCCACTGGGGAAAACTCCAGTATAGAGGCAGCAAGGTGGGGGGAGGGGGGTACAAGAATACCCACCCCTGCTCGTTGCCTCTTGCCCGGGGCAACTCCAGAGTAGGCCAAGCTCCAGCCCCTCTCCAGAAAACTGGGTCCAGACCCAGAGCTGTGTGTTGAGGTGTGGCCGACTATATCTAGCCGGTATCGCTCAACCTCATGCACCAGCTCAGGCTCCTTCCCCACCAGAGAGGTCACATTCCACATCCCAAAAGCCAATTTAGGAAGCCAAGGATCAGACTGCCAAGGTCTCTGCCTTCAAACGCCACATGATCCACATAGCACCAGACCCCCATGGTCCCTCCTTCAGGTGGTGAGCCCACTGGAGGGCGGACCCATGTAACTCTTTTGGGGTGAGCCCAGCTGGGTCCTGTGGTCAGAAACTCAGCCACCAGGCTCTAGCCATCAAACCCCTCTCCCAGGCCTGGTTCCAGGGTGGGGCCCCGGTAACCCCATACCGAGCGGGGTACACTGAATCCTTTATCATGAGAGTCTATTGGATCGTTTTTAGTCTGGCCCTTCACCCAGGACCATACCTGCCAACTACTCCGGTTTTGCCGTAATGGTTCCGGTTTTTAAGACCCCATTCCGGGTTACGGCTTTATTAATGGAAATTACGGTTTTTCACTAAAAATTCAGTCAAAAATTTTCAATCGTAAAAAAAACACGAAAGCAATTCCAAACACGAGATTGCTAGGAATCGTATCTAAATTTAGAACAAAGGCAATCGGCACTACTTCCTGTAGGTGTATTGCGCATGTGCGAGAGGTCTGAGCCTAAGGTGTGCCCTTTCAGCCAGAACTGGAAGTGGCGTCTCTGTCGAACACGCTGTATTTACGCTCACTGTAGTGCAAAAACCTGCTAAAAAGGTGAGCGGCTGCCAAGAACCGGCGACGCATTGCTCCACGACGGCCGCTATGCTCATGTCCGAGGCGTCGGTAGTGAGCGCTATCCGAGCCACCGGGTCTGGGTGCGCCAGTAGTGCAGCGTTTGCCAGAGCTGTTTTAACCTCAGAGAACACCTGCTCCCGCTCAGGAGTCCAGTCGACTCTGTCCACCGGTTTCCGTTTCTTGAGTGCGGTGTACAACGGCTGTATGAGCTGGGCTGCGCGGGGGAGGAAACGGTTATAAAAGTTAATCATCCCCAAAAACTCCTGCAGCGCCCTGACATTGATGTTGAGGAGAAAAAATAGCAAAACAATTTAGTTAGATTACTTTTATGATTCCAAACAGTTTGAAATTGACAATACACAGTGGACATTGACTCATAACTTTTGAATATTTGTAAGACTTAGCTACATCAGTTATTGTGCAAAATGAACTGCTCAAGACTCAATGGTGATTGAAACTGGTGATCTGAAACGAATGCTGGAATTATAAAAAGTAATGGTATGTTGGAATTTTATTTCTATTATGGAATAGATAAAATTAACTGATTTTGATTTGATCAGGTGTTAAAGCATGTGATGGATAATGCTTGTTGGAATATTTTAGGAATGCTATCTTCTTGGAACATAAGTCAATATTATACAGTAATAAAGTGGCATTCAGCTGTTTGTTTTAATTTAAGCACAGTTCTGGTACTTAAAAATCATAAAAACCCAGGAGCTTCGGGGGGCTTTGCCCCCCTTGCCCCCCCACTGGGGCTCTGCCCTGATCCCGCTGAGGGACTATGTCCCCCAGACCCCCTGCTAAATTTTCAGATAATTTCCCCAACCCCAAATCACATCCCTGGAGCCATTGTTTCCATTTGGAATTGCGAAGGAATTAGGTCAGCATTGTATACGTTTTCATCATGGAATCTGCTGGAGAAAAATCACAAATGAGTGTGAAAACCAAACGGAAATTACAGTCTTTTCACGAGGAATACTCCAAAGCATTTCCAGGAATTGTTATTCGCTCAAGAAAGGGTGAAAATTACCCCAACTGCACTTTGTGTAGACAAGATTTTTCGATCAGACATGGAGGAATCAGCAATGTGAAAGACCACGTGGGAACGAAAAAACACAAGTCGAATGCCAATGCCAGTGACACCAGCGGCAAACTTTCTACGTTCTTTGTAAGAAAAATAGAAACATGATTACTGAAGAAATATGAGGTTGTTAGCCACATTTTAACTTGATTTAATGCTAATATTTGTTTGCCGTCGGGGGGCTTTGCCCCCCTGAACCCCCCACCAGGACTTTGTCCTGGACCTACCAGGGCCTGCGGCCCCTGGACCCTGGCTAGCTACTAGGCTTTTCAGGTTTTAAAAGTTGGCAGGTATGCAGGACCAGTTTATCTTGGGTGACCTTACCAGAGGCATATTGCCCCAGACAACATAGCTCCTGAGATCACTAGGGCACGCAAATCCCCCACCACGATAAGGTGACAATCCACCAGTATATCAAAAACAGTAATTAACTTTTTATATGTTGAAGATAGATAGGCCATATTGTACCGAGGGAAATCCAGATGCTCTGGAAAATTGCTGCTCATCAATTAATCATTAATTGATTTATAAGGTGAATCAACTAATAATTAATGAATTAATGGATAACTTGCATCCCTACTCTGAAGAGGAGGAAAATATAATATCAGGGGCCACAGCCTTATAATCATGAAAGAGCAGAGAAGGATTAGGAGAAATAACAGCCACCAGCCAGAAATTAAGCTGTGATATGAGGGAAACTAGTGGTGAACCACACAGCTGTTTTGGTGAGTTGTTTAGCTTACGATTATTACTGGCTTATGATAGTTAATACTGTGGGAAATCCTGTAAACAAATGTGACGGCTTTATTTGAAGGCTGTCTCTAAAATTTTGGTGGGTTTTAATCTGTAGTTGGACTGCCATTTACTTCATTATTAACAAGCCTGGTGAAAATCATTGATTAGTTTTTCTTAACATTATGTTTGTCCATTGTAATCAGACTTTGACTTCATAAATTGCCTCCGTAGCTGTATGTCCTTCTAGGTGTCTGTTGATGAAAGGTCCACATCAGGGCAGAGGTGTTCAGGAGTCTCTAACTTAACTAACTAAAGCAGGCTATGTAATTTTCTTCTTCCTGGTAAGGACACTGAAAAAACTACAACTATAGCAACTATGACCTCAGTTCCAATAGCCAATAAACGGGTACATCTTTAACCACCAAAACCTAAGCACCCTGTGATTTGCTGTTGGGACTGAGGTCATAGTCACCATAGTTGTAGTCTATTCAGTGTTCTTACCAGGAACAAAAAAGTTACAGTGTGCTTTAAAATAGAGGCTTCATACTCCAAGTTAGAGACTCCTGAACATCTCTGCATCAGTGATCCATCTGGAGCGTGAATGGGGCGTAACCAGGCAAGAGTCAGCTAGTCAGTACTCTGGAGCCACAAACTGCACAGCAAGTATCACCGCCTGGTCAAAGAACTTCGGCCGGTGTTCATGCAGTATTTTTGGCTACAAAAAAGGCAGTTTAATAAGCTTCCTCTGTCCTCCCTGACCTGCACGGCCTGCACATCATTGGTTCTATTTTTTTCACGATGCATCAGGACGTTAAACTTTCACCTATATCTCCAAAAATAAACAGGGAAACATCCATCCATCCATCCATCCATCTTCTTCCGCTTAATCCTTTTCGGGTTGCGGGGGGCTGGAGCCTATCCCAGCATCTTTTGGGCAAGAGGCAGGGTACACCCTGGACAGATCGCCAGTCCATCGCAGGGCCAACACAGAGAGACACACAACCATTCACTCTCACAGTCATACCTAAGGACAATTTAGAATCCCCAGTTTGATGCCAATTAACCTAACTTGCATGTTTTTGGCATGTGGGAGGAAACCGGAGGAATCCTGGAGTAAACCCACGGAGACACAGGGAGAACATGCAAACTCCACACAGGGAAACATGTTTCTGAAAATATCTCAAACAGGTTCATTTTGTTTTCTTAATGATAAAACTGATCTTGTTCTTCTATTAAGACAAAGCAAGGAGATGTTTCACACCTTTTTGACATGTTTCGACTGTCACCTACAGTCTTCAGAAAATGTCTGATGCCTGTGATGTGTCACATCAGCTGTTTAATACTTTCCGTAGGCGTGACCAACCTGACAGATTTTGACAGATCTGTCAGGTCGATCGCGCCTACGGAAAGTATAAAACAGCTGATGTGACACGTCACAGACATTTTCTGAAGACTGTAGGTGAGATCTGCCAGGTCGGTCACGCCCCCGCCGTGCAATGGTCTCTGGAGGAGATAGTCCCAGGTGTGCCAATTATTTTTGCGTTGTTCCAGTCCATGATGTGGTTGTTTATCTTGCAGTGGTCTGATATTGCTGATTTGAGGTTTTCCTGTGCAGCCTTTTCTTTTTGCGTTCTTGTGAGTTGCTCTGCTGTGTATTTTTCGCATTCTTTTGGTGTTCCCTTTTCCGTGTTGCAAACATCCTCCCCGTTTCTCCTATAGATGTCTTTCCACAGGATTTGCATTGTATTTCATGTATTATGTTGCATTTTTTGTTTGGTTGACGTGACTACCAGAATGCATGTGGGGTGTGCTACATAGTGGATTGGAAGTGTGAAAATGCACACCTCGGTGGACATGTACAGGCGGGGGCGGGGGGGGGGGGAGTTCATAGGCTGAAAAGTTCATGTTGCTCATATTTGACCAAATGTGGTTTATTTTTAAACATAGTCTCCCCTTTGGTCCACACACTTCTTCCATCGGTGTTGCAGCGCTTGGACCCCTGCGGTTGAAAAATAAGATAAGATAAGATAAGATAAGCCTTTATTAGTCCCACAACGGGGAAATTCCAGGATTGCAACAGCACAGGGATAGCAACACTCAGAGCAACAATCAGAAGGCAAGAAAAAAAACAAGCAAGCAAGAGCAGCTAATATACATATGTACATATTACTATAAAATATATATATACACACACACACACACAGACACACAGTGCAGAGCATTGTAGCTGGATGGAATAAATATATGAATATATGAACACACAGTGCAGAGCATTGTAGCTAGATGGAATAAATATGTAAATATATAAACACCCACAGTACGGAGCATTGCAGCTAGGTGGAATAAATATGCAAGTATATAAACACACACAGTGCGGAGCAATGTAGCTAGATGGAATAATATGTAGATATATAAAAACACAGTGCGGAGCATTGTAGCTAGATGGAATAAATATATAGATATATAAATATAAACACACCCAGTGCAGAGCATTGTAGCTAGATGGAATAAATATGTAAATATATAAACACACACAGTGCAGAGCATTGTTGCTAGGTGGGATGAAACAGCATAACCGTCTATTTAGTTATCCTACATGGTATGATTATGTGCCCATACATATTCTCACCCTCCATAGCGACCGGTATGTTCCTAGTTGTATGCCGGAGAGGGCCATTGTGTAAGTCTATTGCATCTTTTGCATTCAAAAAACTATTAGTTTGTTACGTCTTTTTGCTATCTCTGCGAGCAGCCCTGCTTAGGTTGTACAGTCTGACGGCCGTTGGTAGGAAGGACCTACGAAACCTCTCGGTTGTGCACCTGGGATGATGTAGTCTGCTGCTAAATGAGCTCCTCAGTGCATCCAGTATGTCCTGCATAGGGTGGAACTCGGACTCCAGCAGAGATGACAGTTTAGCCACCGTCCTTCTCTCTCCTATCTCCTCCATCGGATCAAGGCGTTGCCCCAGGACAGAGCTAGCTTTCTTAATCAGTTTGTTCAGTCTCTTCCTATCGGCTGCAGTAATGCCACTGCCCCAGCAGACCACTCCAAAAGTGATGGCTGATGCCACCACCGTGTCATAGAATGACTTCAGCAGCGCCCCTTGTACACCAAAAGACCTGAGTCTCCTCAGCAGGAACAGCCTGCGCTGTCCCTTCTTGTAGAGTGCGTCAGTATTGTGTGACCAGTCTAGTTTATTGTTCAGATGAATACCCAGGTACTTGTAGGATGTCACCATCTCGATGTCTGTTCCCTGTATATTTACTGGTGCTGTGAGGGGCTGCCCATGCCTGCGGCAGTCCACCACCAGCTCCTTAGTTTTCCTCGCGTTGATCTGGAGGCAGTTCCGATGGCACCAGTCCACAAAGTCCTGGATAAGCCCTCTGTACTCAGCTTCATCTCCGCTGGAGATGAGACCAACGATCGCAGAGTCATCAGAGAACTTCTGTAGATGGCAATGTGTTGTGTTGTGTGAGAAGTCCGCAGTATAAAGAGTGAACAGGAAGGGAGCCAGCACCGTTCCCTGGGGGGCCCCCGTGCTACTGATGATCGTGTCGGAAACACAGTCCCGGGTTCTCACAAACTGAGGCCGGTTCGTGAGGTAGTCCAGGATCCATGATGACAGGTGCTGGTCCACCCCTGCGCGCAGCAGCTTGTCCTTCAGGATCATCGGTTGGATGGTGTTGAAAGCACTGGAGAAGTCAAAGAACATGATCCTCACCATATTCCCGGGCTTCTCCAGGTGGGACAGAGAACGGTGAAGGAGGAAGATCACCGCATCCTCCACCCCAATGCCATGCTGGTAGGCGAACTGGAGTGGATCCATCGCTGGTTCCACCAGGGGGCGGAGATGAGCAAGGAGCAGTCTCTCCAGGGTCTTCATCAAGTGGGACGTCAAGGCCACCGGTCTGAAGCTGTTCAGGTCTTTGGGGTGGGAACATTGTTAATTTATTCCTCACTTTATCATCACTTACAGGGCAACATATAATAGCAGGGGATTTTAATTGTACATTGAATCCCAGTATAGATAGATCAACAGGACTGGACTGTATGCATAATGGAAGTAGGATGACCATTAATCATTTTATGAAAGAATTGAGATTGCTAGATATATGGAGAGAAATGAAACCACAAGTCAAAGCCTATTCTTGTTATTCTAATATCTATAAGACATTCTCACGTATAGACTACTTTTTGATCTCTACAGAATTAAGGTCCAAGATTCAAAACTGTTTCTATGATAACATTGTGATCTCTGATCATGCACCCTGCTGTCTAGTATATGTAGATAAGAAATTGACAAAGGACCCAGTTAGGTGGCATTTTCAACATAAATGGCTTCAGGATAAGGAATTTGTTAAGTACATAGAAAAACAGATAGATGAGTTCTTTGATATCAATACTACACAAACAACGGCATGTATAAAGTGGGAGGTTTTCAAAGCTTTTATTAGGGGGCATATTATTAGTTATACAGGTTCAAAATCTAAGAAGACCCAAGAGGAGAGAGTCCAATTGGAACGTAAAATAAAAATCCTTCAAGAAAAGGTGTATGCAGGAAGTAACCCACAGTTAGAGAACGAATTACTGATTCTGAGAGCTGAATATGACAAAAATCAGTGAATAGAGCTGCCTCGAGTCTTCTAAGATTGAAGCAAACTTTTTATGAACAAGGTGAAAAATCAGAAAAATTATTGGCATGGCAGATTAAACAATTAGAATCTAAAACACTAATTATCAGTATTATAAGTAATGGACAGGTAGTTATAGATCCTTTAGAAATTAATAGTGCCTTTAGAGATTATTATGAAAAACTATATGATACAAAAAATGAAACTGACTTAACAAAACTAAATGGGTTTTTGGGTGGATTATCTATACCATGTATTCCAAATGAAGACAGGGAGATACTGGAATCTAAAATTAGTCAAGAACAAGTTGGGCTAGCCATTGATAATATGAAATCAGGGAAAAGAGCAGAACCAGATGGTCTTTCAGTTGACCTCTATAAAAAATTTAAGACTAAATTAATAAAACCACTGTTGGAAATGGTTTTAGAAGCATTTCAAAATGGTAATTTACCATCATACATGAATAATGCCTTAATTATACTGTTGCCAAAACCAGGTAAACCCCCTAATAAATGTGAAAACATGAGACCAATAAGCCTATTAAATGCTGATCTTAAAATAATCTGTAAAATTTTAGCAAAACGACTACAAGAAATATTACCAAATATTATTAACCGAGATCAGAATGGCTTTATAATGGGAAGACAAGGCTTCCATAATGTAAGAAGACTATTTAATATTATTTATTCCAATAAAGAAGCACCGGATACAGCTCTCCTATCATTGGACGCCGAAAAGGCCTTTGATAGGGTCGAATGGCCCTATCTTTTTGAAGTCCTACAAAGGTTTGGACTTGGAAATAATTTCATAAAATGGGTCCAGATAATATACAATAATGCTAAAGCAGAAATCCTAACAAATAGCGATATCTCAAAATCAATAAAAATCAACAGAGGATGTCGACAAGGCTGTCCACTTTCACCCTTATTGTTTACTATGGCAATTGAACCTTTAGCGATGGCAGTACGTTTACATCCACAAATATATGGAATTAAAGTAGGACCAACAGAACATAAAATCTCCCTGTATGCTGATGACATAATTTTGTTTATGTCGAATTTTAAAAAATCAATTCCGATCTTGTTAAATTTAATAAAGAACTTTGGGGAAATATCAGGATGTAAAATAAACAAAACAAAATTTGGTCAAATTTGACCACTATGAACTTTTCAGCTGATAAACTTGTCAGCCCCCTGGTAGAGTGTATGTCCGGAGATGACTAATAAGTCATAAATTCTTCATTACTCAACGCCACCATTTTTAAAAAAATTTTTTTTTGCTAGCAACAGGTGCAGCTACAAGTATGCTAACTTTGCTCCCTCCTATGCACTGCTACCAATCCTCTTGTCTACCCTGGCCCTCTCCACACTGTTGATCCACATCCAATGAAACGCTTGCACCCCCTTAGAGTCCAACTGTTCAGCTGGTTTAAAGAACTTTAATAAAGTTGCTTGTCTTTTGGCAATTCAGACCACACGCCCACCCCAGTTTTTTCCAACTCTACCTAAATCCAATTTGAAATACAGATAAAAGTGGCAAGTAAGGGATTTTTGTATAATGAATCAATAAAGACTAATCACACAGATAACATAAAATAATATCCAAAAACTCAATTGCATACAGTATTTTTGTAGTGAAACAAGTGACAACCTAAAAAGGTTCCAGTCCGGATGTGGGAGGTGCCAGATCTTTTTCTGGAAGGATCTGACACAGATTAAGCCCTTGTTGAGTTGCATTCCAATGTAGAAGAAGAGCCACAATCTGTCTTTCAGAGCTAGCCAGCTAATGCTAGCCTTAACCACAGAGCCAGAAACTGACCATGGTGAAGAAGGGTGTTTAATCTGGGTGGTATTTAATCCCTGAGATATTTCAACCAAAGCATAACATTCCATTAAGACCTGTGGTAACTTTTTTTGGTCTGATCGTCTGACCTTTAGCCTTCTGTTTATCACTTCTTTCAGACTTTTTTATGTGTTTCATTTCCTCTCTCATGCTGTGAACATCAGTTGCTGAAGGATGCAGAGTGAGGTCTTAGCAGCCCCACGTCCGTTTCCTCACTGCTCTGGATTGTTTATGACCTCTCAGTTTTAGTGACTGGAGCCTTCACTCTGCTGCCACCACATTAAACCCACAATTTATATGCAGCACAGCTTCGTTAAAACGAGAATTGGCATCTGGAGTGTCAAGGGCCCAAAACAGTTATTATTTTTTATGTCACTGGGCCACTAGCAGCTGTGATCAATTCAGTTCAGTTCAGCATTATTACTTCTGCCAAGGACATGCTGTTTTGGTGCTGTTTGTTTGTTTGCTTTTTCTGTATCTGCATCAATATTACTGGTATAAGTCGACTCAGGATTAATGTATGCTCACTTTGATCTTGCAGCATTTTTCGTTTGCATGTGAGTTTATGTGTAATCCTTCTGAAAATCCAGCTGATCATGCTTTATTACGAACTAATACATATTTTGTATCAAAGAGTAACCTGAACCTGAACCTGAAAGAGAATAACGTTCATTGCAGTAAGCCTTGATGCAACTCTGAGAAAGACTGTCCAGACAGGCGAGAAACAATAAGAACGTTTGAAAAATGGGTAAGAGCACTCTGAGGTGAGTGCAATATCCCCGCCTCTGTTTTTTTTTGAAAATCCCAATACTGAAGAAGAGCAGTTATCAACTTTTCAATATAATTACTGAGGCAGAACCAAGTTAGGATAAGCCCATCATCCATGAATATACAACAAAGTATACAACCCATAGTTGTAGGTCAGGATCCCAAGGTGAACCTGTGTAGCAAGTATGGTGACCCTAGAGAGCTTTACATGTTCTATAGTAAGCGATCATAGGGAGTGCCAACCTTGACCTTCGACCTTTTGACCCCAAACCTGTAGTCAGAGGTTATGGTCTTAGAGAGAACCTTTGTACCAGGTTTGGTGACCCTAGGTTTCTTTGTTGTTGAGATATACTTGATAAGGCATTTTGATGTTGAACTTTGACCTTATGATCCCAAAACCACAGTCAAATTTCAGGGTCACCGGGTGAACCTGTGTACCAAGTTTGGTGACTCTAACTTTACTCGCTGTACAATAATTAAGACATAAGGAATGTTAACCTTGACTTTTGACCTTTTGACCCAAAACCCGTAATCAGAGGTCAAGATCCCAAGGTGAACCTGTGTAGCAAGTTTGGTTAATTAGTTAATTAAAGTTTATTGCCATTTGTACAAGTAAAAAAACAGGTACATTGGAATTCTTGTGCGTGTGTCTCTGAGTCAGTTATAACAGTAATAATAATAAAAAGGTAAAAGGAACAAAGTCAGAATAAACACTGACTAGATAAAAGGTGCAATCATGTAAGAATATACATATACATTATAGTTAAAAAGGTATATAACAGCAATACTAAGAGATAGAAATGTCCTGAGATTTTTAATTTATTGCACATGCGGCAGGTGGTGTAGAGGTAGTTTTGCTATTGCACACAGTATAATGGAATAGATGGAAAGTTATGTGTATGCGTGGGGAAGGACAGGAGGACTGTATTGGATGTGTATGTTTGTGAGGGGTGGGTGGACAGTTGTGTGTATGTGAGGGAGGCTCAATGAAAGGGTAATTGTCCAGCGTATGAATAGGTTATAGATGTTTACTGTCTTTAATATCTTGTGCCACTAGCCTGACAGCGGCTGGAAAAAAGCTGTTGTAGAAGCGGGCCTTGTGAGTGCTGATGCTCTCAGGTCTGCGGTGCCTGAGGTTGTGACCTGAGTCCACCCACTGAAACAGAGCGTGGGCTGGGTGGTGTTTGTCCCTGAGGATGCTCTGTGCCCTTCTTCTACAGCGCTGTGTGTACATGATATCCATGGAAGGGAGGATGGAGCCGATGAGCCTCTCTGGAGGTTTGATGACCCGCTGTAGGTCTTCAAATCAAAAGTTAGGTCATCAAAAGTTAGGTGACTCCAACTTTACTCATACAGCAAAGTGGATCCTGGACCAGTTTGTGAGAACCCAGGATTGTGTGTCCGACATTATCATCTGCAGTATGGGGGCCCCCCAGGGAATAGCTCTGGCTCCCTTCCTGTTCACCCTTTACACTGCAGACTTTTCACACACCACACCACACTGCCATCTACAGAAGTTCTCTGATGACTCTGTGATCATCGGCCTCATCTCTGATGGAGATGATGCGGAGTACAGGGGACTTATCCAGGACTTCGTGGACTGGTGCCATCGGAACTGCTCCCAGATCAATATGAGGAAAACTAAGGAATTGGTGGTGGACTGCCACAGGCGAGGAGATCCCCCCACAGCACCAGTAAACATCCAGGGAACAGACATTGAGATGGTGACATCCTACAAGTACCTGGGTGTTCATCTGAACAATAAACTGGACTGGTCACACAATACTGATGCGCTCTACAAGAAGGGACAGCGCAGGCTGTTCCTCCTGAGGAGGCTCAGGTCTTTTGGTGTACAAGGTGCACTCCTGAAGACCTTCTATGATTCGGTGGTGGCATCAGCCATCACATTTGGAGTGGTCTGCTGGGGCAACAGCATCACGGCAGCTGATAGGAAGAGACTGAATAGACTGACCAAAAAAGTTAGCTCTGTCCTGGGGCGTCGCCTCGACCCAGTGGAAGAGATAGGAGAGAGGAGGATGGTGGCTATCAAGGTGAACCTGTGTGCCAGGTTTGATGGCCCTAGCTGTTTGCGTTGTACAGTAATAAGGCATAAGAAATGTCAAGCTTTACTTTTGACCTTTTGACCCCAAACCCATAAGAGGTTAGGATCCCAAGGTGAACCCATGTAGCAAGCTTGATGGTGACCCTAGCTTTCTTTGTTGTTGAGATATACAGTAGTTTTTAAGCCATTTTGATGTTGACCTTTGACCTTGCAATCCCAAAACCATAGTTACACTTTAGGGTCACACGGTGAACCTGTGTACCAAGTTTGGTGACCCTAACTTTACTCGTCGTACAGTAATAAGACATAGGGAATGTTAACCTTGACCTCTGACCTTGTTATGGTCTATGTGGAGTCCTGAGACTTGACTTCAGTCACTCACTTAATCAGGAGCAATGCAATACACCTGTGCACACCTCACACCTGGGATCAATCAGTCTGCTGTGGAGATTAAGGAAGCAACTTGCCTTTGCTCAGTAGACATTTGATGGTCAGAGAGGCAACACCACCAGTTGCTCTCTCTATGTTGGTTTTCTGTGGGTTTTGTTTCCTGCTGGTTTTCCATAGGATAGTTACTTTTCTTTCTGGCTTTACTCTTTTAAGTTCTTCTATCATTTTGATAGATTTAGTGGGTGGTTGGGTTGGCCCAGCCACCTTTTAGAACATATTCTGAAACCTTGTTTTGGATAGTTTTCTGTTTATTTTGTTAGTTTTCCCATTAGCGACTAACTTTCATATCTGTCTTGGGGTGGGGGGGGAGGGGGTAACAGCCTTTTGATCCCAAACCCATAGTCTGAGCTCAGGATCCTACAGTGAACTTGTATACCAAGTTTGGTGACCCTAACTTCACTCATTGTACAGTAATAAGGCATAAGAAATGCTAACCTTGACCTTTGACCTTCTGACTCCAAACCCATAGTCAGAGGTCAGGATCCCAAGGTGAACCTGTATACCAGGTTTGGTGGCTCTAGCTTTACTTGTTTTGTAGTAACTAGTGCATTGCCCGTAGAACGCAAGTATTCCTGTCTGAAACAGGTATCCCAATTAGGCTTTGCAGGCCCAAATGTAGGCTGTGTTTGAAAGTAGAATACAAAGAGGTGTAGGCTATATGTCGGCAATCACATGTTAGACTTTGACAAATATAAAAGGGAGTAAATGGCACTAAGATTTATTTGACTGTGTGAATATCAATTACAGAATACCTAAATACTGAAAATGAATGGGACATCCAATATTAGCGACTGTTTCAAATCCCTTTTTTATTTGTTTGTCAGATCAGTTATTTGTGTGATCTTTTATCACATTATTATAATGGGAGTTGTTCAATCACCATTATAATTAGTTTATATTGTGGGAATGTGAGAATGACGAGACAGAGTTCTCTTTCAAGTCAGCTTTATTCACATCACCATCATCTCAAAGCAGAAAAAAAGAGCCACACAGGAAACTCTCGTCCTTAAAAACAGGACTCTTACAGTTCACAGGTCACATGTATCACAGACCACGTTGCATTATAAAGAAAGTCACAATGCATCCTGTCTCCATGATATCACCCCCACTGTCTACAATGCATCCCTTCTTTAATCCTTTAATTATACCACAGCCTCAAGCCTTGCATACCAAAGCTAAGATTCTTGCAGCTTCCTGTAATCACCAAGGAAGCTCTGCCTTTGTTCTGATCTAAAATGTGAGTCACAAAGCAGGTCACGTATGTGTGTCCACCACAATATCACTGTTCAGTGATGGAGTTCAGTGTAATATTGAATTTCTGTGTATCATCAATAAACTCATGCAGTATTATAACAGGACATGTTTACAAATATTTGAGACCCATTGTTGTGCATCACTTTATACAGTATTTTAGCAATATTTTGTTATTAAAAGGTTTTTTAAAACTGTAATCAACCAAATTAGCTACAAAACACCCAACATTATTACAGCAGAAGAGCCCATTTGAGTGCAACCGTTGCATCAGTGTTGCTCATTTGTCAGTAAATATTTAACTAAAAATGACTTATTTCATTATTTGGGCATTTTTGTGTCCTGCATTTGGTCGTTCTGGCCATTCCACTCCACAATCATGGGAGTAGTATTATTAAGTTTTTAATTTTTAGATACTCACACAGGAGGGGGGACTCGCGGTCCTGCAAAGTACATTGGTACCACATGGGTGAAGCAGAAGCAGGGACTCCCGTCTACCACTGACTTGCAGACGTGCCTCCCCACGAAGGACTGTGGTCTGCCCAGTCAGGCTGCTGCCTCTCCCAGCATGTTCTGTGTTGGATGCACCGGTGTCCTTTGTCAGACCCAGGTCCCCGCTGACGCTTCACCCAGTCTGCTCACGTGCCTCATGTTCTCCACATATGCCGAATTATCCTTTAGACCTATGCAATCACAGCGACATTATGGTATAATTTTTTTAAGCATTAAATCTTCAGTATTATCTTTTTCTAGTCAAATTTGTTGCTTTTCGCTTCCCGCTTCCTTGTTTTGCTCATGGTGTGCTGTGGTTACTGATACTGTGATGTCGCGTATTATCCAATCAGTACGGAGTCAGTGTAAAACCCCTCCCACACCTCTAGAAGCCAGAGCATGAGGAGAGGGCGATGACTAAACTTTTATTGATAAAAATTACATATTTTGACTGAATAACTTCATACTTGCGGAAGCACACCCTTGCAACCTCAGCAAAACACGTATAAAATCTTTGGTCAGTCTGACAAACGGTTCAAGAGATATGCGTGGAACAGACACATAGACACACACACACACACACACACACACAGATTCTGTGTATTTAGAGATAGTAGATGTAGCATTTACCATAGTGCAACTACAATGTTAACTTTGAACTTTGACCTATACCCCTTGACCCCTTGACCTAACCCATAGTTAGGTGAGGGTGTAAGTCGTTCAAGATGTGTATTAGATAGAACTACTGTATCTATGCACACAGAGACTACATACTTCCGCCAAGGCTTTTTCTGTCCCTCATGGATCACCTGCAAAATGTAATGGGTTCGTGTGTAGGCCACGAGCCAGTTCTGGTGAAAACTGCATCAAAGTCTATCCAGGAGTTTTGGAGGATTCTTGCTAACACACTGTAAGAAAATAAGAGCCTTGGTGGAGGTATGCATTCTCAGATCATCACCAAAATGTAGTGAGTTCCTCGCTAGCCCAAGGACCCCCTCTGGTGAAAATTTCATCCAAATCCATCCAGTAATTTTTGTGTAATCGTGCTGCACAAATACAAACAAAGTTCTTGGTGGAGCTATGCACTCTCATACCATCACCCAAATTTAATGGATTCATCCTTGGCCCAAGGGCTACTTCAGGTGAAAATTTCATCAAAATCTGTACAGTAGTGTTTGCGTAATCCTGCTAACAGACAGACAGACAGACAAACCACCCCGATTACATTACCTCACTGGCGGAAGTAACAAGACTGTCATAATTGTATTGACCATACATTGGGGATGGGCAATTCAACCTTAAATCAGCATCATGGTTTATTGAGTCTTTCAGGTCAGTTTTCTTTTTTTTCTCCTCCTCTCTTCCCCCTTAAGTTGAATTCACACTACAACATTGGGACTGACTTTTACTGACATTTTGGCAAACATCTGGCTCTGCTGGCTAAAGTTAATGATTGTTGGTGTTTGATGGCAAATGCTGGTGAAAGTTGTGTTCTTTGAAAATTTTCACAAATTGCATGCTGAAAGTTTGCTGATGTTTGGAAATACACGTTGATAAAAATTGTGCTCAGTTTGTAAAAGTTCTTGAGCACTGGGCTAAGTTATGCAGAGTTTACCTAAGTCAGTCTAAGTTAAAGCTGAGTTCACACTATGGTGTTTGGACCGACTTTTACAGACGTTTTGAAAAATCAGAGAAATTAGTCCAAACGTCGGTGAAATTACGTTTGTGAGCAGTTTTTTTTTAATCCAACGCACACCAACTTTTACAAACTTTTATGAATTTTTGCTAGCATTTGCCAGCGTTGCATTCAGCGTTGGCAAACTTTTGCCAACTTAGGCTAGCGTATGTGTAGCTGTTGCCAACTTAGGTTAACTTAAGCAAACGAATACTCAGTGCAGATCAGCTGACAACAGCGTTAGTCGACGTTCCTATAAAGATCAGCGTTTGTGGAGGCTTCCTGCCATTTTGCTTTTGGAGTGAACACATCTACCTTGGGCATACATTTCAGTATTAATTTTCGTTTTATATTCCTATGTAGTTACTTATGCATACTCTTTTCCCCTACTCATTTATTCATTCATTCATTCATTCCTATAAAATAATACAATAATGCCTATAGACTCCAATGCTAAGTCCGCAATTAAAATGTGAATATGGATAAGCCATTTTTATTGTCATTCAATCCATACAGCCAATCATGTACAGTAGAACGAAATTATGTTTCTCTTATCTATAATGTTAATCACATACATATATAGAATCAGAGGTGTCACTGCCACGCAAGGCTCCGCCACATATTTCCTTCCTCCATTCCATTAAAACAAAAAGATGGCGGCGCGCCTAGACGCAGCGGCCCCTCTTGGTATCAGCGAGTGTGAGAGTTTTATTCATCCCAGACGTACATTCTGTAAAACTTACAACCGTGAGACCTTATTAAATATCAAGGTACTGCACGCTGCAAGAATCGCGGCGATCGGTTGTGATTTGGACATTCTACGCCAGCATGGAATTTTGGCGGAGTCCCCGCTGGAAGCTACCCGGGAGAGGAGGAAGCGGAAGCGGTGCGAGCGCAAGCAAAAGCGAGGAAAAAGGGCCGGGATCCATGCTAGGCTAAAGGCTAACCCCTCCAGACCAGCGGTACCGTCGCTTCTTCTATCAAATGTCCGCGCCCTCGAAAACAAGGCAGACGAGCTGCGTTTGCTGAAAGAAACCCGGAGAGAATGGAGGGACTGCTGTGTGTTTGTTTTCACCGAGACATGGCTCCACGACAACATTCCTGACGAGGCCATTCAGCTGGAAGATATGGCGATGTTCCGGGCCGACAGGGTAACGGCGAGCTCCGGTAAGAGCCGGGGGGGTGGGCTATGCATCTATGTTAACAAGAACTGGTGCGTTAATGCCACGTTAGTGTCTAAACACTGCTCTCCGTTGGCGGAGTTCCTTATTGTTAATTGTCGGCCTTTTTATCTGCCGAGGGAATTCAGCAACGTGTTTGTAGTTGGTGTTTACATAGCGCCGAGCGCTAACGCTAAAGCTAATGCTAAGAAGGCACTCGGGGAACTGCACAATGCAATCAGTAAAATCCAAACATCACACCCGGACAGTTTTGTGGTGGTTGCAGGGGATTTTAACCACACCAGCTTAAAGACTGTGCTCCCCAAGTTTAAACAATGTGTAGACTTTAAGACCAGAGGAGAGAATATGTTGGACTTAGTGTACACAAACACAGATGCATATAAAGCGTTACCCCGCCCCCATCTCGGCCGTTCTGATCACATGTCCGTGATGCTGGTTCCTGCCTACAAACCTTTATTGAAGCGCAGCAGGCCAGCAGTGAAACAAATCAGGATTTTGCCAGAGAGTGCAACCTCTGCACTGCAAGACTGTTTTCATCACACAGACTGGAGGATCTTCAAAATAGCAGCCTCCCAGGAAGACAGGACAGATGTGGAGGAGTATGCTGATTCGGTCACCAGCTACATCGCGAAGTGCACAGAGGATGTCACTACAGTGAAGACCATCACTGTGCGGGGTAATCATAAGCCCTGGATGACTGCAGAGGTGCGCTCGCTGCTTAAAGCCAGAGATGCAGTGTTCAGAGCGAAGGACAGGATTGCCCTCCGCTCAGCCAGGTCTGCGCTTTCAAAGGGAATTAAGGTGGCAAAGCGCGCCTATGCGGAGAAAATCCAGGGACACCTCTGTGACACTAGGAACACCAAGCAGATGTGGCAGGGAGTTCGGACACTGACGGGCTTTAAGTCTAGGCAGGGGGTCGATGATGACGACGCTTCGCTTCCAGACAGGCTTAACGACTTCTTTGCACGTTTTGAAGCATCAAACTCGACAATCAGAGGGAGGGCCGGCCCACTCCCACCATCGGTCGGACCAGCTTTTACCATTAACACAGCGGACACACGGAGGACCCTATCCAGAATCAACCCATGCAAAGCTGCAGGTCCAGACAACATTCCGGGACGTGTGCTCCGAGACTGCGCGAGCGAGTTGGCGGATGTCCTGACTGACATTTATAACATCTCCCTGAGTCAGGCCATCGTTCCCAGATGCTTCAAGACCTCTATCATTGTACCGGTGGCAAAGAAACCAGTGGTGTCATGTTTGAATGACTATCGTCCTGTTGCACTTACACCAATTGTGATGAAGTGTTTTGAACGGCTTGTCAAACCACACATCACAGCCTGCCTCCCTGCATCACACGACCCACTCCAGTTTGCATATCGTTCAAACCGCTCCACGGAGGATGCTATAGTCACCACCCTACACTCTGTCATCACCCACCTGGACCAGAAAGACACCTACGCCAGACTCCTGTACATTGATTTCAGTTCAGCATTCAACACCATTATTCCCCAGAGACTGATAGAGAAATTACTCCTTCTCGGTCTGAACACCGCCACATGTCTCTGGATCCTTGATTTCCTGACTGAGAGACCTCAGTCTGTCCGGGTTGGAAACAACATCTCCAACTCTGTCACGCTGAGTACCGGAACCCCTCAAGGCTGTGTACTCAGTCCACTGTTGTTTACACTTCTAACACATGACTGTGTATCCAAACACGAGGGGAACCAGATTATTAAGTTTGCAGATGACACCACGGTGGTGGGACTTATTCAGAGGGATGAGGAATCAATGTACAGGGAAGAAGTGAGAGACCTGGAGGGCTGGTGCAGGGAGAACAATCTGGTGCTCAACGTGGACAAAACAAAGGAGATGATTATCGACTTCCGGCGGTCACAGCCTGAGCACGTCCCCCTCAGCATCGGCGGCCGTTTAGTGGAGAGAGTAGAGAACATCAAGTTCCTCGGAGTGGAGATCTCGCAGGACCTGACCTGGAGCAAGAATTCCTTGGAGATCAGGAAGCGAGCTCAGCAGAGACTACACTTCTTGAGGAAACTCAAACAGGCCTCTCTCCCCATCTGCATCCTCAGGACCTTCTACAGAGGTGTGGTGGAGAGTGTTCTGACGTACTGCATTGCTACATGGTACTCCAGCTGCAGTATGTCAGACAAAAAAGCCCTGCAGAGGATAGTCAAGGGGGCGGAGAGGGTAATTGGAGTCTCCCTCCCCTCTGTCCAAGAACTTTTTCAGAACCGTTGTAGGAGCAGGGCACTGAACATTGTCAAGGACCATTCTCACCCTCTGCATAAACACTTTGAACTTCTTCCATCTGGTAAACGATTCCGGAGCATCAGAGGCAGAACCACCAGACTGATCAACAGCTTCCTCCCACAAGCTGTCAGGATGCTGAACAGCTGACCCGGAATGTCACATACACACTACTGCACCTATGGACATTTTGTATATTATAGTTAGTTATTCTTTTTCCCCAAGTATGTCTCAGGGATGTGTGAATGGATGGGGGGGTGGGAGCTATGTGGGAGTGTGTCTTAATCATGCTGCTTCTTATATGGATGCCGAGAGAAACGCAATTTCATCTTGCCTGCACTACAGTTGTATGTACAGCAATATGACAATAAAGTTTGATTTGATTTGATTTGATTTGATTTATTGCTGAGCACCAAGCTGGATGGCAGGAAGTTTCACTTTGATATGGTCTTCAGCATGACTTGGCCGCGATTTGAACCCCTGCCTCCCAGGTGTGGGGCGGATGCTCTACCAACTGAGCCACCACTCCGGTGGATGGAATATGTATATGGATGAAATAAAACTATTTAGTGTATCATTATATAAATAAAATGATGGGTGATTATATTTTGACTGTTACAACTCTCTCCATTGAAATAACATAAAATCCTGTTAAATGTCATTTACTTTTTGACACCACATCAGCGCTGTTTGATTCCCCACAATGGAAGCCAAACCAATAAATCCTGGAGAATGATTACGTGTGCAGCAGAAAATTAAGAACAGTAAATTTCTCATTGAAGAGATTTTTTTTCTTCTGGGCTGTCACATTTTTGGGAGATTTTATATATGTATATATATATATATTTCTTTTTTTTAATTCCTCCTTCTCTCCATTTCTCTTTCGTCCATGCAGGTCCAGCGGAACTTAATTTCGGCCGACTTAGACGAACTCTGCATAACTTAGCCCAGTGCTCAGAAACTTTTACAAACTGAGCACAACTTTCAACAACTTTCCAAACGTTAGCAAATTTTCAAGGAATACAACGTTTGCCAATAAACACCAACTATCTTTAACTTTTATCAACTTTTGCCAGCAGAGCCAGACGTTTGCCAAAACGTCAGTAAAAGTTGGTCCATACGTTGTAGTGTGAATCCACCCAAAAAAGCAGGTCCAGAATGGCAGGAAGCCTCCACAAACACTGATCTTTATATGAGTATCGCCTGACGCTGATGTCAGCTGACCTGCACTGAGTATTTGTTTGCTTAAATTAACCTAAGTTGGCAACAGCCACACATACACTAGCCCAAGTAGGCAAAAGTTTGCCAAAGCTGAATGCAATGCTGGCGAATGCTAGCAAAAATTCATTAAAGTTCGTAAAAGTTGGTGTGCGCTTAAAAAAAATTGTGCACAAGTGTAATTTCACCAACGTTTGGATTAATTTCTCTGATTTTTCAAAACATTTGTAAAAGTCGGTCCAAACGCTATAGTGTGAACCCAGCTTTAGAGTTTACTGACAAGGTTCATAATTAAATGCGGTATCATATCATTGCAGTGCATAGTAAACAATCATAACAGAACAGGCCTATTGTGATTTCACAAACAAAAAACTTAAACATTGTCCAGTGCTGAAGTTTACTGTGTTTACATACCGTGTGGGCCATGTGGCTGCAACGACATCCTCAGCTTGTCTCCCGGTTAAGTCCGCATGCACTCTGAACTCCATCTTAAACCACACACTTTGCTTGCTTTTTCTTGGCATCTTCACATGAAATAATGTGAATCATCACATACTGTGCGGATGGAGAACACATTCCTTTTCATTCCAAGCCATTTTACTTTTTCTGCAGAGTTTGGTGGTAAGAGTGCACTGCTTCCGGCTTGTGAAGGAACGTGGCCACGCACGTAACTCCACTGATACGTCAGCTGTCCCAGTTGTCATATGGTGACTGGAACGGTTAAAGGGTGGTCAAGGCCCCTAATCGTCAAGAGTGGTAAAAAAATTTTGTCAGTAAAATAATTCAGATTTCCAAAGCTATAACTTGAAAGTTGCAAGAGATAATGGCTTACTGTCAATTAGAAAGATGTAGAATATGATCCAAAGTTTCAGATAGGAATAAATTTATGCATCTAATTTGCATAATGTCGCGGAAGTTATATAAATTACATAACTCAGTCAAAAGTGGACTTTGGACACATTTACACAAAGAATGGTTCGTTTTTTTTGATACCGTTTTGTCTACAGGAGTATGTTTTTATCTAATCTTCAAAGCATATGAACCAGAAAATCAATATAATGTAAAAAAAAAACCCATATATTCGTCACTTACCTGTGGCCGTGGGGGCTCGCTCGCTCACATGACCGGTCCATTTTCGGCCGTCGTGGTCGTTGTTTTGTGTTTGGACGGTCATTTACGCTCTCTACCACATCTACAAACTCTTATGATTATCCCATGTGAATTTCATTTGTATTACGTGGCTATTTTTCCCATTTGATGCATTTTTTTCTGTGAGGATCCATGACAATGTGGGCGCCGCCATCTTGGTGTTGTGAGCTCAGTTTTTCGGCCATCGTGGTCATTGTTTTGCATTTGGTCGGTCATTTACACTCTCTACTACATCTGCAAGCTCTTACGATTATCCCACGTGACTTTCATTTGTATTGCGCGGCTATTTTTCCCATATCATGCAGTTTCAGTCAGGATCGCTGTGCCATGATTGATCACGGCGGCGACGGCCACATGTGCCACATTGTGAGATCAAAGCGGAAAAAGGAAGAATAATAATGAGGATTTCTTCTTTGCTGTATTCCATGTCAGCCATGATTCCTCCGACGCGTGTCTGCCACCTTCTGAACTGTCAGATCAGTACAGATCAGTACAAATTCTCAGTATAGCCGGGGGACGTCAATGAGTTGACAGGTGCAGTTGCTGCGCTGTGCCACTGGGGGCACGAGACCTGTCCATGAAATGTGGACAGTTAAAGAGGCGAAGTACAAGAAAGGCGCAATATTAAGATATAAAATAATTTTAAAAAAATTCCTGGATCCAGATCGTGATCGGATCACCATCCATCCATCCATCTTCTACCGCTTTTCCGGAGGTCCGGGTCGCGGAGGCAGCAGTTCAAGCAGAGAAGCCCAGACTTCCCTCTCCCCAGCCACCTGCTCCAGCTCTTCAGAGAGGATACCAAGGCGTTCCCAGACCAGCTGGGAGACGTAGTCTCTCCACCGAGTCCTGGGTCTGCCCCGGGGTCTCCTCCCAGTGGGACGTGCCTGAAACACCTCAAGTGGGAGACGTCCAGGAGGCATCCTAATCAGAAGTCCATACCACCTCAACTGACTCCTTTCAATGTGGAGGAGCAGCGGTTCTACTCTGAGCCTCTCCCGGATGACTGAGCTGCTCACCCTATCTCTGAGGGTGAGTCCAGCGATCCTACGGAGAAAGCTCATTTCAGCCGCTTGTATCCGCGATCTTGTTCTTTCGGTCATTACCCAAAGCTCGTGACCATAGGTGAGAGTAGGAACGGAGATTGACTGGTAAATCGACAGCTTTGCCTTAGAACTAAGCTCCCTCTTCACCACAACAGACCGGTACAACGTCCGCATCACTGCAGATGCTGCTCCAATCCGTCTGTCAATCTCTCGCTCCATTTTCCCCTCACTCGTGAACAAGACCCCAAGATACTCCTCCACTTGGGGCAGGAGCCTGTCCCCAACCCAGAGAGGACAATCCACCTTTTTCCGGCTGAGGACCATGATCGGATCACCACCATTATCTATTCATCTGTTCCCCGTGTCATTACACAACTTTTCTCAAAATTTTATCAAAACCCATTCATAACTTTTGGAGTAATGTTGCTAACAGACAGACAGACAAATCAACCAACCAACCAACCAACCAACCAACCAACCAACCAACCAACCAACGCCGGCAAAAACATTACCTCCTCCCTTGATGGAGGTAATAAATATTGATGTCTGATGATTTTGTAGCAGTTTTTTTTTTTGTGTACATTTTTGACTTGAGGGTCCCCAAAGGATAGTAAAAATAAGGGGTCCCTGAGGGTTAATCCCAAAAATAAAGAAATAAAACTCAAATATCTGCTTTTGCTGCAGCTGCTGTTGTAACTCTTCTGTTCAAAACAAACTGGAATAATAACATGAATCATGTTCAACTCCATTAAAGTCAAAAAGAAAATAACAAGTTCCTCCATCCTGTTTGAAACCTTACTGGTTCTAGAAGTTTAAAAGTTTAATTAGGCCTCAGATGAAAATTAAAAGAAATATCAGTTTACAAATGCTTTAAATTACAGTGTAGGAAGGTGAGCCTTCACTACACATACAGTGAAATATTTAAGCTGTTTTAATTTATTTGTGATAATTATGGTTCTTTTTATTAAATTACAAATCACGGTATTCTAATTTCCTGAGATGCACTGATATTCAGAATGAGGGTTTATATTACCACAATCATAATTAAGAAGATGAAAAAGAGTAAGTTGCTCATGTAATTCACTCATTTACTGCAGTTAACACGTTACCAGTAGAACTGAAACAGCTCAGCCGTCAGCAACCATCATCCAAGAGAGATTATTGTCCAGCAGGTAATGTTAGCATATGCTAACAGTTTAATCAGTTTTGTAAAGCTGAGACAATCGCTCATTGAAAATAAGAAGTGCTAACTTTACTTGCTAAAACTCGCTAACCTTACCGGTGTGGTCTTTAGAAGTAATCCAGCTTCAGTCGTTCATCCCCGTGTCAGAGAGCAGCAGAGGTCTGCTGGAGATGGGGAAAGGAGTGGATAGGAGGAGGAGGCGGTGTGATATGACAGTTACACTTTCTGTCTGTCACTCAATATAGTCTGTGTCCGTACCTCGGTACGCCTCTGTACCGTACCGGGGGTGGCGTACCGAAAAATCTGAATACGAATACATGTACCGTTATACCCCTAGTAAAAACCAAAACTGACGTAAATTGTTCAGTAAATAGTGATGTTGATTTAAGTCCACAGCGTCCAACCGTAGTTGTTACTCAGTACTTACTATACTCTTTTATTTTTTATTCAAGCAACTTTTTTGTTTACTGACATGGGCAGGCAACCACTGACCGGCAGGAATGACAGACTAACGCAGGCAGGACTACAGTTTGACTGGGTTTATTTTCCCAAACAACACAAAATAATAACCAGCATGGGGGCTGAACATAAAGCGAGCCGTGAGAGGCTGAAAATTCACAAATACAGCAACATCGCGGGAATAGAAGCCAGAGGGTAATCCACGGTATGACACCACACAAAATGAACCCAGAGCAGGACATATACTGTATAGGGAGATAGGTCCGGGGAAACACGAGACAGCTGGGGATAGTAATCAGAGATTAATCAGCAATACATGAGAAGTGGCTATGACTACAGAAGACATGAGGAACAGCGAATGATAGAAAAAAGAGTACAGGGAACCCACACGCACACACACGAGACTTACATGGATGACCAAAGGGGGGTCACAGAACAACAGTGACTGGTAACGGGGAACACATGACAGGCTGAGGACCGGGGAAGGCAATAACTCTCACCAAGGACCCAGGGGAGACAAAGAAGGCAAAACACAGGCAAATAATCACAATAATAAACACAAAATGTGGGCATGATTCTAAGACCCTGCCCAAACCATGACAACTACTCTTACTTATAATTGAGTAATTAATATCTTAATTATTACATTACTTTTACTTGAGTGTGATTTCTGGCTTCACCTCTGATTTACCAAACTTTTTAATCCTCATGTTTAATCCTTATTTTCTGCCAGTTTCACATTACAGACAGTAATAAAATTCTTTAAGGAAAGAGAGTCTGGAGCACACTGTCCAATTTACAACCTTAATTGGTGCTGTAAATTGGACAGTGTGTTCCAGACTGTCTTTCCTTAATGAGTTTGATGTCCTTGAGCTGAGAGGCACCTGCTACAGCTTCAGATGATTGAGGAGGAAGCGCAGAAACTCCTTTTTCCACTGGATTCCTTCGTGACAGTAATAAAATTCTTTGTTCCAACAGGATAATACAGAGCCCCCTGCGGGACAGGTTTCCACTCTGGGCGTAGAGGTGTGCAAAGTCCACCGGCGTTTCTCCGGCAACCTGCAGCTGCCCCCACTGTCGTGGCGACAGGCTGAAAAAGACAGGGAAAGGGGCCGACCACTGACTCCGGAGGAGGACCCTGGGACCCGAACCAGACCCACGAGCCTCCCCATCGCCTCTCTGCCCCGCATCGACATCACACAGCCTGACTCTGACAGGTGAGGATCTGACCGCCCAGACATTTACGGTACTGTTTTCTTCGTTTTTTAATCCATGCATTCTTTTTTGGAATTCTTTCCATAGAAATATTTTAAAGTACATTTTCTTGTAAATATTAATGTAAAAGCCAGCTTTAACAGAGCACTAGAGCACATGTGGCTCTAGGCCCTTTCCCACCTGCTCCCTGTTATCTAATTCTATACTTGAAATGACTTCATTTGACATAACAATGCAATTCTGGGGAAAAGCCTGGGAGTGAACTGGCCGGGGGAGTAGACCGGTAGGTAAAAGTCCTGATACCCAGCACATGTATGCATACTCACGTTCTTCTATTTTGGCTCAGTTGCAAATTAATAAGAAAAAAATGACAAATTTATGAGAAAAAGGTAATTAATTTAAGGGTGCTTTAACACTTACGGGGTTTAGTTCGTTTCAATCCAACTCGAGTTTGTTTTCTTCGTTAGTGTGACTTGTTTTGTCTGGTAAAAACACGGTAATCGTACTCAGGTGCGCACCAAAACATCTGTACCGAGACCTCCTAAAAGAGATGGTCTCGATTCGAATCAAGTGGCGAACTCTGGTGTGGTTCTGCAGATGAGAAAGGGACCGCACTAAAACAGGACCAACGGCAAACCATAAAACATTTTATGGCATAAAATTTATGCCATTGTACATACCTGTCATAATCGGGGCACGGCCAGGGACTGTGCTTATGCTTTATGTTCATTTTAGTTTTTGCCTTTTCACAGTATCATTATTATTATTATAATTATGATTATCATTTGCATAAATTGTCCTCTGTGTCTTTCTCTGTTTGGCCCTGGGTCTGTGTGCATATCTGTTTACCTATTGTTCCAACTCCCCATGTTTTCCATATCCCTATCGACTGCCCTCTCTGTATTTCTCTGTATGTTGTCCTGCATGTTCGTTGTCATGTCTCCTGTGTATCCCCTGTCTCTGGGCTGCACGGTGGCGCAGTGGTTAGCACTGCGGCAGTACAGTTTACCCTTGGCCGGGGGATCGTGGGGATCGTGGGATCGATCCCAGCCCCCGACCAACAGTGATCTGTGTGGAGTTTGCATGTTCTCCCCGTGTATGCGTGGGTTTACCCCGGGATTTCTCCGGTTTCCTCCCACATGCCAAAAAAAACATGCAGGTTAGGTTAATTGGAGACTCTAAAGTGGCCCTTGGTGTGAATGTGTGTGTGAATGGTTAAAGGGATGGCGCTGTATTGTGGCTGCTTCATCCATCCAGGTGGTGGATGACCCTTAATTTCTGTAAAGCGTCTTTGAGTGTCTATGATAAAGCGCTATATAAATCTAATGCATTGATTGATTGATTGAATGTCAGTGTAGCCCCGCCCATCCTGCTTTCCTCATCTGCTGCCCTTGATTGTCTGTCCAAACTGTCTCACGTTTGTAATTATCAGTTACCCTATTTATGTGAATGTGTGCATGTGCTCTGTTTGGCATCGTCGTTGTTGTTTCCCATTGTTTCCCCAGTGTGTGGATAAATCATGCCATGTAAGTTTGCCTCGCTAGTTTTGAGTTCAGCCCCTGTGCTGCCTTTTCTTTGTCCTAAGTATTTCTGTGAATAAATTATTGTTTGCACCATAATCCTATCTGCGCTCATGGGTCCTTCTTCTGAACCCTCATCTGCCTGGAGGGCAGAACATGGCAGTACCTGATGGAATTTCAAAAATATCTGTGGCTGAGCATGTCACAGTTCTGGAGGATTTATGAACATTAACATGTTATTTTCCATCCGTAGCCGTGCTTCATTTTCAAATTGTATGATATGCTGAAAGTGGTATATGCACGTAATGTAAGAAACAATAACCAGGTTGACGAAAACCCCTGTAGATTATGCTACGATTTGTATTATTTTCTTCCCAGTAATGCATAAATGCACAGTAGTCATCGTACTTCCTGTATTTACCTTTCCTGTTCTCGCAGCAAAAAAATCTGACCAATAAGATCAGAGCATTCTGACGTAAGTCTCGAGGGATTTAACGTGAGGGAATTTGGTCCACTTGAATTTTTGCCTGTGTGCGACCCAAAAAGGATTAAGCGGAAGAAGATGGATGGATGGATGGATGGATGGATGAAAGGGAACCGAACCAAGGAGAAAATAATACAAAGTAACAAATTTGTCAACTGATTCAGACCAAAGTAAATGAATTTAGGTGTGAAAGCGCCCTAAAAGAAAAAATGTTTGAAATGTGTGAAGAAAAAACTCACAAATTTATGCAAATAAAGTCTCAAAATGTACAAGAAAAAGTAGAGAGAATAAAAACAAATTAATGAGGAAAAAAGTTATACTATTATGAGAAAACACTGCAGATTTAAGAGAAAGATTTTGCAAATTTAACTTATAATAATCACAATGTGATTAAAAAAAACTGTCCACAAATTTATGAGAAAAAACATTGCTCCCCAGAGGGAAATTCAGGGCATCCACATGGATGGATGAGGCAGCCACGGTGCGGTTCCAATCCCTTCACCATTCACACACACATTCACACCTAGGGCCACTTTAGAGTCTCCAATTAACCTAACTTACATGCTTTTGGCCTGTGGGAGGAAACCGGAGTACCCGGGCTGAACCCACGCAGACACAGGGATAGCATGCAGACTCTACACAGAAGGGTCACCAATGGTCAGGGGGTGGGATTGAACCCACAACCTTCTTACTGTGCTGCTACAGTGCTAACTGCTGCACCACCGAGCTGCCCATTAGTAACATTTTGTAAGTTTATCTACAAAAAGCTACAAATTTACAGTATGTTGATTTCTGACCGCAAACAAATGAGCTTTAATGTGACTGCAATTGTGATTATAACACAGGGTTAACAAAATAATTTTTTTGTAAGTTGTCTGTGTTTTTTCAACCGATTTAAGACAATTTTGCACCTCTGAATCCAAAAATGACATCCGTTTCTCTCGATCAGGTGCTAAGTAAAAACCTGTACTTACTTAGTACTTACTTAGTACTGTGCATGTACCTTTATATCAAGGTAAGTACATGTAAATTGAATGTTACATCATCATTGTTCAAAATTCAGAGAATTTCAAGACATAAAAAAGAATTTTGCATCATATAAAGCGAAAATACTCGTACATGTAAACAAAAACGTATAAAGCAGCATGTGGCCATAATTCAAAAAGTTGACCTGATTGAGCAAAACCAATGTGAGTTTTGGATTCAGCACATCAAAATTGTCCTAAATCAGCTAAAAAAATTTGGACAATAAATTTGGTGTTGACCAGTGTTATTATTATTGGTGAGAACTGTTAATAGTTCATGGTGAAACATTCGATATATACTGTGCTAGGTGAACAAAGTTTAAGGACAGTGGTGGCCTAATGGTTAGGGATGTGGACTGGTTAGCAGAGGGTTGCAGGTTCAATCCCCGGACCGGCAGGATTAGATCTGGGCGGGACAGATAACATAGCAGTGTTTGCCCCACCCTCCTTAACCCTACTGTGGTGCCCTTGAGCAATGCCCTGAACCCCAACTGCTCCAGTGGAGCTGCTCAGTGGCCACAGGTCAGTCTGTGGTTGTACTGGGAAGCTTCCTGGTGTGAATGTGTGAGTGTGAACAGGGCGTCTTTGAAAAAGAGAGGATGCCTCTCATTGGAACTCCCCTGTATAATTAAAGGTTAAATAAAAATAAATAAAGGACAATTGCAACAACATACAAACGTAAAGTACAGTATATACAATAGGTGTGTATGGATGTGAGCATGTGGAGTGAATGGATTTACATAAGATGAGGCAAAAAAGTATTTAGTCAGCCACCAATTGTGCAAGTTCTCCCACTTAAAACATGAGAGAGGTCTCCAATTTTCGTCATAGGTATACCTCAACTATGAGAGACAAAATGAGAAAAAAAAATCCAGAAAATCACGTTGTCTGATTTTTAAAGAATTTATTTGCAAATTATGGTGGAAAATAAGTATTTGGTCAATAACAAAAGTTCATCTCAATACTTTGTTATATACCCTTTGTTGGCAATGACAGAGGTCAAACGTTTTCTGTAAGTCTTCACAAGGTTTTCACACACTGTTGCTGGTATTTTGGCCCATTCCTCCATGGAGATCTCCTCTAGAGCAGTGATGTTTTGGGGCTGTTGCTGGGCAACACGGACTTTCAACTCCCTCCAAAGATTTTCTATGGGGTTGAGATCTGGAGACTGGCTAGGCCACTCCAGGGCCTTGAAATGCTTCTTACGAAGCCACTCCTTCGTTGCCCGGGCGGTGTGTTTGGGATCATTGTCATGCTGAAAGACCCAGCCACGTTTCATCTTCAATGCCCTTGCTGATGGAAGGAGGTTTTCACTCAAAATCCCACGATACATGGCCCCATTCATTCTTTCCTTTACACGGATCAGTGGTCCTGGTCCCTTTGCAGAAAAACAGCCCTAAAGGATGATGTTTCCACCCCCATGCTTCACAGTAGGTATGGTGTTCTTTGGATGCAACTCAGCATTCTTTCTCCTCCAAACACGACAAGTTGAGTTTTACCAAAAAGTTCTATTTTGGTTTCATCTGACCGTATGACATCTTCCCAATCCTCTTCTGGATCATCCAAATGCTCTCTAGCAAACTTCAGACAGGCCTGGACATGTACTGGCTTAAGCAGGGGGACACGTCTGGCACTGCAGGATTTGAGTCCCTGGCGGCGTAGTGTGTTACTGATGGTAGCCTTTGTTACTTTGGTCCCAGCTCTCTGCAGGTCATTCACTAGGTCCCCCCTTGTGGTTCTGGGATTTTTGCTCACCATTCTGGTGATCGTTTTGGCCCCACGGGGTGAGATCTTGCGTTTAGCCCCAGATCGAGGGAGATTATCAGTGATCTTGTATGTCTTCCGTTTTCTAATAATTGCTCCCACAGTTGATTTCTTCACACCAAGCTGCTTACCTATTGCAGATTCAGTCTTCCCAGCCTGGTGCAGGTCTACAATTTTGTTTCTGGTGTCCTTTGACAGCTCTTTGGTCTTGGCCATAGTGGAGTTTGGAGTCTTGACTGTTTGAGGTTGTGGACAGTTGTCTTTTATACTGATAACGAGTTCAAACAGGTGCCATTAATACAGGTAATGAGTGGAGGACAGAGGAGCCTCTTAAAGAAGAAGTTACAGGTCTGTGAGAGCCAGAAATCTTGCTTGTTTGTAGGTGACCAAATACTTACTTTCCACCATAATTTGCAAATAAATTCTTTAAAAATCAGACAATGTGATTTTCTGGATTTTTTTTTTCTCATTTTGTCTCTCATAGTTGAGGTATACCTATGATGAAAATTGGAGACCTCTCTCATCTTTTAAGTGGGAGAACTTGCACGATTGGTGGCTGACTAAATACTTTTTTACCCCACTGTATACAGTGGTGTGAAAAAGTGTTTGCCCCTTCCTGATTTCTCATTTTTTTGTGTTTGTCACACTTAATTGTTTCAGATCATCAAACAAAGTTAAATATTAAAGATAGCACAAACACAAAATTCAGTTTTTAAATGGTGTTTATTATTAAGGGTAAAAAAAAAAAAAAAATCCAAACCTACATGGCCCTGTCTGAAAAAGTGATTGCTCCCCCTTTAAAACATAAATTAACTGTGGTTTATCACATCTTTGGAAAGCTGAGTTCAATTTCTCTAGCTACACCCAGGCCTGATTACTGCCACACCTGTTCTCAATCAAGAAATTACTTAAATAGGACCTGCCTGACAAAGTGAAGTAGACCAAAAGATCCTCAAAAGCTAGACATTATGCTGCGACCCAAAGATATTCAGGAACAAATGAGAAACAAAGTAAATGAGATCTATCAGCCTGGAAAAGGTTATAAAGCCATTTCTAAAGCTTTGGGACTCCAGCGAACCACAGTGAGAGCCATTATCCACAAATGGTGAAAACATGGAACAGTGGTGAACCTTCCCAGGAGTGGCCGGTTGACCAAAATTACCCCAAGAGCACAGCGACGACTCATCCAAGAGGTCACAAAAGACCCCACAACAACATCCAAAGAACTGCAGGCCTCACTTACCTCAGTTAAGGTCAGTGTTCATGACTCCACCATAAGAAAGAGACTGGGCAAAAATGGCCTGCATGGCAGAGTTCCAAGACGAAAACCACTGTTAAGCAAAAAGAACATAAAGGCTCATCTCAGTTTTGCCAGAAAACATCTTGATGATCCCCAAGACTTTTGGGAAAATACTCTGTGGACTGATGAGACAAAAGTTGAACTTTTTGGAAAGTGTGTCCCATTACATCCAGTGTAAAAGTAACACAGCATTTCAGAAAAGGAACATCATACCAAGAGTAAAATATGGTGGTGGTAGTGTGATGGTCTGGGGCTGTTTTGCTGCTTCAGGACCTGGAAGACTTGCTGCGGTAAATGGAACTATGAATTCTGCTGTCTACCAAGAAATCCTGAAGGAGAATGTCCAGCCATCTATGCGTGACCTCAAGCTGAAGCGCACTTGGGTTCTGCAGCAGGGCAATGAACCAATATACACCAGCAAGTCCACCCCTGAATGGCTTAAGTAAAACAAAATGAAGACTTTGGAGTGGCCTAATCAAAGTCCTGACCTGAATCCAATTGAGATGCTGTGGCATGACCTTAGAAAGGCGGTTCATGCTCGAAAACCCTCCAATGTGGCCGAATTACCACAATTCTGCAAAGGGGAGTGGGCCAAAATTCCTCCACAGCGCTGTAAAAGCCTCATTGCCAGTTATCGCAAACACTTGATTGTAGTTGTTGCTGCTAAAGGTGGCCCAACCAGTTATTAGGTTTAGGGGGCAATCACTTTTTCACACAGGGCCATGTAGGTTTGGATTTTTTTTACCCTTAATGATAAACACCTTAATTATAAACTGCATTTTGTGTTTACTTGTGTTATCTTGTGTGATCTGAAACATTTAAGTGTGACGAACATACAAAAAAATGAGAAATCAGGGCGGGGACAAACACTTTTTCACACCACTGTATATACATACATATGAACTTAGATCTAAGTGCGTATGCACATATACATACACCTACAGTATACAGAATATATAATTACATACCTTCATACACAAACTCCAACCTACCCTTACACAGGGTTTCCTCTGATAACATTTCTGGGTGGCGGCCCACCTCGCCAGAAAATTTACCGCCACGCTGATAAGGAGATATGAATTTAAGACAAATATATGAAGCAATGACTTTCCGCAAGCGCACACACGAACAGTGTGTGTGGCTGTCATCCACGCGGAGTTTAGAAGCGCCCCACCCATACGAGCTTTCCAGTCAGTTAGCAGGCAGTGTCTCGCTAGCGGCAGCAGCATCTTCATGGAAAAGGAGTGAAAACCGGGAAGTCAAACAGCAGAAATGGACTCTATTTGAAGAGAAACTTTGTGAAGAAGTCCGCCGTTCCTTTGTTGGTGAAAATCCTGGCATGTCAGCGGCTTGGTGCTACCTGTCGGGTGGGGGTGAAACTACAGATGATGGTTGTGTGCATGCGTCAACCACTTGGCCTGGGTAGATGAAAAAAGTGAGCATGTACAGCGCCGCGTGTGTGCCGGGCTCGTCCAAAGCATACGTGGACCAAGGCAGATTAGAGGGGAAATGCAGCATGAATAAGGCTTGACTGTCTAACAGAAACATGAGTTTATTAAAGTGCTTTAAACGTGGGGGGAAAAAAATCAGAAGAGGTATGTAAGCACTGGAGGCATTTATCATGGTTTTAACCCGCTGGAAATGGGAGCAATAACGGAAGAGTTGCTTAACTCAGAGATGTGGTTAGAATTCAAATGCAGCCGGCTTCATATGAAGGGAAAGGCAAGGGGGACTGATGAATTGCTGAGGATATATTTCACCAGCCACTACAATATTATGTTCCCAGTTATGTACCTGGCAAGTTAAGATGACCGAAATTCACAAAGTCAATGACTTTAATCCGTCAGCAGCCTTCAGACAAACTAAATGTGCCAGCATTTGGATTTCAAAATAATGGAGGTTTTTCTTGGCGGTGAGGAGATTTCTAAAAAAAAAAAACCTATAAATATATAAAAATAATATAACAGAAATAACGGCATCCTTGGTCATTTAAGTTAATTTAAATTGTTAAATACAATTTTATTAATATTTTTTTCTTTGGAATGAGAGTTAAATTATTGTTCTGATCTGACTGCAAAGTTATGGTCAAAAATATAAATTGTTATAAGTAAAAAAAAAATAAAAATACCACAGTCTGTTTCAAATTTATTTAAAAAACAGTAATTTTATTTTTAAAAACAGACAAAAATAAGCCATAAAATAATCCACAAATTTATAATAAAGTTTCAAATGTACAAGAAAAGTCAATTTTACAAGAGGAAATTACAAATTTAAGGAAAATGGTTTCAAATTTAGATAAATTTACAGAGAAAAGTAGAAAACTATAAGAAAAGTGTTATAAATTTTGGAAAAAAAACCTCAAACCTTCAAGACTGAAGTCATTACTCAAGTTTTAAGTGGGTGCTCTTTGTACCCTTAACTCGAAATTTTTGGTTGTCTCCTTTAATTTACATGGCACTTGATATTTTCTAACCTGTTTGTATACCACCATAGACAGAGAGAGAAGCTGAATTAGACAGAGCTCAGAGAGGGCAAGATTAGACAGAAGAGAGGAGCCAAGGGGAGGAAAGTGTTCAGGCAGAGGGTCCAGGAGAGGTGAGAGTAGAGGAAGGAGAGAAGGATCACACCAGTAAAAAGTCCAAATACAGGACGTCTGGGTGGGACCCCAACTGGCACAATATTCCAACATTCAAGCCTCGGTTGTACAGTAGTTCAAATTGTTAGTTCCATATGCACAACAGTGGCTCAGGAGGTAGAGCGGGTCATCCAATAACTGGATGGTTGGCGGTTCGAATCCCGCTCTCCCCAGATATCCTGCCGTTATTTCCCTGGGCAAGACACTTTACCCACCTTGCCTCCAGTGTCCATAACACTGGGTGTGAATGTGTATAAATGTTTGGTGGTGCCCGGAGAGGCCGTTGGCCGGATTGGCAGCCACGTTTCCGTCAGCCTGCCCCAGGGCAGCTGTGGCTACAGTAGTAGCTTGCCACTACCATTGTCTGTCTGGAGTGAATGAATAATGTATCTGTAAAAAGCATCTTTGAGTGTCTATGATAAAGCGTTATATAAATCTGATGCATTATTATATGCAAAGTTACTGTGCAAAATTAAAAAAAGAAAAATAGTATAAAATTAACATATTCATAAGTATGTGTTTTCTGCCCCCCCCCCCCCCGCCGAAAAATATGTTGCCACCACTCCAGGGTCTTTAAGCAAGAGGAAACACTGCTTACATTTCCAAGTATTTTTTTTTTATTTAACCTTTGTTTAACCAGGCAAGACAGATTAAGAACACACTCTTATTTACAACTGTATCTGCTAAGAAATATTTAAGAAGTTATAGCACTAACATAGAAAACAATTAAAATGTGACCCCTTGGCCGAAGGCACCCGGCCAATATGACACCATATCACCAGCACAGACAGCCGAGCAAATCATGGAGATCCCGGTCCCCCAAACAGGACTCCACCCTGTGGGGAATAGGAGGGGGGAAATGCTGGAGGAAACCAGCAAATAACCTTGACCAACAATCAAGCCCATCATCCATGAATGCCCACCACCCCACTTCAGGAGTACGGTCCCATCCCAGGAACCCCTGCCTGGTGAAAACAGCCCTGCCCTCCACCCAACAGCAACAAGCCCACAACCCCCAATTACGTGATCCCCTTCCAAGCCAACCCCCGCTAACACCAAAGGGGCTTCACACCATCACAGCCAACCCCCCTAACTAGCTTGGCACCGGCAGGGCCACCCCAAACGGGGTGCATCCAGGAAGGGCGAGCCAGAGGAAAACCCTTCAAGAGGCACAGGAAGGGAGAAGAGAGGAGACCCACCAAAACACCAGCCAGCTGCCACCCCACCACCTGGCACAATAAGCGCAGCCACCCCACACCAAACACACCCCCACACCTGACAGAGTGCGCATCTACATCCACTGTCCGCACATATGAGGGGGAAGCACTGCAGGGAGTGGGGGTGGCAATGAGGAGTCACAAGACCAGGAGGGCTTCATTTTTAACAGAAAAATCAAAAAGGTGCCCAAAATGCATGCTGACAAGCCCTAAAATTTCTGGGAGACTGTCCTTTGGACTGATGAGACAAACCTGGAGCTTTTTGGTCAATCACATCATCTCTATGTTTACAGAGGGAGAAATGAAGCTTTCAAAGAAAAGAACTCCATACCTACTGTGAAATATGGAGGGGATTCTTTTTTGGGGGGGTGAGGGGGCAGCTTTGCTCCATCTGGCACAAGGAACTTTGAATCTGTGCCGGGAACAATGATGTCTCGAGACTACTGAGGCATCCTGGAGTCAAACATACAGATGGTAGACATCTCATTGTGAAGTATGGAGAAGGCTTGTTGGGAGTGATTGCTGCTAAAGGTGGTGCTACAAAATATTAAATTAAAGGGCACTATCTTTTTATCCATGCCGTTTTTGTTTGTTTAATTGCATTTATGCAGTATTACACAAGAGTGAATATACAAATTGTGGGTGTGATGCTGCTTGTGCCTGCTGCATAGCCTGATTCTGTTGGAGGTTTCTTCCTGCTAAAAGGGAGCTTTTCCTCTCAACCGTTGCCAAGTGCTTGCTCACAGGGGTACCCCTGATTGCTGGGGCCTTTCTGCAATTGTGGGGTTTCCCCTACAGTTGAAAGTGGTATGAGATGACTGTTGTTGTGAAATAGCTCTATATAAATAAAACTGGGTTGAATTGAATTGAATACCTGTTGAGTCGGTACTTCAGAAGATCAAAACGTATCCAATGCCAGTTGCCAGAACCATCGGTAGTCTTCATCTTCTTCTTTTAGATTTGATTGGTGGTTGGCAACCAGCTTACAGGTGCATTACCGCCATGTACTTCACTCTATCATCACTCTATATATCTTGGCCGTGGCAACTCACCATTGGTAGTCAGCCGATAGCTAGTAGTTAGCATGCTAGCGATTGAGCACATGCTAGCAATTTAGCACATTTTGCTTGCTTTTCATTGCATTTTTAGATGAAATGAAGAGTCCATCACTACAAAGGTATTGTGGTTTGTTAATCGAGACAATAAATCAAACTCTAGCACTGCCTATTGTTTTTTTAAACAGACATGAAATGGCTTAATGACGGGCAGAAGGAAACGGTTGTTTTCAAAAGGGTGGGACTTCCGGGTCACGGATGTATAATTTCTTGTCAAACAGTGCCTCACTGTGGAAATTAAAGTATCCAAAGCAGTACAGCAATTGTCAGAGAGTTGATAGAAAAATACTGTTAGGAATTAATGGTTACTAGAACACCTTTGAAGTGGAGTGATACATATCAGTGAAATTGGAGTGCAGTTATTGCGGATTATTGTAACTTCTGGAATCCCTATTGTCCAATCAAATTGCTCGGTTGGAACTAACTATTGTATAAAAATTATTCAACTGAATCAGTGATCAAAAGCAAAGTCTGATTTGTATTACGGTATACAGTATATGATATGATAGACAATAAGGGGAGGCATTAAACTTCAGTTTCATATTATTTCTGATGTAGTTGTGTTTGTTGGTTTTTGTGAAAGGGTGCCACCAATTTTGTCCATGTCTATATAATGGGATTACAAATTACAAAAATATGGCGATTGATGTCATTCCAGTCGTGTTTTGAAAGGAAAATTTAAGATAAATTCCCAAGAATCGTCCGGAGTATGTGGTCAGTGATTACACCGTAGGCTGTTTTCATCTGTAACTGTTTCATAAAATGGTTTTCTGTTCCTGGTTACTCTGTTGTAGTTTATGTTTTCAGTAATAGTTTTTTGAGTGTTTTGACAGAAGCAGCATTTTTCTGAACAGCTTGTGTTTATTCGGGGAACAGTGGGAGGTTGGTGATTCTGCTGGCTTGGTCTGACACTGGATTTCTAAATCAGCGCTGTTGAATTTAAATTAGCTCCCAACAGTCTTGGGCATCTTGGATTCTTTTTGTTGTAGTTGCTGTTTTGTTTTTTTTCCACTGCTGTTTTTTAATCTTTTGCCCTCTGTGAAGGAACAGTTTGCTCATTCCTAAAGTATCAGATGGCACAGAATTGTTTTACTCAGTGTATTGTTATTTTTAAGATACAAAATACAATACACAGACATGGGTAGAGTAGCCAGAAATTGTTCTTTAGTAAAAGTAAGCTTTACTTGATGGTATTTATTACTCAAGCACAAGTAAGAGTATTTACTCTTGAATTTATGGCCCTTTTCTCATTTTATTTCATAAATTTGTGACCTTTTTACTCATAAAAGGAACCTATTTACTTTTCTTTATGGATTTTAAACTTTTTTACAGAAATGTGCAATTCTTTGCAACACAAGCAGGCGCTCTGTGTATTCCTGTGGCTGAATACTGTGTGGTTTTTTTGTGTGTTTTACTGCATACAAACTAAAGTGGGATTTATGCATCCACATCACATCAACGCCATTACCGACATCTGTTGCAGATGCAGTGACAGGCAATTTTCTCTTGTGTGTTGGATGAAATGCATTGTTCCTTTGTCAAAATGGGTTTCAGCTGATGTGTAGAGTTATTTGTGTTCATGTGTTTTTGTTTATGAAATAACGATGGGCAAGAGCAGATTGTGATGGAGTTGGAGCTAATAAATGTTAAGGAAAAACAACTTTTCTTACGACCGTTGCACAGAGGAAGAAGAGAAGAAGTCAGCGAAAACAGTGCATGTGACCACTTCCGCTGCCGTTATTTGACAACCTGTGTAATTACTGGGGTTATGACGAGCCACAAAATGTTCCACATTTTCTTACTTCTTCTTTTTTTTTTTTATTTGTTTATTTGTCAGGGACAGTGCAATAAACATAGACAAAAAAGAAAATCTGATGTGTTGCACAGAGAGTGTATAGCATTAAGCTAGTTTGCAACTCTTGTCCCTGGATGGGCTTTAGAGAAAAGAAACAGATAAAAAGAGGAAAAAAATGAAGAAAAAACAAAATGAAAACAGTATAAACGTTATCCACATACATCAATGCAAACAAAATTATAAATACACAATATAAAAACCTGATTCACATTTGCCTGTTACAGTAAAATGCCTGTTACACATTTGCCTTCCCTTCTTCACTCACACCCTGCAGACAGTCATTTCATACATGGGTACATTCTTGTTTACTTTTCAGCCAGTTTTTAACCTTTGTAGTAAATGTTTTAAAATCCGTTATTATTTTGATTTCATTTGGCATTGTGTTCCAGATATGACTGCCCTTTATAGAGAAAGCTGTTTGTCCAAATGTGGTTCTGCGGTGGGATATTTTACAGTTGTTGTTAACAGAACTCCTGGTGGCTCTGCTGCTGTCCTGTCTTTGGATGAATCCAACAAGTGGCTCGGGCGCTGATTTATGGAAACATTTGAAAATTAATTTCAGAAAACAAAGGTCAGTGTCCTCAATATTCTTTTGAATTTGGACCGTTGTTTAACTGACTCACCTAAGAAGTTGTGCCGCCGTGAACAGGCAGTGCGGAGCAGTGGCGAGAACCAGGAAATGTGAAGAAGGAGACAAAGCGTAGCAATCACAGCTCTTAGGGCCTGCGTCACCGAAGTACACCTCTACTTTTCTGGAGAGGTGCACGTCGCTGCTGTGTCATCGCTTCTGCATCAACACTGTCGCAGCTGCGTCACATTAACACAGGTGCATAACTTGCGCTTAATACTGCCACTCATGATTTGTAATGGCCCTGAATTATGTTCTGTGACATCATGCACTCTATATGCTAATGGCAGCATCTGTTATGGATACATTAAACCATGTCCCCATTAAAATAATGTCCCTCACCTCCCTTTTCGATGCAAGTTCCTGTAGTAGATGGTCCGGTTTGTTTTCTAGGGACTGGACATTGTCAAACAGAACTAATGGAAACGGTGTTTGCTCGGTGTTAGCCTTTAGCTTAGCTATTAGCCCTCCTTGGCAACCATGCTTCCACCTGTCCTCTCTTCTCCATTGGCCTCTTCTCTCCAGTATTCAGGTCAGTATTGTACAGCGATACACTCCAGTAAGCTGATTTGAACACCCACAATTAAATAAAATGAGGAGTTTGTGCCATGAATTGGGCTTCACACATGTCTGTTTTGAGTCACACCATGGACTGATGGAAACAGTACCCACGTTTCTGAGTTCCACTTTTTTCACTCCACTGTCATTAATCGCGATTAAAAAAAAAATTGCTGGCATTAAATAAGGCGTTGCATTTATGCACAATTAACTTGTTAATGCCTTCACTAATTTATGTATACACACTATATATTGTTTTTTTTCATTATCTTCTCCTAACAAACAAACAAAAACTTAAATCTTTTCTTTTTGGTTTTCACATGATTTATCTCCAGTGTTTTCTTTTTCTTAAATTAGCAGCTTTTCTCGAAAATTTACGAGAAAAAAGTAGAAAATTTATAACTTTTTCCTCATAATTTTTCTATTACTTTCCCAATAAATTTAGCATTTTATCTGTAAATTTTTGACTTTTAAAAATAAAAAAATAACAGATGAGTAAATGAGTGACTGTCATTCTTGTAAATTTTCAATTTTTTCCTTGTGTATCTGCTACAAAATTTGTGGCCTTTTTCTACTAAATTGGTGATTGTTTTTTGCTTGTATTTTTTTTTACTTTTTTTCTTGTACATTTGCAGCTCTTAAATTTATGATTTCTTTTCTTATTTAAGTTTCTTCAAAGCTAGATGAATTTGTAAAAAGTGCTGCACTTTAAATGATTGAATAGCAGTTTGCAGCATTAATCATTTTTCTTTGAAACACTAAACTACACTTTGCTTAGATGTTTTGTTTATTGTATTCTTTGATGAATATTGCTCTCGGTCTTTCATTTCCTCCTGCCTTTAAGCTTTTCATTAAAATCATGGTGCGCACTTATTTGGAGCTGGAACCCCTTTAGGCTTTGGTCTCCAGCTGTTGTGAGTAGATAGTGACTGTTTAATATGCTGCAGTCCATTTTGATTTGTATTTCTAGAGGATATCTACCAATTAGAATACAGTTTGAGTGAGATTTTTGGGGGATTTATAGAATAATAAAACAATAACTAGTTATTTTCTGCATCAAATTTAAACCCTTAAATATCCCTAAAAATGAAATCTAATCCTTTCAGTTCTCTTTAAAGAGCCCCTATTCTCTTTTTGTGGTTTCCCTTTATTTTAGTGGTAGGATTTTTGTGACATTATATGGTTTTCACAGACCAAAGTCTTCCTGCACAGGAGTTCTCCTCTCCCACAAAAACTAGGACTACAACTCTGAGAGAAGCACCTTGTTTGGATTGGCTGATCCCTTCTGTGAGGTTATCACGTCATTACTTAACAGACCTGATACAGACCTGCCTCTTGGATAATCTGGTACAACCTCTAGAGCAGGGGTCTGCAACCTGTGGCTGTGGCGGCACATGCGGCTCTTTTGATAGATAGTGGCTCCCAAAGGCCTTGAAAAAAGAATCATGCATTTCCAAGAAAAGAAGCAATAAATTTACAAGAAAACATTAGAAAAATATCCTAAAAGCAGAAAATGAGAAAATCTGATATCTTATGCAAAAAAAAAACCTCACAAGTTTAGGGGAAAATTTTGCAATTTTCTGATTAAACCACACCCATAAATTTGTAAGAAAAAAGTCAAAATTTCTGGAAAAGAAATCACAAATTTACTGGAAAAAGTTGGAATTTTATGAGAAAAATGTAACGTATTTATGTAAGAAAGGCTGCAGTTTTACCCATGAAAGGTAATATATTTGCAAAAAAAATATGATAAATTTATGAGAATAGCTGAAAATTCACGAAAAAATTAATTCTCAATTTAAGGAAAATGTTGCAATTTTATGAGGGGAAAAACACCCACAAATTGACAAGAAAAAAGTCACAAATTTGCCTGAAAAAGCTACAGTTTTATTAGAAAATGGTTGCAAATTTATATGAAAAACTGCAGCATTTTTATTAGGGATGAGCCGATCCGACCCACTGTATCGGTATCGGGCTCAATCCAGGCAAAATGGCTGGATCATATCGGTAAGGAACAAAAGTAATTTACTGATACAGTACATTAATAATAACAAAATGAAGGCGCAAACATGTTCTCAGTCGTGCAGCTTCTCTAAACACAGGCAACAAGTGTCACATCACTGGAGCCTATCTGTGGGACTCACCTCAGTATGTTGCTGTGTGGTACCAGCATTTACAATTTTACACCACCAGCTTGATAAAACACTTGCAAAAGTATCACGGCAAAGGAGTATGCTGAATTCTGTCAAGAACTGAGCAGAAGGACGTGTGTCACGGAGCAAGAGCTTCTGTTTTTCCAGCTCAGGAGGCGGGACGCTAAAAGTGAAACCTAAAAAGAACGAAACGGTCATGAAGCGCCTCTATGAGGCAAAGAGAAACAGACTCAAGTGCTGAATTACACCCATGACATATTTATTAAAGAAAAGAACTGAAGTTCCAAAAATTGCGCAAACATACAAAAATGCAAACAAGAGCAAACTTACATTTGGCGTCCCTGGGCCAACACTGCCCAGCGGACGCAGAAAAAGATTGGATCACACGAATGAGACGTGATAGTAGATTACATGAATGAAACGTGGTAAGCGACATGCAATGGTGCAGTGAGGAACGACTGACCAAGAGCAGACTAAATACAAAGCTGATAATGAAACAAGTGCCCACAGGTGTGACTGCACCTGAGCGGAAGGGAAGGAGAGCATCCTAATGGGAATTGGAATCAGATGATGATGATGAGGGGGGAGTAGTTGAGCTGGCAGTCTGACAGGCAACGCCAACACAAAGTGCAGACCCAAATGTGCCGTCTGACAGCTGACAGTCAGAGAACCAATACAAGAAATAAACTCAGAAACAGACTGGAAAATAAATTGCAAACAAAACAGGACAAGACACAAACAAGTTAAACAATAACAAGGAAAAATGGGAGACAATATGAAAACTCAAAAAGGCATAACAATACACAGATAAATATGAAAATAGAGGAAAGTCATGAAGCTGAGTTGGGGGAAAATCCAACTCAGTTCATGACAGAAACTGAAAGTAAAAACCAGACTGGAGCGTACCTTTCGGGGGAGAGTCTTACAGTTAATGAGAGGTAGGTGGCAGGAACATAAATAGCAATTTTTTTTGTATTTTTGTATTTTGTTTGTATTTTGTATACTTTATTAATCCCAGAGGGTGCAAGGCTACATGAACATGAAATGGAACAGGAATGACTTCAATATAACAGTAAACCTAAAAACTAAGAATGGACAGAGAATAATATCAGAAACACTACTAAATAAACCGAGGACCAGAATACTTATGATAATAATAATAATAATAATAATAATAGATCCACCTCATGGATCGTCACCTTATTGTGGTGGGGGGTTTGCATGCCCCAATGATCCCAGGAGCTATGTTGTCCGGGGCAATTTGCTTCTGATAGGGTCACCCAAGCAAAACTGGTCTTGGGTGAAGGGCCAGACTAAGAACGATCCAACAGACTCTCATGATAAATTCTAGATCAAGGAGTCAGTGTACCCCGGTCGGTATGGGGTTACCGGGGCCCCACCCTGGAGCCAGGCCTGGGGGAGGGGCTCGATGGCTAGTGTCTGGTGGCCGGGTTTCCACCCATGGGACCGGGCTGGGCTCAGCCAGAAGGAGTTACATGGGTCCGCCCTCCAGTGGGCTCACCACCTGCAGGAGGGATCATGGGGGTCCGGTGCTATGTGGATTAGGTGGCGGTCAAAGGCGGAGACCTTGGCGAACTGATCCCAGGCTTTCTAAACTGGCTTTTGGTACATGGAATGTCACCTCTCTGGTGGGGAAGGAGCCTGAGCTGGTGCACGAGGCTGAGCGGCCTCATCTCAACACACAGCTCCGGTTCCGGAACCAGTCTCCTGGAGGGGGGCTGGAGCTTGGCCTTTTCTGGAGTTGCCCCGGGCAAGAGGCGACGAGCAGGGGTGGGTATTCTTGTATCCCCCCACCTTGCTGCCTCTATATTGGAGTTTTCCCCAGTGGATGAAAGTGTTGCTTCCCTGCGCCTTCGGGTTGGGAAACGGGTCCTGATCATCATTTGTGCCTATGCACCAAATGATGTTTCAGAGTACCCACCCTTTTTGGAGTCTATGACTGGGGTGCTGGAGGGTGCTCCTCTTGGAGACTCCATTGTCCTACTGGGGGACTTCAATGCGCACATGGGCAACGACAGTGAGACCTGGAGGGGAGTGATTGGGAGGAACGGCCTGCCCGATCTGAACCCGAGTGGTGTTCAGTTATTGGACTTCTGTGCTAACCACAGTTTGTCCATAACGAACACCATGTTCAGGCATAAGGGTGTCCATATGTGCACCTGGCACCAGGACACCCTAGGTCGCAGGTCAATGATCGATTTTGTTATTGTGTCATCAGACCTGCGACCATATGTCTTGGACACTCGGGTAAAGAGAGGTGCAGAGCTGTCAACTGATCACCACCTGGTCGTGAGTTGGATCCGATGGCAGGGGAGGATGCCATTCAGACCTGGTAGACCCAAACATATAGTTTGCACCTGCACCTCCAGCACCTCCAGCCACCAGTCTGTCAAGTTGATCAAGTTTGCGGACGACACCACCCTCATCGGGCTCATCTCCAACGGCGACGAGTCCGCCTACAGGAGAGAGGTGGCCCAGCTGGCGTCCTGGTGCAGCAATAACAACCTGCAGCTGAACGCTCTGAAGACAGTGGAGATGATTGTAGACTTCAGGAAAGTCACTACTCCTCTGCCCCCCCTCACCCTCTCAGGCTCTCCCATCACCACTGCTGATTCCTTCCGCTTCCTAGGCACTACCATCACCAGGGACCTCAAATGGGAGCTGACCATCAGCTCACTCATCAAAAAAGCCCAGCAGAGGATGTTCTTCCTGCGGCAGCTGAGGAAGCTCAAGCTACCCACCAAGATGTTAGTGCAGTTCTACACAGCCATCATCGAGTCCATCCTCACCACCTCCATAACCGTGTGGTACGCAGGAGCCACTGCCAGGGACAGACTAAGGCTGCAGCGCGTCGTGCGCACTGCTGAGAAGGTGATCGGCTGCAAGCTCCCATCTCTCCAGGATCTGTACATCTCCAGGACCCGGAGGCGTGCTGGCCGGATCATAGCCGATCCCTCACACCCTGGTCATGTACTGTTTGCCCCCCTCCCCTCTGGTAGAAGACTTCGGTCCATCCAGACTAAAACCTCCCGTCACATGAACAGCTTCTTCCCCTCTGCCATTAGACTGCTGAACACTAAGTGACTCTCGTGCACCATGTACAGCAGCTCAACCAGACTCATGTCAATCATCACTGTTTTCTTCCTGCATTACCGACTGCACTATATAGTTCTCCACAGTATCTGCTGCTGGCTAATATATATATATATTTTAACTGTTGACCAGTATCACTTAATCTTATCCTACACTTTATTACATGTATAGTTTATTTCTCTTATCTTATCATGTTTAATGTTGCAGCATTGTACCGAGACAAATTCCTAGTTTGTGTACTACATGAACAATGGCAATAAACCTGATTCTGATTCTGATTCTGATTCTGAGGGTGTGCTGGGAACGTCTGGCTGAGGCCGCTGTCCGGGAAGTCTTCAACTCCCACCTCCGGAAGAACTTCAACCACATTCTGAGGGAGTCTGGAGATATGGAGTCTGAATGGGACATGTTCTCCACCTCTGTTGTCGAAGCAGCGGCCCAGAGCTGTGGCTGCAAGGTGGTTGGTGCATCTCGTGGTGGCAACCCCCGAACCAAGTGGTGGACACCAGTGGTGAAGGGGGCCATTAAGCTGAAGGAGGAGTCCTATCAAGCTTGGTTGGCTTGTGGGACTCCCAAAGCAGCTGAGGTGTACCGGCAGGCCAAGCGGAGTGCAGCACGGGTGGTTGCTGAAGAAAAAACCCGGGTATGGGAGGAGTTCGGTGAGGCCATGGAACAAAACTTTCGGTTGGCCTCGAAGAGATTTTGGCAAACTGTCCGGCGGCTCAGGAGGAGAAAGCAGCTCCCTGTCCACACTGTGTATGGTGCGGATGGGGCGCTGTTGACTTCGACTGGGGATATCATCGGGCGGTGGAAGGAATACTTCAAGGATCTCCTCAATCCCACTGATACGCCTTCCACAGAGGAAGCAGGGTTTATGGACGAGGGGGATGACTCGCCTATCACAGGGGCTGAGGTCGCCAAAGTAGTTAAAAATCTCCTTGGTGGCCGGGCCCCAGGGGTGGACAAGAGTCGCCCTGAGTACCTCAAGGCCCTGGATGTTGTAGGGCTGTCATGGTTGACATGCCTCTGCAACATTGCATGGATGTCGGGGGTAGTGCCTTTGGCATGGCAAACCAGGGTGGTGGTTCGTCTCTTCAAAAAAGGGGACCGGAGGGTGTGCTCCAACTTTAGAGGGATCACACTCCTCAGCCTCCCTGGGAAGGTCTATGCCAAGGTACTGGAGAGGAGAGTCCAGCCGTTGATCGAACCTCGGATTCAGGAGGAGCAATGTGGTTTTTGTCCTGGCCGTGGCACATTGGACCAGCTCTTTACCCTCTCGAGAATCCTCGAGGGTTCGTGGGAGTCTGCCCAACCAGTTTACATGTGTTTTGTGGACTTGGAGAAGGCATTTGACCGCGTCCCTCGTGGTTTTTTGTGGGGGGTGCTTCGGGAGTATGGGGTATCGAGCTTGTTGTTACGAGCTATTCGGTCTCTGTATGACCGTTGTGAGAGTTTGGTTCGTATTGTCAACACTTGGTCGGACTCATTCCCAGTGAGAGTTGGACTCCGCCAGGGCTGCCCTTTGTCACCGATCCTATTCATAATTTTTATGGACAGGATTTCTAGGCGCAGCCAGGGAATGGAGGGCGTCATGCTTGGTGACCACAGGATCTCATCTCTGTTGTTTGCAGATGATGTCCTGTTGGCTTCATCCAGCAATGACCTACAGCTCTTGCTGGGATGGTTTGCTGCTGAGTGTGAAGCGGCTGGGATGAGAATCAGCACTTCCAAGTCCGAGTCCATGGTCCTCAGCTGGAAAAAGGTGGCTTGTCCTCTCTGGGTTGGGGACATGCTCCTGCCCCAAGTGGAGGAGTTTAAGTATCTTGGGGTCTTATTAACGAGTGAGGGGAAAAAGGGAGTGAGAGATTGACAGATGGATCGGAGCAGCATCTGCAGTGATGCGGATGTTGTACCGGTCTGTTGTGGTGAAGAGGGAGCTGAGTTCTAAGGCAAAGCTGTGGATTTACCAGTCAATCTACGTTCCTACTCTCAGCTATGGTCACGAGCTTTGGTTAATGACAGAAAGAACAAGATCGCGGATACAAGTGGCTGAAATGAGCTTTCTCCGGAGGATTGCTGGACTCACCCTCAGAGATAAGGTGAGGAGCTCAGTCATCCGGGAGATGCTCAGAGTAGAGTAGTCAGTTGAGGTGGTATGGGCATCTGATTAGGATGCCTCCTGGACGCCTCCCACTTGAGGTGTTTCGGGCACGTTCCACTGGGAGGAGACCCCGGGGCAGACCCAGGATTCGGTGGAGAGACTATGTCTCCCAGCTGGTCTGGGAATGCCTTGGTATCCTCTCTGAAGAGCTGGAGCATGTGGCTGGGGAGAAGGAAGTCTGGGCTTCTCTGCTTGAACTGCTGCCTCCGTGACCCGGACCTCCGGAAAAGCGGTAGAAGATGGATGGATGGATGGATGGATGGATAATAATGGATAACAAAAATATAACTTAAAGGGTTAGTTCCTTTATTTTCAGATCTACAGCATTTTTTTACCTCATGCATAAAGCGGCACTTTGAATTTCATCTGAATGTTTACTTAAATAGCTTCAAAGTCTTGTATAAACTTGCGCTTAGAACTTCAGAATGCATGTTTACATGGTGCTGACCAGTGAAATGCTGCCAATGTTGCAAAGTTTAAAATAAAAAAGCAGCAGCATTGCTGAACTGAGTCAAATTTGTAATATATTCTTTGACGTTTAGATTTCTGTTTTTATATGTGTACAAAATGCTGCTAGCCATTAACAAAGTATGTTCTGTACTTTTGTAGTTTTAAATAAGAGAGACAGTATCGGGTTTGGATCAGTATCAGCCAATACTCAAAGTCACAGTATTGGTATCGTCTTGAAAAAGTGGTATCGGCTCATCCCTAATTTTTATCTGAAAAATGTAACAATCAGATCAGAAAATCTTATGAGAAAAGCAGAAGATTATGTCAAAAATACCAAAATTTATGGAAACAAGCTTATAACTTTATTGGGGAAAAATGTCACAAATTTATATAAACTGGAGTGGTGGCCTAGAGGTAGAGCATCCGCCCCACAACCAGGAGGCCAGGGTTCAAGTCCCGGTCAGGTCATGCCAAAGACCATAGAAAAATGGAGCTTCCTGCCATCCATCTTGGTGCTCAGCAAAAATGGAACAGAGGAGGGAAATGTTGGTTACCCAGCCACAGGGGGTGCACAAGCCAGTATGCTCCCTGTGCTGGTCCCAAGCCCAGATAAATGGGCAGGGTTGCGTCGGGAAGGGCATCTGGCGTAAAAATCCTTGCCAAATCTACATGCGGATCATCGTGATATCAGGTGATGATATGCTGTGGCAACCCCGAAAGGGAATAGCCGAAAGACACAAAAGTCTCAAATTTACATGGGAAAAGGTCTTTAATTTTACTTCACAAAGGTATTAAATTTGCAAAGAAAAAATGGCAAATTTAGAAAAAAAAATAGCTAAACATATTTACGTCAAAAACATAGATTTTGACAAAGAAATACAGTTTGATGAAGGAAACACCCACACAATTTTAAAAGGAAAAAAGCCACAAAGTTTTTGCAAATATTAAAAAAAATACTTGAAAAAGTAGTAATTTTGTGAGGAAAAAGGTAACAAATTTACATTTTAAGAAAGCTGCAAATTTATAAGAAAAAACTCTTAATCCTAATGTTGTCAAATCAGATTGTAGTTGTAATTCTGCTGTTTTCCCTTAGTTTTCAGACTCAGATATTTTTGCGGCTCCATGCAGATTTTTTATGCAAAAATCACTAACAGTGGCTCTTTGTGTAGTACAGGTTGCCAACCCCTGAGGAAGAGGAAGTTTCCCACTGAGTCTCAGAGCTTACATAGCTGAAGTGCAGCTAGCTTAGCTAGCAGTCTGACCGTGGTTTTTAGAGCTCTTCTCTGTAAATTCTGGTCACCCAATTAGACATCTGTTGTCCCAGCTTGTTTGTTAATCCATAGTTGATAATATATCTCACATTGTTCTGGCCTCTTTTGTTGTTTTGTTTTTTCCCGGCATGATACGGGTACCAGCACAATTAGTATTGCAGCGTGAATCTACTTGGCCAGCGATTTTATGACTATTTTTTGTAAATTGTATTTGCTGTAATAGGCCAGCTCGTTCATTATTCTACAGTCAATATCTTGTGTCAGTCTGGATTATTTTATTATGTTTTGGCAGTGATAGCTGGACACCTCCTTGATTAGGAATTGTTGTCTGCTGTTGGCAGAGTTAGCCACTCACGTATTCAGGGCTGCTTCTGTGCTTATTACACCCCAGGGATTGGCTGTCATGATCCTGAGCACGGGTGGTGAGCAAGTTGTAGTAGTCACTTTCTGTATTTCTGCATCTTTGTTTATTTTGTATTTAATTTGGTTTGTTGTATTTTGTACGTCTAGTTATTTTCCTGTGTTTATATTTGTCTTTGCCCTTAAATCTCCTCTTGTAGTTTTGTATCATTAGCTCTGGTTGGTTTTGTATTGCTTATTATTCTTACCCTCTCCCTAGGTCCCTCTGTTAAGTGTATTCTTGTTCATTGGATTATTTCTTGATTTTCGTTTGTCACGGTTTGTGCTTTTATTTTGACAGTCCTTTTTTATTTCCTGCTGTCAAGGCCTGTTCACGGGTTTTGACAGCTGTCAGCTGTTGACCTGGTTATTTCCTCACTCTTGTGACCCACACCTGTCATTCATTGGTTCATTCCCATTTACCTATTTAAGGATATGGCAACATTTCCTTGTTGCCGTGTCCTACTGTAAGCTTCCTCAGAGGTATCTGCCGTCACTCTGAGTGAATGGTTTTTCCTCGCAGAGGTGAACGGGTGGGCTCCGCCGTGTGTTACTTGGTCTGACAACTGCAGCTAAAAGCTAATGTTAGCCTCAAACATGGTGTCACCATCAAAACACAGGTCTCAGAGAAATTACAAAAATGGGGGCAGGGTGAGCCACTTTATCATGGTGGAGCGGTTTGCATGTCCTAATGATCCCAGGAGCTATTGTTGTGGATTTTAATTTTACCTATAAATGTCCCCTTGATCTGGTGAATAAAGAAGAAAGCTGTAGTCCCAAGATGCTTTTTTAGTGATTTATTTTCATGATGGTTAAGAAAGGAAAAGACACATAACGCTGCGCACAGACAGTGCCACGGGGAAGATCTCCAGAGTCTCAGAGTGAGTGCAGAGATTAATACTGTGAGACAAAAATAGATAAGCATGGAATGCTGAGTCAAAAGTAAACAGAGCGTTCTTGTGCAAAGTGGAGCCTCAGATATGCTGTGTCTTGGAACATAATAACAAGGACACAGTGTAATAATGAAATATTCAATAAAGGAATCTTTGACACTATGTTGTTAAGGGCATGTTGCTCTTGGTAGGGTCTCCCAAGATTCTCCCAAAAGCAGTCCAGTAGAGCCCAATGAAAAAATTTGTATAAAGGTCCGAGTGAGGAGCCACATGGGTCCCGCCCTTCACTGGGCTCACCACCTGCAGGAGGGATCATGGGGATCACGGTGCTGTGTGAACCAGTCAGCAGTCTGGCCTTCTCTGCTTGGACTGCTGTCCCCACAACCTGGACCCCAGATGAGTGGTAGAAGATGGATGGATGGATGGGCAGGGTGAGCTGGGGCTCATTAGCATTTAAAGCAGTATGCACAAAACAGCTCATTTTGGGTAGAGAGCTCCTTCCCCGTGTGTAAAATGGTACTGTAATAATTAAGCCCTAGGGTGTTTTGACCAAAGCGTGTTGCAGACATTTCGTTCTTACCTATGGGAGCTGTGTCAACATGTGGAAAGTAGACCATATTTTGACTCTCTAAGTGGAGTTTTACAGTCATTTAACCTGCCTTTTTCCTCTTTAAACAGTCATCAAAGTGATGCTGACCACCACCTTCTTCCTAGTGACTTTGTTTGCTTTGTGAATACAGATATAATCCATAAATACACATTAGGTGAAATCTCTTAGTTGACAAATGAATGAAAAGCTGGATGTTGAAGGTAATCCGTGGCCCAGCGTAAACTGCCATGTTTTAATACGGAAGGCTAAAGGATCAGCAGACTGACTGCTGGTCCGTTCCTGCCTCCAGCTCTGATCTGCCTGTCAGGCGTTATCACAGCACGTGGTCTGGTACCGTCAGTCTGTGTGTGTGTGTTTGTGTTTGTGTGATTACTTGATGAGAAACAAGGATGCAAAACTGAGAGAAGGATGTTTCGGAGATCCCCAAGGTGCAGAATTGGGTGCTTTGATTTCAGCGAGGAGGGGCTCAGCCGAGCATTTCTCTCTGCTCCAAGGTGACTTTTTTGTTTGTACTTTGTAGCGTCGTTTACGTGTAGCACATATATGAAATTATATTACTATTTTAGAACGTCTTTAAAAAGGATCATTGCGTCTTTATTCAGTGTGCAGTTATAGGTACAATCTTATGTTAATTCAGTAAGGTAAACATTTTTGTTACATAATCATTACACATAGATGCTTCTTTTTTGATTTAATGTTGAAAATTTTGACTTCTAGTTCATGAAAATCAGAAGTCCATTGTTTCAGGTTAATAGAATATTTCCTAAGATGAGTTAAAAACGATGGTTTGCAATACATAAATGTCTAGTTTCTGGAAATTATATTTATGTACTCAGTACTTGGTTGGTATTCCTTCATCATGAATCACTGCATCAATTTGAGATATTGGATATGTGATTTTCATGACGTATAAGCCATAGATTTGTAGAATATGTATGAAGGTTTATATTTTTAAAAATAAATAAATAAAATAACCTTTCTGCAAATTCCCCTTTTTTAGCTGCACAGGTATGCTGTCAGTGTCTTGTATTTTTCATTTTTGTGTGGATTTAATTGATTTAAAGCAGGACGCGGATGACATTCCTGCTGCATGTTCGTAATCAGAGTGTTCCTGTTTCACATTAATCCGAGCCTCTCTCTGGCAGAGGTGTGGGACAGAGTGTGTCAGTGGAACGTGTGCCCGGTTAATCCCACATGTAGGAGAAATTACAGAATCCGGCGTGAATGTGGGGCAGATTGCAAAGTGCCATTTGCACACACTTTTCACTGTTAGCACTGCTGCCTCACAGCTGGGAGGTTCCTACTTTGGCCTTTCTGTGTGGAGTTTGAAAGTTCCTCACGTTCTGATAAGGGTTTACTCAAGCTTCTCGGGTTTCCTCCCACAGTACAAGCACCTGTAATACAAACAATAATTCCAGTGAAATTGGAATGTTGTGTAAAATGTAAATAAAAACAGAATACAATGATTTGTAGATCCTTTTCAACCTATATTCAACTGAATACACTACAAAGAGAAGCTCCTTAATGTTCATACTGATAAACTTTATTGTTTTGGGGTTTTTTTTGAAAATACTTACTCATTTTGAATTTGATGCCAGGAACATATTCCAATTTTTCAATCAAATTCCAAAATACTGGGAAAGTTGAGGAATGTTCCAAAACCACCTCTGTGGAACACTCCACAGGTGAACAGGTTAACAGGAAAGGGGTGATTGTCATGATTGGGTATTAAAGGAGTATTCTCAAAGGCTCAGTTGTTCACAAGCAAGGTTGGGGCGAGGTTCACCACTTTGTGAACGGCTACATGAGCAAATAGTCCAACAGTTTCTCAACGTATGATTGCAAGGAATTTAGGGGTTTCATCATCTACAGTCCATAATATCATCAGAAAATTCAGAGAATCTGGAGAAATTTCTGCACATAAGTGGTAAGCGTGAAAACCATCATTGAATGTCTGTGACCTGCAGTCCCTCAGGCAGCACTGCATTAAAAATCATCATTCTGTCAAGGATATTACCACATGGGCTCTGGAACATTTTGGAAAACCACTATCAGTTAACACAGTTCATCGCTACATCTACAAGTGCAAGTTAAAACGCTACCATGCAAAGCCAAAGTCATATATCAACAACACCCAGAAATGCTGCCGGTTGCTCTGGGCCTGAGCTCATCTGAGAATTTTTTATTTGTTTTATTTAACCTTTATTTATACAGGGGAGTTCCAGTGAGAGACAACCGCTCTTTTTCAAGGACGCCCTGTTCACACTCAAACAGTTACACACCTGGAAGCTGCCCAGTACAACCACAGACTGACTTGTGGCCACTGAGCAGCTCCACTGGAGCAGCTGGGGTTAAGGGCCTTGCTCAAGGGCACCACAGTGGGATTAATGAGGGTAGGGCAGACACTGCTACATTATCTGTCCCACCCAGATCTGATTCTGCCTGTCCAGGCATTGAACCAGTGACCTTCTGCTCACCAGTCCACATCCCTAACAATTAGGCCACCATTGGACTGAGGAAAAGTGTGCTGTGGTCTGACGAGTCCACATTTGAAATTGTCTTTGGAAATCATGGACATTGTGTCCTCCAGACTACAGAGGAAAACAACTGTCCAAATTGTTATCAGCGCAAAAGCCGGCATCTGTGATGGTATGGGGGTGTGTTAGTGCCCATGGCATGGGTAACTTCACATCTGTGAAAGCACCATTAATGCTGAACGGTATATACAGGTTATGGAGCAACATATGCCACTATCCAAACAACGTCCCTGCTTATTTCAGCAAGACAATGCCAAGCTACATTCTGCATGTGTTACAACAGCATGGCTTCATAGTAAAAGAGTGTGGGTACTAGACTGGCCTGCCTGTAGTCCAGACCTGTCTCCCACTGGAAATGTGTGGTCATTATGCAGTGCAAAATACAACAACAGAGACCCCAGACTTTTGAGCAATTGAAATTGAGACAGCATTCAGTTTTTATGCTCTTTACATATGGAACAAACTCCCAGAAAGCATCAGAGCTGCTGAAATTCTCAGCTGCTTTAAATTAAAGTTAAAAACTCCTATTTGCCTTTCAGTAGAACAATTGTTAATCTAACTTTTATTTCTGTCGCATTTTAGCTTGTTTTTGTTTCTTTTTAATTTACATTTTTTTTCTTTTTCCACAATATCTTTATTGAACCTTTTCTTTTTTAAACAAACATGACACAAACAATCAAACACTAACACTAAAGTACTACAAAAAAAATGCACTAAAAACATCAACAACCACCAACAAAATCAAGTCATCAACAATGCTCCTCTGTTTAGTCTAGGCAATCCATTATATAAGTATACATATTATATTCACCAGTTTGGAATTTACAAGGTCCACACACATCATTCACCTTCTTCTTCAAAAGTTATGTTTAAATTCTTTACATAATCAATAAAAGGTCTCCATATATTCTCAAATACAATTTCCTTTGATTTCAGTATGTATGTTATTCTTTCTAGTGGAAGGTTTGTTAACATCTGTCTTAACCACTGAGTCACATCTGGTCTATGAGTCTTTTTCCACAGTAGTGCAATACATTTTTTGGCATTAAGCAAACTGAGGTCTATGAATGTTCTTTCACTTTTATTAAAGTTATGCTTTTCTGGGTACAGACCCAACAAAAACAATTTAGGATTCAATATGATTTGTTTTGAAATTATTTTTTCAATTGTTACCCTCACCTCTTCCCAAAACATTCTAATTATTCTACATTCCCATACACAATGAAATAGGGTTCCTTTACTTTCCATGCATTTTGTGCACGTATCTGGTATGTTTTTGTTATATCTATTTAACTCCACCGGTGTAACATACATCCGCATTAACCATTTAAAATGTATCAGTCCAGACCTGTCTCCCACTGGAAATGTGTGGTCATTATGCAGTGCAAAATACAACAACAGAGACCCCAGACTTTTGAGCAATTGAAATTGAGACAGCATTCAGTTTTTATGCTCTTTACATATGGAACAAACTCCCAGAAAGCATCAGAGCTGCTGAAATTCTCAGCTGCTTTAAATTAAAGTTAAAAACTCCTATTTGCCTTTCAGTAGAACAATTGTTAATCTAACTTTTATTTCTGTCGCATTTTAGCTTGTTTTTGTTTCTTTTTAATTTACATTTTTTTTCTTTTTCCACAATATCTTTATTGAACCTTTTCTTTTTTAAACAAACATGACACAAACAATCAAACACTAACACTAAAGTACTACAAAAAAAATGCACTAAAAACATCAACAACCACCAACAAAATCAAGTCATCAACAATGCTCCTCTGTTTAGTCTAGGCAATCCATTATATAAGTATACATATTATATTCACCAGTTTGGAATTTACAAGGTCCACACACATCATTCACCTTCTTCTTCAAAAGTTATGTTTAAATTCTTTACATAATCAATAAAAGGTCTCCATATATTCTCAAATACAATTTCCTTTGATTTCAGTATGTATGTTATTCTTTCTAGTGGAAGGTTTGTTAACATCTGTCTTAACCACTGAGTCACATCTGGTCTATGAGTCTTTTTCCACAGTAGTGCAATACATTTTTTGGCATTAAGCAAACTGAGGTCTATGAATGTTCTTTCACTTTTATTAAAGTTATGCTTTTCTGGGTACAGACCCAACAAAAACAATTTAGGATTCAATATGATTTGTTTTGAAATTATTTTTTCAATTGTTACCCTCACCTCTTCCCAAAACATTCTAATTATTCTACATTCCCATACACAATGAAATAGGGTTCCTTTACTTTCCATGCATTTTGTGCACGTATCTGGTATGTTTTTGTTATATCTATTTAACTCCACCGGTGTAACATACATCCGCATTAACCATTTAAAATGTATCAATTTAAGATGTACATTTATTGATTTGGTTTGAGCTTCTGTGCAAGCCAATTCCCACTGTTCCTCTGAAATTTCAGTTTGCAGATCTTCTTTCCAGTAGTTCAATCTTTTCTGTGAGTTTTCACTTGAGGATAGTGTCAATGAGTTATAAAACTCTGAAATAATACCCTTTCTTTTACTATCTTTCATCAACATTTTTTCCAAGGATGAATAAATAGGTCGAGTGAGAGCATTATTTTGATTTGATCGAATAAAGTTCCTAAGTTGAAGATATTTAAAAAAAATGTGTTCTATTAAGATTAAATTTGATCCTCAGCTCTTCAAAAGACATTATGTTATCTGCACATGACAGATATAAATCTTGAATCTTTTGAATCCCTTTTAAATTCCATACTTTAAATACAGCATCCGCTCTCCCTGGTTTAAAATATTGATTACCCCATATTGGGCTAAATTGTGACAATAAGTGTGGTTCTTTTAAATAGTTTTTAGTTTCACACCATATTTTGATCATATGCTTTACAAATGGATTTTTAACTTGTTTTTGTAATTTTTTTTGCCGAATCTGAGTATATGAATATGGGAAGAGGTAAAGGTAAATTGTATGATTCCATTTCAGTCCAGTGAGGGAGATCATTTGATGAAAAATAATATGTCATAGACCTCAGTTGTGCCGACCAATAATACAACATAAAGTTTGGACATTTCAGACCTCCACGATCAAATGGTAAATATAGTAAGGACAGACGTAATCTAGCCCTCCTGTTGTTCCATATAAATTCCACTAACTTTTCTTTAATTCTTGAGAATAGATCTAAAGGTGGTGGTAAAGGAATGTATTGAAATAAATAAAGTATTTTAGGTAAGATATTACTTTTAAGTATATTGATTCTCCCGATCATCGACATTGGTAGTGACATCCATCTCTGAAATAACTCATTAATGTCTGTCATTAAGGCTTCATAGTTGGCACTGGCGACTGATTCTAGCTTAGGCACAATTTGGATTCCTAAATATTTAAACTGATTTACAACATTGAATTGATTTACCTCAGGAGCTGGGTAATTTCTCTGGGTCTCATTTAGCATTAATATTGAAGATTTAGTTTTATTTATTTTATATCCTGATATTTCCCCAAAATCCATCCATCCATCCATCCATCCATCTTCTACCGCTTAATCCTTTCGGGTCGCGGGGGGGCTGGAGCCTATCCCAGCATCTTTGGGCGAGAGGCAGGGTACACCCTGGACAGATCGCCAGTCCATCGCAGGGCCCAAATTCCCCAAATTCCAAATTTCCCCAAAATTCTTTATTAAATTCAACAAGGTCGGAATTGATTTTTTAAGATTCGACATAAACAAAATTATGTCATCGGCATACAGGGAGATTTTATGTTCTGTTGGTCCAACTTTAATTCCATATATTTGTGAATGTAAACGTACCACCATCACCAAAGGTTCAATTGCCATAGTAAACAGTAAAGGTGAAAGTGGACAGCCTTGTCGACATCCTGTATTGATTTTTATTGATTTTGAAATATTGCTATTTGTTAGGATTTCTGCTGTAGCATTATTGTATATTATCTGAACCCATTTTATGAAATTATTTCCAAGTCCAAACCTTTGTAAGACTTCAAAAAGAAAGGGCCATTCGACTCTATCAAAGGCCTTTTCGGCGTCCAATGATAGGAGAGCTGTATCCGGTGCTTCTTTATTAGAATAAATAATATTAAATAGTCTTCTTACATTATGGAAGCCTTGTCTTCCCTTTATAAAGCCATTCTGATCTCGATTAATAATATTTGGTAAAATTTATTGTATTCGTCTTGCTAAAATTTTACAGATTATCTTAAGGTCGGCATTTAATAGGCTTATTGGTCTCATATTTTCACATTTATTAGAGGGTTTACCTGGTTTTGGCAACAGTATAATTAAGGCATTATTCATGTATGATGGTAAATTACTATTTTGAAATGCTTCTAAAACCATTTCTAAAAAAGGTTTTATTAATTTATTCTTAAATTTTTTATAAAGGTCAACTGGAAGACCATCTGGTCCTGCACTTTTTCCTGATTTCATATCATCAATGGCTAGCCCAACTTCTTCTTGACTAATTTTAGACTCCAGTATCTCCCTGTTTTCATTTGGAATACACGGTATAGATAGTCCGTTCAAAAACCCATTTAGTTTTGTTAAGTCAGATTCATTTTTGGTATCATATAATTTTTCATAGTAATCTCTAAAGGCTCTATTAATTTCTAAAGGATCTATAACTACCTGTCCATTACTTATAATACTGGTAATTGGTGTTTTAAATTCTAATTGTTTAATCTGCCATGCCAATAATTTTCCTGATTTTTCACCTTGTTCATAAAAAGATTGTTTCAATCTTAGAAGACTCGAGGCAGCTCTATTCGCTGATTTTTTGTCATATTCAGCTCTCAAAATCAGTAATTCGTTCTCTAACTTTGGATCACTTCCTGCATACACTTTTTCTTGAAGAATTTTTAGTTTATGTTCCAATTGGACTCTCTCCTCTCGAGTCTTCTTAGATTTTGAACCTGTATAACTAATAATATGTCCCCTAATAAAAGCTTTAAAAGCCTCCCACTTTACACATGCTGATGTTTGTGTAGTATTGATATCAAAGAACTCATCTGTTTTTCTATGTACAGTGGTACCTCTACTTACGAATTTAATTCGTTCCGGAAGAATTCTCGTAACGTGAAAAATTCGTAAGTAGAGGCGCGTTTTACATGTAAATGCCGTAATCCGTTCCAAGCCCCCAAAATTCGGGCATAAATTTTTTATAAATCGTAAAAACGCATCAAAACATGTAACAAATACATGTTACAATTAGATTACTGCACAATAAACATAAAATGAGAGTTTAAAATGAGAGAAAGAATAATAAAAGAGAAAGAATAATAAAAATTATGTTCATTTACCTTTTAACTGCGATCGTCGGCGTCGGCGTCACCTTTTGCCTTCTTTGGTTCATGTTCTGTCTCATCAGTGGTTTTTGCCTGACGTTTTGTGATGAAACGATCCAAGGACGTTTGCTTTTATCGGCTTGTAAGGGCTTCCTTTTGTTTTAATACCGTGCTGATCGTTGATGTTGTTTTTTTTTCCCCCAAAACTTTATTAAGAACAAGGTGAAAGTACAGAGTTATAACGTAGATGGTGATAAACATGGCAGTTAACAATTTTTTTTTCTCTAAATTGTGTAGTTCAGTCAACAGTCTTACAAGAGGTAAGAGGGATAAAATAAAGTAGTAAGAATAGTAAATAATAATAAGATAAAGCGAGATCAACCAAACGCCCCCATTCGTGGCCAATGGGATACCAGGAAGATGCTAGGCGATAGCCAATGGCAGAGCAGCTACAGGTATGTTTACGTTCGGTAAAATACGGGAGCTGCGAGGAGCGCATACTTTTTTTGCCTTTCGTATCCTGAAATTTTGCTCGTAACTAGAGGCAATATTTTCCCGTCGAGGCGTCTCGTAACCTGAAAATTTCGTATGTAGAGACGTTCGTAAGTAGAGGTACCACTGTACTTAACAAATTCCTCATCCTGAAGCCATTTATGCTGAAATTGCCATCTACCTGGTTCCTTTGTCAATTTCTTATCTACATATATTAGACAGCAGGGTGCATGATCAGAGATCACAATGTTATCATAAAAGCAGTTTTGAATCTTGGACCTTAATTCTGTGGAGATCAAAAAATAATCAATACGTGAGAATGTCTTGTAGGTATTAGAATAACAAGAATAGGCTTTAACTTGTGGTTTCATTTCTCTCGATATATCTAGCAATCTCAATTCTTTCATAAAATGATTAATGATCATCCTACATCCATTGTGCGTACAGTCCAGTCCTGTTGATCTATCTATACTGGGATTCAATGTACAATTAAAATCCCCTGCTATTATATGTTGCCCTGTAAGTGATGATAAGATAAGAAATAAATTAGCAAAGAACTTTTGATCATCTATATTGGGACCGTATAAGTTCACCAGATTTATATTTTCTAATAGCAAAGATCCTTGAATGATTAAATATCTTCCAAATTTGTCTCCAATTACATTTTTCACTTGAAATGGGACTGATTTATGTATGAGAATCATAACTCCCCTGGCTCGGGATGAAAATGATGAGGTGAATACACTTCCTTGCCATCTACTCCTAATTCTTTTTACATCCTCCTCTATTAGATGAGTTTCTTGTAAAAACACAATTTTTGAACCCATATCTTTTATTTTATTCATAACTTGTTTAAGTTTTTTTAAATTTTGTAGACCTCTGCAATTCCATGAAGTTAAATTAAGATTAACGCTTTGGTTTATGATCAATAGGGAGTTTGGGATTACCTTGCAGTGTAAACATGCTCATACAGAGAAGCAAAAACATGAGTGGTTGAACATTCATCCTACAAACTACACACAAACAAATTCTCCCTTCCCACATTTGTGGTGATCCCCCCAAAATCAAAAGAAAAATTCCGTCTCCCGATATAGCCATCGACCGCTCCACACCCACGAGGAACAGCCAAAGCCACTCCTTCTTCATCCTCCCAATCACCCTAATTCTACTGCTTTTAATGACGTAACATTAACTCTCTTCTGTAGTTTTCCAACTTAACTCCAAAATTTTTAGCAACTTTGTACATCATAGGTTTTTTTTTTTAATATATAATACAATCTATATTTTGTAAACTTGCTATTTGCTTCAAATCAGTCAGATGCCTGTGCAAATGCTTAAATATTCTACCTTATATTTTGTTCATGCTTAGCTCCCACCAGTCTCTTCTTGGATCTTCTTGATGAACTCCTGCGCCTCCTCAGGGGTCTTGAAGATGTGTGTTCTGCCCCCATACGTGGTCAACAGTCTCGCAGGGTGAATTACACCATGACGAATCCCAAGGTTGCGCAGCTCTTTACGTACGGGGTCAAACTGCTTCCTCAATTGTTGGATTCCTGTGGCCAAATCTGGGTAGAACCACACTTGCTGGTCCTGGTGTTTAATCTCTCCTTTGGCTCGCGCAGCGTTGGAGATCTTCATCCTGTCTCTGTTGCTGAGGAACTTCATAATAAGCGTCCTCGGTGGTCCCTTATATCTCGGTGGGCCAATTCGGTGTGCGCTTTCTAGGATGACTGATGATTGCAGCTCCGCACTGCCCAGCGCCTCCGGAATCCACTTTTCCAAAAAGCAACATGGGTCCCGACCCTCGGTTCCCTCCGGTAGACCCACCAGCCTCAAGTTGTTCCGTCTCGACCGGGACTCCAAGTCCAGGACATTATCTTCCAGACATTTTTTTTTTTTTCCAAAGTGCGCACCTTTAATTGAAGGCCAGCGACGTCATCCTCAGCACTGGAAACACGAAGCTCCACCTGCGCCATTCGTTCTACACAGTCACCCAATTCTTTTCTCATTCCTTCCAACGCTGCCATAATCCCATCAAATTTAGCGGAAAAGTCTGCTCTCATTGAACTAATGGCAGTGAGCACTGCACCTGTGCCGTTGCCCGCAGTAACCACACTGCTGCTAGCTTCCTCCGCCATATCTGGAGCTTTATCTGCTGCGTCACGGATGTGAAAGTCCGTTAATTTGGACTGTTTCAGCGGTTCACTTTTTCCTCTACCTGATTTTCCAGCCTTAGGCTTCACCGACATATCCTCGCCCAAACGCTGGGATAGGTTCTGTCCCAAATGAGAGAGTTATTTGCCGATTTTTTTTCTCTAGGAGCAGAGCAGAGTGATACGTGTCCTTCTTACGTGGCCGCCATAACCGGAAGTCTTAATTTACATTTTAGTTTGTTTTAAATTCTTATGTATTCCTTTTGCAACTTGCTGTAATGCTTTAATGTTTTTATGTAAAGCACTTTGAATTATCTTGTACACTGTGGAGTGTGTGAAATAAGAGGCTGACTCATGGCAGACAGTTTATTACACACTTCACATCTCTCAAGCACAGAACAGACTGACTCATTTCAGCAGGCACTCCCTTTTTACCCAAATCTCTCCTCACAAGTTTCATGGCATTTCTCCACACACAACATGACATTTGCATTACACTGTATTCAACCCCCTATGTCCTTGACTCCTTCCTGCTATCTCGCCAGGAACCTCCTGAGCATTGTTCTCCCATGCTTATCCACTGTCTTGTCTGAGATGCTAAATAATCTGACTCCCCCAAGGTGCTACACTTACCCCCCCAGCATCTTAGATAGAACAATAGAATATCAGTCCACATGCCGTTTGGGCTTCCGTCTCCTCCCGTATCTGCTGTGACTGGGGTTTACTGCCTCCGTGGCACTGCTGTGCCGGTGGGGGGCTGCTGGGAGTGTGTCTGACTGCGGGTGGGCCGTGACGAGGGGGGGCCACTTCGGTCTGTCCGTGTGGCTGCTCTGGTGAATCGTTTCCCTGGGGAGCTCTCCGTGGGGGTCTTCCACGCCGAGGGGCCCTAGCCAACAGCACTTGCTCGTCCGCCACAATGAAAGCGGGTTTGAGTCTGTCTATGCCAATTTTTTTCCCGCCTACCCCCCAAGTCTAGCAAAAAATGCTTATCCCCTGTTTCCAACACTCTGAACGGTCCATCATAGTGTGGGCGCAATGGAGGGCGGTGAGCGTCGTGTCTGACGAACACGAACTCCGCGCTCTTCAAAGTTTTAGGCACGAAAACACGCGGAAAACTGTAGTGGGCAGGGCCCGGCAGCGTGCCTGTGTTTGTGCTACGCTGCAAAAGCTGAGACGGGCAGCTGTCCGGCGCGGGATTATCTGGCAGAAATTCCCCAGGCAGCCGTAGGGGCTGCGCAAAAACAAGCTCTGCCAGGGAAGCTTCCAGATTCTCTTTCGGCGCGGAGCGCAACCCCAATAAGACCCACTGCAATCTGTCTACCCAATTTGCATCCGTCAGTGAAGCCCTGAGTGCTGCTTTCAGTGATCTATGAAAACGCTTGCATAAACCATTGGCCTGTGGGTTGTATGCAGTTGTGCGATGAATTGTAACACCCAGGCTGCGGGCCATCGCAGACCAGAGTTCGGAAACAAATTGAGGGCCCCTGTCGGATGTAATGTCCGACGGGACTCCAAAACGCGCCACCCATGCTGTTAAAAAAGCGCGTGCTACATCCGCGGACGTGGTTGCCGCCAGCGGGACTGCTTCTGGCCAGCGCGTGGTGCGGTCCACCACTGTCAGGAGGTGCGTGCACCCCTGTGGTGGCGGGAGGGGGCCCACGAGGTCCACGTGAACATGGTCGAACCTCTTAGCCAGGATACGAAACGGCTCCAAGGGAGCCTTCGTGTGTCTGTGTACCTTGGCTCGTTGGCACACCACGCAGGCTGCAGCCCACTCTTTTACTTGTTTGCGTAGGCTCGGCCACACAAACTTCTCTCCCACCATTTTGACCGACGCGCGCACTCCTGGGTGCGCCAGAGTGTGAACCGACTCAAACATGCGGCGGCGTCATGCGACCGGGACCACAGGACGCGGGCGTCCCGTGGAGACATCGTAGATTGGGGGGGGCTGCCATCTTGCAGCACCCTGCTCTCCAGCCTTAACCCTGTTGGTCCAGACTGGAGCGCACGCACGTCTGCATTGCCAATCTGCTCCGCGGCCTGCGTAATCTATCCCCACTCAGACCGGGGCCACCACGGCGCGCGAGAGGCAGTCCGCCACCACATTCAGTTTACCCGACACATGCTGAATATCGGTAGTAAACTCTGAGATCGCGGCCAGCTGTCTCTGCTGCCGGCCCAACCACGGTTCTGAAACCTTGGCCATCGCGAATGTTAGTGGCTTGTGGTCCACGAACGCGGTGAAGTTGCGCCCTTCCAGCCAGAACTGAAAGTGGCATATGGCCAGGTGGAGAGCCAGCAACTCTCTGTTGAACGTGCTGTATTTACGTTCGCTGTCGCACAAAGTTCTGCTGAAAAAGGCGAGCTGCTGCCAAGCCCTGGCGACGCGCTGCTCCACGACCGCCCCTATGGCCACGTCTGAAGCGTTGGTGGTGAGCGCTATCCGGGCCGCCAGGTCCAGTGCGGCGTTTGCCAAGGCTGCTTTAACCTATGAGAATGCCCGCTCTCGCTCCAGGGTCCATTCGACCCTATCCGCGGGTTTCTGTTTCTTGAGCACGGCGTACAATGGTTGCATGAGCTGCACCGCGTGGGGAAGGAAACGGTTATAAAAGTTCACCATCCCCAAAAATTCCTGCAGCGCCCTGACCCTCTGAGGCTGGGGAAAATCCGCCACGGCGTACACTTTGTCGGGCAGCGGGATCGCTCCTTCCGGAGAGACGCGATGCCCCAAAAAATCAATCTCTGTCACTCCGAACTGGCATTTCACCGGGTTGATTATTAACCCGTGCTCCTCCAACCTCCGGAAAACCGTCGTGAGGTGGGTTTCGTGTTCGTCTTCGGATGCACTGGCTACCAGGATATCGTCCAGGTAGACGAACACAAACGGGAGATCGCGTAGCACTGCATCAATCATGCACTGGAATGTCTGTGCCGCTCCTTTTAACCCAAATGGCATGTGCAGGAACTTGAATAGACCGAAAGGAGTTATTACCGCCGTTTTGGGTACATCCTCCGCGCGCATTGGGACTTGGTGGTAACTGCGGACCAGGTCTATTTTAGAAAAAATGCGTGCTCTGGCGAGGTGAACGGAAAAATCCTGAATGTGGGGAATTGGGTAGTGGTCGTGCGCTGTGGCGTTGTTCAACCTGCGGAAATCACCGCACGGTTTGCCACGATCCCTCAGCCTTAGGGACCATGTGTAGCGGGGATGCCCATGGGCTGTTAGATCGCCTGATGATGCCCAACCTTTCCAGGTTGGCGAACTCCTCGCGCGCTATGGCCAGTTTAGCTGCGTCCAAGCGCCGAGGTCTTGCAAAAACGGGCGACCCGGTGGTGGTGATAAAGTGCTCCACCCCGTGTTTAGCGATGGCCGCCAAAAACGTCGGGACCGTGAGTGCTGGGTACTGAGTGAGCAGTGTGTGGAACTTACCGCCTGTAGCTGTGACGTTGGCTTGTGCTGTTGGCCGGGTCACTCGAGCTATACAGGGGAGAGAGTCAAAGGACAGTGCATTAACCAGGCGCCTGTTAGCAACATCAACCAGTGAACCATTTGCACACAGAAAATCAGCCCCCAGGATATGGTAATTCAGTGCTGCTACGACAAAAGTCCACTCATATGTACGGCCGTGTAGAGATAAGATCAGTGTCCTCTCACCAAAGGTCTTAATATCCGAGCCGTTTGCTGCCAACATCTCGGGGCCGCTAGGTCCTGCCAGCCGGTCAGCGTAGGTCGGCAGGATGAAACTCTTCTGGGCTCCGGTGTCCACGAGGAAACGCCTCCCCGAGCGTGCATCTGTCAAATAGAGCAGCTTGTTCTCTTCACTGAGGGTCGCAGCTGCTACCGATCACCGGCCTCGGTGTTTTCCCGAGCGCTTGAATTGGCACGGTGGCACACATCTGCGTGCATTCTCTCCAAAGCGGCGGTAGTAGAAACAGAGCATGTCTCTCTGGCGCTCCTTGGCCCCCGCTGCTGCTACCGTCGGTGGCTCCTCGCCTCCTCTGGTCGTCTCGCTGGGCTCCGCCGCTGCCGCGTTGACTGTGATCGCCCTGGTGGTGATGATGATCTGGTCTGCCTCCTGGGCTAGCGCACGGTAGTCGTGCGCGGCCGGCAACGGCGAATTGGCCAAAACCGCTCTCGCCACTGTTGGAAGGTTCCGGACGAAGAGGTGGGCAAACAGAAAGTGCCCGTCGTCTGTGCCTATTAACGCCAGCATCTTCTCAATCAGGTCTACGGCCGAACCATCTCCTAACTCGGCCCGCGTCAGGAGCCTCTCCGCTCTCTCACAGACCGAGAGCGTGTAGCGCCGGGTCAGCGCAGTCTTGAGCGCCTCGTATTTGTTGCTGGCTGGAGGCTGATCGAGCAAGCTCGCTACCTGCTGAGCTGTGCGGGAGTCCAGCGCTGCGACCACATGGTAGAACTTGGTGTTGTCTGCTGTTACTCCCCGGAGGGCGAACTGGGCCTCGGTGTGGTGGAACCAAGAGCGTGGGTTGTGCTGCCAGAAATCTGGTAGCTTGACTGAAACCGCACACGTGTGGCTGGGGGTTCCAGTCCGGGCTGTCTGTGGGATGGCTGCCACCTCGCTGGAGCTTCCTGACCGGGCCGGCTCCGGGGTTCTTGCCTCGTGTTCCATAATACATCTTGGGTCACCAGTGTGGAGTGTGTGAAATAAGAGGCTGACTCATGACAGACGGTTTATTATACACTTCACATCTCTCAAGCACAGAACAGACTGACTCATTTCAGCAGGCACTCTCTTTTTACCCAAAACTCTCCTCACAAGTTTCATGGCATTTCTCCACACACAACATGACATTTGCATTACACTGCATTCAACCCCCTACGTCCTTGACTCCTTCCTGCTATCTCGCCAGGAACCTCCTGAGCATTGTTCTCCCATGCTTATCCACTGTCTCTTGTCTGAGATGCTAAATAATCTGACTCCCCCAAGGTGCTACAACACGAAATATGCTATACATGCCATCGGAATATGCCATCGGAACTGCCTCCAGATCAACGCGAGGAAAACTAAGGAGCTGGTGGTGGACTGCCGCAGGCATGAGCAGCCCCTCACAGCACCAGTAAATATACAGGGAACAGACATCGAGATGGTGACATCCTATAAGTACCTGGGTATTCATCTGAACAATAAACTAGACTGGTCACACAATACTGACGCACTCTACAAGAAGGGACAGCGCAGGCTGTTCCTGCTGAGGAGACTCAGGTCTTTTGGTGTACAAGGGGCGCTGCTGAAGTCATTCTATGACACGGTGGTAGCATCAGCCATCACTTTTGGAGTGGTCTGCTGGGGCAGTGGCATTACTGCAGCCGATAGGAAGAGACTGAACAAACTGATTAAGAAAGCTAGCTCTGTCCTGGGGCAGCGCCTTGATCCGATGGAGGAGATAGGAGAGAGAAGGACGGTGGCTAAACTGTCATCTCTGCTGGAGTCCGAGTTCCACCCTATGCAGGACATACTGGATGCACTGAGGAGCTCATTTAGCAGCAGACTACATCATCCCAGGTGCACAACCGAGAGGTTTCGTAGGTCCTTCCTACCAACGGCTGTCAGACTGTACAACCTAAGCAGGGCTGCTCGCAGAGATAGCAAAAAGACGTAACAAACTAATAGTTTTTTGAATGCAAAAGATGCAATAGACTTACACAATGGTCCCCTCCGGCATACAACTAGGAACATACCGGTCGCTATGGAGGGTGAGAATATGTATGGGCACATAATCATACCATGTAGGATAACTAAATAGACGGTTATGCTGTTTCATCCCACCTAGCAACAATGCTCTGCACTGTGTGTGTTTATATATTTACATATTTATTCCATCTAGCTACAATGCTCAGCACTGGGTGTGTTTATATTTATATATCTATATATTTATTCCATCTAGCTACAATGCTCCGCACTGTGTTTTTATATTTCTACATATTACTCCATCTAGCTACATTGCTCCGCACTGTGTGTGTTTATATACTTGCATATTTATTCCACCTAGCTGCAATGCTCCGTACTGTGGGTGTTTATATATTTACATATTTATTCCATCTAGCTACAATGCTCTGCACTGTGTGTTCATATATTCATATATTTATTCCATCCAGCTACAATGCTCTGCACTGTGTGTCTGTGTGTGTGTGTGTATATATATATTTTATAGTAATATGTACATATGTATATTAGCTGCTCTTGCTTGCTTGTTTTTTTTGTTTTGTTTTGTTTTTGTTTTTTTTTTCTTGCCTTCTGATTGTTGCTCTGAGTGTTGCTATCCCTGTGCTGTTGCAATCCTGGAATTTCCCCGTTGTGGGACTAATAAAGGCTTATCTTATCTTATCTTATCTTATACAAATAAACTTGCCTTGCCTTGTACATCAAGCAAGAATGGGAAAGAATTCCACCTACAAAGCTTCAACAATTAGTGTCCTCAGTTCCTAAATGCTTGAGTTTTGTTAAAAGGAAAGGTGATGTAACACTGTGGTGAACATTGCCCTGTCCCAGCTTTTTTGGAACGTGTTGAAGGAATCAAATTTAAAATGAGTGAATATTAGCAAAAAACCAATGAAGTTTATCAGTTTTAACCTTAAATATCTTGTCTTTGTAGTGTATTCAGTTGAATGTTTTGTATTTATCTGTTTAGTCAGAGTGAAGTAAATATATTTTCGGTCTCTGAGAGCTTAGGGTTTGTTTTGTTGTGGTTGGTGACATCTGTCAGTCCCGCTGGTCTCCGGTGGTCTGATCTTGTGCCCGTCCATCTGACCCCATCCATCTCATTACACGGTGGCCTGTCCTCCTGCACCAGTGCCACCGCCAGATTAGACCGCCGTGCTCTGCACATCTGCACCAGCTCTTAGCAGTTATTAGGATTGCAGCTTATGTTTATTGTGTACAAATAAAGCTCTTCAGATTCAAAGCTTGTCGGTTTGGACTTGTCCAGGACAGAGGTTCAGTCAAAGGACAACGTTCAAATTATTTTTAATGTTCTGTTTGAACTCTTTTTTGTATGTCCCAGCTTTTTTTTTAAATAAAAACCCAGGCATAAGCATGATACAGAGACATTTTAAAATATTAGTTTATCTTAATTTAATTCAAAAGGTAAACGCATATCAAAAAGTGATGGAGTTGAAATGTTTTCTTTTGTTGTTTTAATAGTGATAATGATACATGGATGCAGTCAGTTATTTATTTATTTAGTTTAGTTTACCTTTATTTCCTATAAAACAATACAGTGACAGACAACAAAAAAAAATATTCCTTGGGTCACCAAGGGGTTAATAAATGCATGTAAAAAGAAGAATACATTATATAAATGTCACGCCGCGCCATTCATCAGCGGCGCCACCTGCTCATGCACCTGCTACTCGTCAGCGGCGAAGGATAAAAGCCGCCTCGCCCTGAGCGTCGGCCTGAAGCCGTAGACTTCATTCCTCTTTCATGGGCTTCTACCACATTCTCTTCAGCATCCTCATCTCTGGTAAGAAAATCGCTTACCTCATCTCTCCAGTCTGCTCCCCTGTGCACAGGTGGATTCCTTGGCGGCGGACTATCCCGTCCCTCGTCTCTCCTCGCTGCTGCACCGAGCCCTGCAGGTGGCTGTCTCCCGGGCTTCCATCCTTGAAGCGCCAGTCATCTGTCCCAACAAGTAAGCTTCTCTCCCTCGCCTATTCTCCTCCTGTGTTGGTGTGTGCTCATCACCCTGTGTCTGTTTTCTCCCATAGGGTTGCCGGCTGAACGGTCTCCTGCCTCTGGGTCCGAAGCAAACGCCACCACCAACACATTAACATTCCGCAGACACGCACCCAAACATCCCTGTTGTTAATAAACAGTTTGAACTACTCTGAGCCTGTGTGTGTGCGTCTCCTGAGCCGAACGTTATGTCAATAAACAATTCATTAAATGCAGAATGGTGGAAGCTGAGATCAAATATAAAAGATACAAAAATAAGCTTACTACTATAATGAGGACCTGTAAGAAAGAATATTACAACAGAATACTAGAGGATAACAAAAACTAGAAAAGCACTCGGAGAGCGCAGACCTCCGCCAAGCGCCACAATTCCCCCCATACAGTGTTTGTGTGTACGTTTTCAGATTCCTTGAGCATGTAAACATATGACTAGCAATTGGATTCACAATGATTATTTGTTTATTTGACAGGGACAGTGCAATAAACACACAATTAATCAATGACAATCAATCTGATAGTGATAGGATTAGTGGTTCAGTAGTAAAAGCATTGCCTCCTTGGCGGAGGTAATAAACTGAAGTGTTGCTGTTGTGTCCATCTCCTCCACTGACGGATGCAAATTGGGTAGACAGGTTGCCGTGGGTTTTATATTATATTGTAACGTGCTGCTCGACATGGCGATGTCCCACCGGGAGGTTTGAACTCACGCCTCCCGCTCCGGAGTCCCGCACTCTACCTGTGTCGCCAATAGGGTCAACCCACTTGGCAAGCCAAGTAGGGTGCTCATATTGAGTTCGCTACAATATTATTTTTTTGGGGGTTGTGCTCCACGGCAAACGAGAATTTAGAAGCTTCGCCGGCAGAGAGCTCGTTTTTGCGCAGCGCCTATGGCTGGCCGGTGAATTTCTGCCAAATGCGCAGCTCCTATGGCTGGCCGGGGAATTTCTGCCAAAGAATCCGTCGGCGGACAGCTGCCCGTGTGAGGTTTTGCAGTTGCGCGCAAACACAGGCACACTGGCGGGCCCAGGCCAGCAGTGTTTTCCGCGTCCTTTTGTGCCTAAAACGTTGAAGAACGCAGAGTTTGTGTTGCAGACACGGCGACAAGCGCCCTCCATTGCGCCTGCGCACATGTTGAAAATGGCTGTATGTCACAGTGTTGAATGAAAAATGCTTTAAAAAATTCCTGTATCCAGACGGTGAACCGGATCACCCCCAAAATTTAATCAGTTCTTCCTTGTACCATTTCCAACAACGCCTGAAAGTTTCATGGAAATCCGTCCAAGATTTTTTGAGTTATCTTGCTAACCAACAGACAAACAGACAGACAGACAGACAGACAAACAAACACACAGACAAACCCCGGCAAAAACATAACCTCCTCCTGGCCTTTTCGGCCTGGCGGAGGTAATAACATAAAAGGAATATGGCAAGTACTCAATGGGATTATTAGTAATCGTCCTAAGAATGCAAATTATCCAGAATATTTTATCGAAAATGGCAATTTGATAAATAATATGGAAGATGTGGTCAGTGGTTTCAATAAATTTTTTGTAAACGTTGGTCCTGAATTAGCAAAATCAATAGTGACACCAGAAACAAACTACAGTGGTTCTGTGAATGAAATAGAAGATAGAAATCCAAACACAATCTTTTTGGGTGCAGTTACTGAAAAGGAAATTATCGAGACTGTGAGTAAATTTAAGAACAAAAAATCAACGGACTGGAATGAAATTGACATGACAATAGTGAAAAAAGTAATTGAGGGAATTGTTAAGCCACTCACCCACATCTGTAACCTGTCATTTCAAACTGGTACATTTCCAGACAAAATGAAAATAGCAAAAGTAATACCTCTATACAAAACAGGAGACAGTCATTGCTTCACAAATTACAGGCCAGTCTCTTTACTCTCACAATTCTCCAAAATACTTGAAAAAATCTTCACTAAGAGACTGGATGATTTCACTGAAAAACACAACCTCCTTACAGATAGCCAGTATGGTTTTAGAGCAGATAAATCTACATCTTTGGCACTGATCGAACTTATAGAAGAAATTACTAGTTGTATAGATAACAAAAATGTTGCTGTAGGAGTATTCATAGATTTAAAGAAAGCTTTTGACACCATTGACCACAGAATACTACTAAGGAAACTGGAAAGGTATGGGATAAGAGGGGTTGGACTGAGTTGGGTGGAAAGTTATTTAAGTAACAGACAACAATTTGTACAAATTGGAGAGCACAAATCACCCTTCATGGACACCACTTGTGGTGTGCCCCAGGGGTCAGTTTTGGGACCCAAACTCTTTATTTTATATATAAATGACATATGCCAAGTATCAAAAATTCTGAAATTTATTTTGTTTGCGGATGACACAAATATCCTCTGCACTGGTGAGAATTTGCAGCAGGTTTTAGAGGTGGTCACAACTGAAATGAAAAAATTAACGCAGTGGTTCAACAAAAAATAAATTATCTCTAAATCTAAAAAAAACAAAGATTATGTTGTTTGGAAATTATAAAATAAATCATGAAATAATGGTAACGATAGATGATACCAGAATAGAAACAGTACAGGAAAATAAGTTCCTGGGGGTGACGCTTGACAATAAAATCTGCTGGAAACCTCACATCAGTCACATCCGGGCCAAATTAGCAAAATGTATAGGCATACTGGGGAAGACAAGACACTTCTTGGACTATAAATCATTGGTCTTATTGTACAATTCACTGTTTTTACCTTATCTTAACTACTGTGTAGAAGTCTGGGGAAACACCTACAAAACCAACCTACAGTCAATATGCACATTACAAAAAAGAGCTATAAGGATAATAAACAATGCAGGATATAGAGACCATACCAATTCGTTGTTCTTAAAGTCACATGTCATAAAGTTCATCGAGTTAGTTAAATTTAAGACAGCACAAGTAATGTACAGGGCAATTAATAATCAACTCCCAACTAATATACAAAAAATATTTAAAAAAAGAGACAATGATCATAATTTGAGGGGAGACTTAAACTTTACAAAACCCAAGATACGTACAACCAAGAAAAGTATGTGCATATCTGTCTGTGGGGTGGATCTGTGGAACAGTCTAGAGCCGGAACTGAAACTATGTACAAACAGAAATCAATTCAAAAAGAGGTATAAGCATCATTTGCTGAAAGGATATATGTTAGAAGGGTAGTATTTATATGTACGATTCATTATGTTCACTCTGGGATATTATGGGACACTATGGAATGGTGGGTAGGACAGCACTGTGTATATCTGTGTTGTTTGAGGCTGGTTTTGTTGTATGGACATCATTGTATGTTAGAATGGATGGGTGTTAATGTTGATTTGTAAAAAATCAACATTAACACCCATGTAAATTTTATACAAATTACCACCTTGGGGTCTTAAAGGTGGTAATTTGTATAAAATTCACATGGGTGTATCTATGGAAAAGAGGAGATGGAATTAATAAGTGTTCACTTCTTCCTTCTCCCTTTCGAACAGTGTATAATGTTACTTTATTGCATTTGCCATTTGCTTGTATTTGTTATATTTTTGTGTTCGAAATAAACTATCTATCTATCTATCTATTTAACCAGGTAAAAATCCCATAAAGATTAAAAACCTCTTTTCCAAGGGAGACTTGGCTGAGAAGGGCAGCATCACATAAAAATACAAGATTATGCAATTAAAACAAAAAATAAAAACAGTGACAAACAAGGTATGATTACAATGTGCAAGTGGATTACTGAAAACAAGAACATGCAATGGAATCAGCCTCAAATACTCTCAATTTGGATTTAAACACACTGAATGAAATCAATTCTGTCATTTTCCAGGTATTCTGCTGTGTCATTACACTGTCCATGTACGTAATTGGTGCAGAACAGACAAAAGCTCTTTTACCTGTTTCAGTTTAGTTTAGTTTAATGTTTGTTTGAAAGGGACATCACATACTAATGAGCATTAATACAAATGTATGCCAGATTTAGCAATACTTCTAATTTGCATCTGTAGTCCCCCGGCGGGTCACAAAGACACATAAACAATCGTACACGAGCAGAACAGCTGCAATGAAACTGTGCAAAGTGTATATGCTAAAGTGCAAGAGTTAAGGTGTTACAAACCAAAATATTCAAATGTCACACAAGTGAAGTGTCGTGTATGCGTACACACACATGCACCCAAGCATCTCACAGCAACAACAGACAGCAACAAACAAGAGGCGGGGCATATGTGTGTGACGCACGGGTACATATATATATGCGCATTCCGCAGAGCAACCACTAGTTATGGGTGCAGTTTTGGTTGTTTAAAAGCCAATTTTTACAATGGATCTTAGAAGTGTTTAGTGTGGTACGTTCTCTGATTGCAGGTGGTATGTTATTCCAGATCTTGGTGCCCCTCACTGATAGCACAGATTGCGCAAATGTGGTGCATCTGTGGGGGACCACAGTCTCCTCTAGTGATTGCTCTGGTGGTTGTACCAGTGACAGTTCTCAGTTTAACATATTCTCCCGGGGGGGTGGAGCGTAGCCATTTAATATTTTATAGACTGAACAGGCAAATTTGAGAGTTTTATCATTTTCAAAAGACAGAAGATTGTATTTCTTGTAAATGCGACAGCAGTGATATGTGGGATCTTTCTTGTCAAGGATTTTATGGCTTTTTTTTGTACAAAGATTCAATGGTTTGATTGTGGTTACACCAGTGAGTGACCAGCTGGTAAAACGGAAATTGATGTGTGAGAAGGTCATTGCATGCAGAAACATTTTGGCCACATTAACTGTCAGCGATGCCCTGCAATGGACTGGCGATCTGTCCAGGGTGTACCCTGCCTCTCGCCTAAAGATGCTGGGATAGGCTCCAGCCCCCACCCCCCCACGACCCGAAAAAGGAACTGTCAGCGATGGTCTAATGCAGGGGTCGGCAACCCGCGGCTCCGGAGGCCTCCCGTGGCTTTGGAAAATAAATAATGAGTATTTAATTAAAATGTATTTTATTTTAGTTCATTAGTTTTTAAAATGTAATTCTAAATTTGAAGATTATGGTGATCTTGTAAAATCTAAAAAAAAACGTGTTAAAGTTTAATCACCGTCAGTGAAAAATCAACACGAAGTCGGAAGTCGTCCCCCGCGATAACCCGGATGTGTTGTGTTCAAGCTACTGCTGTATTGTAAACAGCCCTGCGATTGGATAGTTGCAAACGATTGGACCAATCAAATGGCTCGTTGTATGCTTTTTCAAAGATTCATGGCGGCGTGTTCTCAGGGATGTGATTTTCTGTTAATTCGCCGAATTCCGCTTTATTTTATCTTCCAGGAAGATAAAGTACGTTAAGTACGTTAGCAGCTTGTGGTCCACGAACGCAGTGAAGCTGCGCCCTTTCAGGCAGGACTGGAAGTGGCGTATGGCCACTGGTAATCGATATGGCCAGGTGAAGAGTCATTAACTCTACAACGGCTGTATGAGCTGGGCTGGCGCGAGGGATTAAACGGTAATAAAAGTTAACCATTGTAGAAGAGCTTGGAAATGAAGAGGCGATGTGATTTATAAACAAAGTTTATTAATCAGCTATTCCAACAAGTCTCATCTGGTGCAGAGTGGCAGAAGGGAAAAAGAGACAGAATCTCTCCGGCTCACTGGCTTTATACGTGCACACAACAAAAGACATGCATAACAAAGGCTGACATCCCTCATTATCTTAATCCCCCCATTGTCTTGGTATTTCCTCTCCTCGCCTTAGGGGGTGAGGGTGGCTCCTCCGGTCTCCTCCGCCGCGTCTGGGAACGTCTTTGTTCTTCACTCGGCGGTTGAGAGCCTTTGTCCTTTCAGAGGTGTGAAGTCCTTTACATATGTAATTACTAAACATTTCCACATGCTTCAACATATGTAGGTTATGGAATATATGATTAATATAGACCACAGGCCCCCCAAACAACTAAGAAAAGACAATAGAACGGTTCACAGTCTAGGATAGTTACTATGACATACTAAGTGTTACATCTCTTGCCACAGAAGAAACTTTCTAGCAGCCATGCTTCTAAGAGAGTTCAGTGGTAATCATAACAGCATAGTAAAATCATAAGTCGGTCCTAAACTGTTGCAGCACAATTAGTGAACAACTGTGGAGTGGTTGGTATCAGTCCCTGTGCTGTCTGGGTTTCAATCTTCTCCCAAAACTGCTGTAGGTTGGTTTAGGCGCCCTGCTGGGACCTTCTTGTGAGGAATCTGCAGTGTGGGAAGGAGAGAGGTTAACTGTTCCCTGCCGGGGGGCTGAGTTTTTTCTCTTGGGGGGTCTACCCCGCCGAGGTGCTCTCGCCAACTGTGCAGGCTCGTCTTTCAACAGGAAGGCAGGTTTAAGTCTGTCAATGCTGACTGTTTCTTTTCTATCCCCAAAATCAAGCACAAAGTGTTTATCACCATTGTTCCAGCACTCTGAATGGCCCATCGTATGCTGGTCGGAAAGTTGGTTTTAAAGCTTCATGCTTAATGAAAACGAACTCAGCGTTTTTTAAAGCTTGAGGGACAAAAACCCGTGGGAAGGAGTAATGAGCTGGACCGGGGAGAGAGCCCAGTCCGTTGCTGCCTAAAAACCTCGGGACTGGAAGGTGCCCTGGCTCTGGGTTCTCTGGTAAAAATTCACCTGGAAGTCTGAGAGGTTGTGCAAAGACTAATTCTGCAGGAGAGGCGTCTAGGTCCTCTTTAGGCGCAGCACGCAACCCCAATAAAACCCAGGGAAGTATATTTACCCAATTTGTGTCCGTTAGTGAGGCTCTGAGGGCAGCCTTTAAAGACCTGTGAAAACGCTTGCATAACCCATTAGCCTGAGGGTGATAAGCGGTGGTGCGATGAATTGTTGCCCCTAAGCTGTTGGACATGGCTGACCAGAGCTCTGAGACGAATTGAGGCCCCCTATCGGACGTGATGTCCGATGGGACGCCGAAACGTGCCACCCAGTTTGTCAAAAAAGCGCGAGCGACTTCCTCCGCTGTGGTTGCCGCTAGAGGGACTGCCTCTGGCCAGCGTGTGGTGCGGTCTATCATTGTTAACAGGTGTGTGAAACCTTGGGAGGAAGGTAGTGGCCCCACGAGGTCGACATGAACGTGGTCGAACCTTCTAGCAGGGATTGGAAAAGGCTCCAGAGGGGCTTTTGTGTGTCTGTGTATTTTGGCGCGTTGACAAGAAATGCAAGTTTTCGCCCATTCTTTTATGTTTTTGCGCAGGCCTGGCCACACAAACTTTTTGGCGACCATTTTAACCGAGGCGCGCACACCTGGGTGCGCGAGGGAGTGAATTGTGTTGAAAATACGGCGGCGCCATGTAGCTGGTACTAACGGGCGAGGTCGGCCGGTTGAAACATCGCATATTGGGGGGGTACGCCATCGCGTAAACCCTTTTTCTCCAGCCTTAACCCTGTTGGTCCAGACAGGAGTGCGCGCACGTCCGCGTCACCGCTTTGTTCCTCCGCCATGGCTGCATAATCTATCCCTGCATGGACAGGTGCTGCGTATGTGTCTGCGTTAGTGAAGAGCTCTGCTGCTGAGGCAGTATAATCTGTCTCCTCACGCTCTGGAGGTGTCACAGCGCGAGAGAGACAGTCTGCTACTACGTTAAGTTTGCCTGCCACGTGTCGAATGTCTGTGGTGAACTCTGAAATCGCAGCTAGCTGTCTTTGTTGCCTGCCTGACCATGGTTCTGAAATTTTAGCCATAGCAAAGGTGAGCGGTTTATGGTCTACAAAAGCTGTGAAACTCCGCCCTTCTAACCAGAACTGGAAGTGGCGGATGGATAAATGAAGCGCCAGCAGCTCTCTGTCAAAAGTGCTGTATTTACGCTCAGTTTGGTTTAGCGATTTGCTAAAGAATGCTAAAGGTTGCCAGACCCCGCTGACAAGTTGTTCTACAACTGCCCCTATAGCTAGGTCTGAAGCGTCTGTGGTTAGCGCGATGCGGGCCAAGGGATCTGGGTGAACTAACAATGTGGCGTTAGCTAGGGCGCTTTTTACTTCCGCGAAAGCGCGTTCGCGCTCCGGGGTCCATTCGACCGCGTTGGAAGCTTTCTTTTTTTTGAGCGTGTCGTATAGTGGTTGCATGAGCTGAGCTGCATGGGGGAGGAAGCGGTTGTAAAAATTAACCATCCCTAAAAATTCCTGTAGCGATTTGACCGTTTGTGGCCGTGGGAAACTTTCTATCGCGTGAACTTTGTCTGGAAGTGGAACTGCCCCCTTCGGAGAGACTTTGTGTCCTAAAAAATCAATTTGTGACACGCCGAATTTGCATTTGGCTGGACTGATTATTAGCCCGTGCTCTTCTAGCCTGTGAAAAACTGTAGTGAGGTGCTGCTCGTGTTCCTCCTCAGACGAGCTGGCTACCAGCATGTCGTTGAGGTAGACGAAGACAAAAGGAAGGTCGCGTAGGACCGCGTCCATCATTCGTTGAAAAGTTTGAGCAGCGCCTTTGAGGCCGAAAGGCATTCGCAGAAATTCAAAAAGGCCGAAAGGGGTTATTACCGCTGTTTTGGGAATGTCTTCTGCTCGGACTGGGACTTGGTGATAACCGCGGACTAAGTCTATTTTTGAAAAAATGCGCGCACCCGCCAGATGTAGTGAAAAATCTTGAATGTGAGGAATTGGGTAGCGGTCATGCGCTGTAGCATTGTTTAATCTGCGGTAATCTCCGCACGGTCTCCAAGAACCGTCGGATTTCGGAACCATGTGAAGTGGTGAGGCCCAGGGGCTCTTCGAGCGTCTAACAATGCCCAATTTTTCAAGCGTTGTAAACTCGTCCCGTGCTATGTTGAGCTTGGCCGCGTCTAAGCGGCGCGCTCTGGCAAAAACGGGAGGTCCCGTTGTGGGAATGAAGTGTTCAACCCCGTGTTTACCCACAGTGGCTGAGAATTTGGGAATTGTGAGTGCTGGAAATTGGGTGAGGAGTTGCTCAAACTTACCTCCTGCCGTGGTGACGTTGGCCTGCACAGGTGGTGGAGAAACTCGGGCTGAGCAGGGAATAGAAGCAAAGGACAGTGCATTAACCAGGCGCCTATTTGCTAGATCTACTAATAACCCATGTGCACACAAAAAAGCTGCGCCTAATAAGTTAAAACTCACCGCCGCTACAACAAATGTCCATCTGTAGCTGCGGCCGTGGATGAGGAGGTGCAGGCTCTTTTCGCCGAACGTGTCGATGCTAGAGCCGTTGGCTGCCACGGCTCCGTTGCCCCGGGTGCCCGTGGCTCGATCTGCGTGGGAGGGCATGACGAAACTCAGCTGGGCTCCTGTGTCGATGAGGAACTGCTTGCCTGTGTGTCCATCCGTCACGTACAACAGCTTATTCTTCTCGCCGAGAACCGCTGCCGTTAATGGCTCTCGGCTTTGGCGTTTTCCCAAAATCGCAAATTTGCAGGGGGGAACACATTTGTGGGCCTTCTCGGCGAAGCGGTGGTGATAGTGGTCTGCTGGGGCAGTGGCATTACTGCAGCCGATAGGAAGAGACTGAACAAACTGATTAAGAAAGCTAGCTCTGTCCTGGGGCAGCGCCTTGATCCGATGGAGGAGATAGGAGAGAGAAGGACGGTGGCTAAACTGTCATCTCTGCTGGAGTCCGAGTTCCACCCTATGCAGGACATACTGGATGCACTGAGGAGCTCATTTAGCAGCAGACTACATCATCCCAGGTGCACAACCGAGAGGTTTCGTAGGTCCTTCCTACCAACGGCTGTCAGACTGTACAACCTAAGCAGGGCTGCTCGCAGAGATAGCAAAAAGACGTAACAAACTAATAGTTTTTTGAATGCAAAAGATGCAATAGACTTACACAATGGTCCCCTCCGGCATACAACTAGGAACATACCGGTCGCTATGGAGGGTGAGAATATGTATGGGCACATAATCATACCATGTAGGATAACTAAGTAGACGGTTATGCTGTTTCATTCCATCTAGCAACAATGCTCTGCACTGTGTGTGTTTATATATTTACATATTTATTCCATCTAGCTACAATGCTCAGCACTGGGTGTGTTTATATTTATATATCTACATATTATTCCATCTAGCTACATTGCTCCGCACTGTGTGTGTTTATATACTTGCATATTTATTCCACCTAGCTGCAATGCTCCGTACTGTGGGTGTTTATATATTTACATATTTATTCCATCTAGCTACAATGCTCTGCACTGTGTGTTCATATATTCATATATTTATTCCATCCAGCTACAATGCTCTGCACTGTGTGTCTGTGTGTGTGTGTATATATATATATTTTATAGTAATATGTACATATGTATATTAGCTGCTCTTGCTTGCTTGTTTTTTTCTTGCCTTCTGATTGTTGCTCTGAGTGTTGCTATCCCTGTGCTGTTGCAATCCTGGAATTTCCCCGTTGTGGGACTAATAAAGGCTTATCTTATCTTATCTTATAATAACAGGCGTTGCTCTGTCTGCTAAGTTTTGGCCGTGTCGCTGTCACCGTGGGCTGGGTCTGCTCAGTGGGTTGTGGCTCCTCGTGGCTCGGGGCGTCAGCTTTGAGGTCTGCGGATGCTGCTGTGGGTGTCCGCTCCTTGCAGGCGTTGACGAGCCGATGAGCTTCGTTGGCCAGTGCGCGGAAGTCTTGGTGGTTGTTGCATTTCATGCTGGCGAGTGTCCCTCTCATGTGTGGCGGCAGCGTGCTGAGGAATATAAACTGGAAGAGGAAGTTGTCATTGTCCTCTTCTTTGAGCTGTAGCAAATCCTCCATGAGGGCCTTCGGTTTGCACCCTCTGTGGCCGTAGACCGCCAGGATCTTCTCGGCTCTCTCTTCCGCTGATGGGACGTAGTTCGCCACGATGGGTTGCTTTGAGCGTCTCATATTTGTCCCGGGCCGGTGGTCGCCGGATCATGCTCCGCACACACTTCGAAGTGGCGGCATCGAGTTTGGAGACGATATGGTAAAATTTGGTATCGTCAGCCGTGATGCCCGCCAGTGTGAACTGGGCTTCAGCCTGCTGAAACCAAGAGGCGGGGTCTTCTTGCCAGAAGTCTGGCAGCTTGACGGCGACAGCATTCGTGCATACCATCACTGCTGTGCCCGCCGGGTGAGAGTGCCTTGCCTCGGCTCTCACGGCGGTGCTGGTGCTCGGTTGAGCCCTCTCAATCTCTTCTGCCGGGGGGAACAGTTGTCCATCTGTTCCCTCGTCTGCGTGGGTCGCCACGGATGAGTCGATTGCGGGGGAACGCCTCAGGTCCATACTCGCGTCAGGGTCACCAGTGTAGAAGAGCTTGGAAATGAAGAGGCGATGTGATTTATAAACAAAGTTTATTAATCAGCTATTCCAACAAGTCTCATCTGGTGCAGAGTGGCAGAAGGAAAAAGAGACAGAATCTCTCCGGCTCACTGGCTTTATACGTGCACACAACAAAAGACATGCATAACAAAGGCTGACATCCCTCATTATCTTAATCCCCCCATTGTCTTGGTATTTCCTCTCCTCGCCTTAGGGGGTGAGGGTGGCTCCTCCGGTCTCCTCCGCCACGTCTAGGAACGTCTTTGTTCTTCACTCGGCAGTTGAGAGCCTTTGTCCTTTCAGAGGTGTGAAGTCCTTTACATATGTAATTACTAAACATTTCCACATGCTTCAACATATGTAGGTTATGGAATATATGATTAATATAGACCACAACCATCCCCTTTTATGATTCCAAACAGTTTGAAATTGACAGTGCACAGTGGACATTGACTCATAACTTTTGAATATTTCTAAGACTTGGCTGCACCTTATCGTGGTGGGGGGGTTTGCGTGCCCCAGTGATCCCAGGAGCTATGTTGTCCGGGGCAATTTGCCTCTGATAGGGTCTCCCAAGACAAACTGGTCCTGGGTGAAGGGCCAGACGAAGAACGATCCAACAGACTCTCATGATAAATTGTATATCAAGGATTCAGTGTACCCCGCCCGGTATGGGGTTACCGGGGCCCCACCCTGGAGCCAGGCCTGGGGGAGGGGCTCGAAGGCTAGCGTCTGGTGGCCGGGTTTCCACCCATGGGACCCGGCCGGGCTCAGCCCGAAGGAGTTACATGGGTCCGCCCTCCAGTAGGTTCACCACCTGCAGGAGGGATCATGGAAGTCCGGTGCTATGTGGATTAGGTGGCAGTCAAAGGCGGAGACCTTGGCGGACTGATCCCAAGCTTTCTAAACTGGCTTTTGGTATGTGGAATGTCACCTCTCTGGTGGGGAAGGAGCCTGAGCTGGTGTACGAGATTGAGCGATACCGGCTAGATATAGTCGGCCTCACCTCAATACACAGCTCCGGTTCCGGAACCAGTCTCCTGGAGAGGGGCTGGAGCTTGGCCTTTTCTGGAGTTGCCCCGGGCGAGAGGCGACGAGCAGGGGTAGGTATTCTTGTATCGCCCCACCTTGCTGCCTCTATATTGGAGTTTTCCCCGGTGGACGAAAGGGTTGCTTCCCTGCGCCTTCGGGTTGGGAAACGGGTCCTGACCATCATTTGTGCCTATGCACCAAATGATGTTTCAGAGTACCCACCCTTTTTGGAGTCTGTGACTGGGGTGCTGGAGGGTGCTCCTCCTGGAGACTCCATTGTCCTACTGGGGGACTTCAATGCGCACGTGGGCAACGACAGTGAAACCTGGAGGGGGGTGATTGGGAGGAACGGCCTGCCCGATCTGAACCCGAGTGGTGTTCAGTTATTGGACTTCTGTGCTAACCACAGTCTGTCTATAACGAACACCATGTTCAAGCATAAGGGTGTCCATATGTGCACCTGGCACCAGGACACCCTAGGCCGCAGGTCGATGATCGATTTTGTTATCGTGTCATCAGACCTGCGACCGTATGTCTTGGACACCCGAGTAAAGAGAGATGCAGAGCTGTCAACTGATCACCACCTGGTGGTGAGTTGGATCCGATGGCAGGGGAGGAAGCCATTCAGACCTGGTAGACCCAAACGTATAGTGAGGGTGTGCTGGGAGCGTCTGGCTGAGGCCCCTGTCCGGGAGGTCTTCAACTCCCACCTCCGGAAGAACTTCAACCACATTCCGAGGGAGTCTGGAGACATGGAGTCTGAATGGGCCATGTTCTCCACCTCTGTTGTTGAAGCGGCAGCCCAGAGCTGCGGCCGCAAGGTGGTCGGTGCATCTCGTGGTGGCAACCCCCGAACCAAGTGGTGGACACCAGTGGTGAGGGGGGCCATTAAGCTGAAGAAGGAGTCCTATCAAGCTTGGTTGGCTTGTGGGACTCCCGAAGCAGCTGAGGTGTACCGGCAGGCCAAGCGGAGTGCAGCTCGGGTGGTTGCTGAAGCAAAAACCCGGGTATGGGTGGAGTTCGGTGAGGCCATGGAACAAGACTTTCGGTCGGCTTCAAAGAGATTCTGGCAAACTGTTCGGCGGCTCAGGAGGGGAAAGCAGCTCCCCGTCCACACTGTGTATGGTGCGGATGGGACACTGTTGACTTCAACTGGGGATATCGTCGGGCGGTGGAAGGAATACTTCGAGGATCTCCTCAATCCCACTGATACGCCTTCCACAGAGGAAGCAGGGTTTGGGGACGAGGGGGATGACTCGCCTATCACAGGGGCTGAGGTCGCCAAGGTGGTTAAAAATCTCCTTGGTGGCCGGGCCCCGGGGGTGGACGAGATTCGCCCCGAGTACCTCAAGGCCCTGGATGTTGTTGGGTTGTCATGGTTGACACGCCTCTGCAACATTGCGTGGAGGTCGGGGGCAGTGCCTTTGGCATGGCAAACCGGGGTGGTGGTTCCTCTCTTCAAAAAAGGGGACCGGAGGGTGTGCTCCAACTTTAGAGGGATCACACTCCTCAGCCTCCCTGGGAAGGTCTATGCCAAGGTACTGGAGAGGAGAGTCCGGCCGTTGGTCGAACTTCGGATTCAGGAGGAGCAATGTGGTTTTCGTCCTGGCCGTGGCACATCGGACCAGCTCTTTACCCTCTCGAGAATTCTTGAGGGTTCGTGGGAGTTTGCCCAACCAGTTTACATGTGTTTTGTGGACTTGGAGAAGGCATTTGACCGCGTCCCTCGTGGATTTTTGTGGGGGGTGCTTCGGGAGTATGGGGTATCGGGCTTGTTGTTACGAGCTATTCGGTCTCTGTACGACCGTTGTGAGAGTTTAGTTCGCATTGCCAACACTCGGTCGGAGTCATTCCCAGTGAGAGTTGGACTCCGCCAGGGCTGCCCTTTGTCACCGGTCCTGTTCATAATTTTTATGGACAGGATTTCTAGGCGCAGCCAGGGAATGGAGGGTGTCATGCTTGGTGACCACAGGATCTCATCTCTGTTGTTTGCAGATGATGTTGTCCTGTTGGCTTCATCCAGCAATGACCTACAGCTCTTGCTGGGACGGTTTGCCGCTGAGTGTGAAGCGGCTGGGATGAGAATCAGCACCTCCAAGTCCGAGTCCATGGTCCTCAGCCGGAAAAAGGTGGATTGTCCTCTCCGGGTTGAGGACAGGCTCCTGCCCCAAGTGGAGGAGTTTAAGTATCTTGGGGTCTTGTTCACGAGTGAGGGGAAAATGGAGCGAGAGATCGACAGACGGATTGGAGCAGCATCTGCAGTGATGCGGACGTTGTACCGGTCTGTTGTGGTGAAGAGGGAGCTTAGTTCTAAGGCAAAGCTGTCGATTTACCAGTCAATCTACGTTCCTACTCTCACCTATGGTCACGAGCTTTGGGTAATGACCGAAAGAACGAGATCGCGGATACAAGCGGCTGAAATGAGCTTTCTCCGTAGGATTGCTGGACTCACCCTCAGAGATAGGGTGAGGAGCTCAGTCATCCGGGAGAGGCTCAGAGTAGAACCGCTGCTCCTCCACATTGAAAGGAGTCAGTTGAGGTGGTATGGGCATCTGATTAGGATGCCTCCTGGACGCCTCCCACTTGAGGTGTTTCAGGCACGTCCCACTGGGAGGAGACCCCGGGGCAGACCCAGGACTCGGTGGAGAGACTATGTCTCCCAGCTAGTCTGGGAACGCCTTGGTATCCCCTCTGAAGAGCTGGAGCAGGTGGCTGGGGAGAGGGAAGTCTGGGCTTCTCTGCTTGAACTGCTGCCTCCGCGACCCGGACCTCCGGAAAAGCGGTAGAAGATGGATGGATGGATGGATGGGCTGCATCAGTGATTGTGCAAAATGAACTGCTCAAGACTCAATAGAGATTGAAACTGGTGATCTGAAATGAATGCTGAAATTATAAAAAGCAATGGTATGTTGGAATTTTATTTCTATTGTGGAATAGATAAAATTAACTGATTTTGATTTGATCAAGTGTTAAAGCATGTGATGGATAATGCTTGTTGGAATATTTTAGGAATGCTATCTTCTTGGAACATAAGTCAATATTATACATTAATAAGTGGCATTCAGCTGTTTGTTTTATGTCATTTAAGCACAGTTCTGGTACTTAAAAATCATAAAAATCCAGGCGCTTCGGGGGGCTTTGCCCCCCATCCCACCCCGGACCCCGCTGGGGGACTATGTCCCCCAGACCCCCTGCTGAATTTTCAGATAATTTCCCCAACCCCAAATCACATCGCTGGTTCGTGTTGGAATTCTGAGCTTTCGGTATTGTTTTCAGCGGAATTATGAGATTTTTATCGAAGGATCAGGAGTCATCAGTGCTAGAAATAGCACTCTCCTTTCAACCCAGTGTCAACCTTCAACCCAATGTCTTTTTTTCTTTCGGAGTTCAAAATGTTTTTGTTGCATGCAGAAATGTAATTTTGTTTTCTCTGCAGGAGTTCCCTGATTTCATAAATGCAACACATTATAGTTTGTTTATACATAGCATAAAGGGAAAAAAAAGTTATATGCAGTGTTATTTCATTTTAAGTGTCAAAAGGGTTTTTGTGGCTCCCAGTGTTTTCTTTTCTGTGGGAAACGGGTCCAAATGGCTCTGAGCGGTAAAGGTTGCTGACCCCTGCCCTGGACAGATCGCCAGTCCATCGCAGGGCCAACACAGAGAGACAGACAACCATTCACTCTCACAGTCATACCTAAGGACAATTTAGAATCCCCAGTTGATGCCAATTAACCTAACTTGCATGTTTTTGGCATGTGGGAGGAAACTGGAGAAATCCCGGAGTAAACCCACGCAGACACGGGGAGAACATGCAAACTCCACACAGATCACTGTTGGTCGGGGGCTGGGATCGAACCCAGGATCCCCCGGCCAAGGGTGAGTTGCTGTGCTGCCACAGTGCTAACCACTTCTCCACCGCGCCACCCACAACCAATCCACTAGTTGTCAAATTGAGAGTCTGGAGAACAAGTGAAGGATACAGATTTATATTATATTAATACATTTGAACAAGGAGCATTATGAGGAAACAGGATGAAAAGTAGCTTCTTCTAAATAAAACTTTCATCTCTAATTTATGAAAATATCAGGAACTAAAGCTGTGTGATAAGATAAGATAAGATAAGATAAGATAAGCCTTTATTAGTCCCACAACGGGGAAATTCCAGGATTGCAACAGCACAGGGATAGCAACACTCAGAGCAACAATCAGAAGGCAAGAAAAAAACAAGCAAGCAAGAGCAGCTAATATACATATGTACGTATTACTATAAAATATATATATATACACACACACACAGACACACAGTGCAGAGCATTGTAGCTGGATGGAATAAATATATGAATATATGAACACACAGTGCAGAGCATTGTAGCTAGATGGAATAAATATGTAAATATATAAACACCCACAGTACGGAGCATTGCAGCTAGGTGGAATAAATATGCAAGTATATAAACACACACAGTGCGGAGCAATGTAGCTAGATGGAATAATATGTAGATATATAAATATATAAACACACCCAGTGCTGAGCATTGTAGCTAGATGGAATGAAACAGCATAACCGTCTACTTAGTTATCCTACATGGTATGATTATGTGCCCATACATATTCTCACCCTCCATAGCGACCGGTATGTTCCTAGTTGTATGCCGGAGGGGACCATTGTGTAAGTCTATTGCATCTTTTGCATTCAAAAAACTATTAGTTTGTTACGTCTTTTTGCTATCTCTGCGAGCAGCCCTGCTTAGGTTGTACAGTCTGACAGCCGTTGGTAGGAAGGACCTACGAAACCTCTCGGTTGTGCACCTGGGATGATGTAGTCTGCTGCTAAATGAGCTCCTCAGTGCATTCAGTATGTCCTGCATAGGGTGGAACTCGGACTCCAGCAGAGATGACAGTTTAGCCACCGTCCTTCTCTCTCCTATCTCCTCCATCGGATCAAGGCGCTGCCCCAGGACAGAGCTAGCTTTCTTAATCAGTTTGTTCAGTCTCTTCCTATCGGCTGCAGTAATGCCACTGCCCCAGCAGACCACTCCAAAAGTGATGGCTGATGCCACCACCGTGTCATAGAATGACTTCAGCAGCGCCCCTTGTACACCAAAAGACCTGAGTCTCCTCAGCAGGAACAGCCTGCGCTGTCCCTTCTTGTAGAGTGCATCAGTATTGTGTGACCAGTCTAGTTTATTGTTCAGATGAATACCCAGGTACTTATAGGATGTCACCATCTCGATGTCTGTTCCCTGTATATTTACTGGTACTGTGAGGGGCTGCCCATGCCTGCGGCAGTCCACCACCAGCTCCTTAGTTTTCCTCGCGTTGATCTGGAGGCAGTTCCGATGGCACCAGTCCACGAAGTCCTGGATAAGCCCTCTGTACTCAGCTTCATCTCCATTGGAGATGAGGCCAACGATCGCAGAGTCATCAGAGAACTTCTGTAGATGGCAGTGTGTTGTGTTGTGTGAGAAGTCCGCAGTATAAAGAGTGAACAGGAAGGGAGCCAGCACCGTTCCCTGGGGGGCCCCCGTGCTACTGATGATCGTGTCGGACACACAGTCCCGGGTTCTCACAAACTGAGGCCGGTTCGTGAGGTAGTCCAGGATCCATGATGACAGGTGCTGGTCCACCCCTGCGCGCAGCAGCTTGTCCTTCAGGATCATCGGTTGGATGGTGTTGAAAGCACTGGAGAAGTCAAAGAACATGATCCTCACCATATTCCCGGGCTTCTCCAGGTGGGACAGAGAACGGTGAAGGAGGAAGATCACCGCATCCTCCACCCCAATGCCATGCTGGTAGGCGAACTGGAGTGGATCCATCGCTGGTTCCACCAGGGGGCGGAGGTGAGCAAGGAGCAGTCTCTCCAGGGTCTTCATCAAGTGGGACGTCAAGGCCACCGGTCTGTAGCTATTCAGGTCTTTGGGGTGGGAAGTTTTTGGTACAGGTACCACACAAGATGTTTTCCACAGCTGTGGTACCCTCCCCAGTTTCAGGCTCATGTTGAAGATATACGTCACAATCCCACACAGCTGGTCTGCACATGACTTGAGGAGCTTTGCGCTGATGCCGTCCGGTCCCGGCGCCTTCCTCGCCTTGATCTTCCTCAGCTCCGTCCTCACCTGGGTCCTGGTCAGGGTCAGGATGGGGGGCTGTGTGTTGGGAGTGGGGGGGTGTTGGTGGAGTGGGGAGTGGGCAGCAGGACTTGATTTCTTTAGAGGCAGCAGTGGTTGTTGTGCAGTCAGGGGGGAGGGCGGTTGGTCAAATCTATTGAAAAACAGATTCAGGTTGTTCGCCCACTCCCTGCCCCCTGTGGCCTGGGGGGAGGTATTCTGGAGCCCCGAGATGGTTTTGAGGTTTCTCCAGACCCCGCTGATGTCGCTCTGTTGCAGCTTGTCCTCCATCTTCTTCCTGAAGCTGTCCTTGCCTTCTCTGCCTTGCCTTCTCTTCCTACTCGTCGCGGCCTAGCCCTCGCGGCTCTCAGTGCCGGCGACGGCCGGGTATGGGCCCGACGCTCCAGCGCCATCCATTTTCAGGGCTGGTTGATTCGGCAGGTGAGTTGTTACTCACTCCTTAGCGGATTCCAACTTCCATGGCCACCGTCCTGCTGTCTCTATCAACCAACACCTTTTCTGGGGTCTGATGAGCGTCGGCATCGGGCGCCTTAAACCGGCGTTCGGTTCATCCCGCAGCGCCAGTTCAGCTTACCAAAAGTGGCCCACTGGGCGGCTCGCATTCCACGCCCGGCTCCAAGCCAGCGAGCCGGGCTTCTTACCCATTTAAAGTTTGAGAATAGGTTGAGATCGTTTCGGCCCCAAGACCTCTAATCATTCGCTTTACCAGATAAAACTGCGAGGCTGAGCGCCAGCTGTCCTGAGGGATACTTCGGAAGAAACCAGCTACCAGATGGCTCGATTAGTCTTTCGCCCCTATACCCAGGTCGGACGACCGATTTGCACGTCAGGACCGCTACGGGCCTCCACCAGAGTTTCCTCTGGCTTCGCCCTGCCCAGGCACCTGTAGCATGTTAACTAGTCATCCACTGGTCAAAAAAAAGGTTTTAATTCCTTTCACCCACCTCAAAGAGCAAACTTTTCTGAAAAAGTATTCATCATAAAAGGTGACCATTTTCACATTATATTTAGAAATAAACTGAGTCAGTAAAGATTTTTAAACACAGTATGTTTTTGAACTAAGCATTGGTTTTGGTGGCTGCATAAGGCCCCATTAAAAGTCAACAGCAAAAAACCAACCATGCACAACATATGCACTGTTTAACAACCTCAGCTCATTTTTATAATAAGTGCACAACCGAACAACAAATTAAAAAAAATATTTGGAAGGAAATGTCACTTCAATCATAAAACCAGCAAACAGCAACAGTAATGTTTCAGATAAGACCGAACATCCTGCAAGGACACATTATGGAGGGACAGTGCAGGAGGTACAGAAATAGACTAAATCTACAGTCGTGAAAAAATATGGCCACCCCTTTAAATATTCACGTATCTATGTCTAACCTTGTTTTTGTTTTTATTTGCATTTCTTCAATTTATTTTAGCCATTTTAAGTGGGAATAAATGTGGGGGCGTCCTAAAAACAAAGATGGGGGGTGATCACTGTTGAAAGTAGGAGATGGGTGATATTTTTCAGATTTAAACAATTTATGAATGTGCTGATAATTAAAACTATGCAAAAATTATGGTCAGATATTCAGAAATTTATTTTTCAGCACAAAACAATTTATAATATATATCTAACATTTATTTCATGAATGAAGCTATATAAATGAAGCTATAAGCAGTTTTTTCCCACTGCTGTAGTAGGAATTCATTAATGCCACATAATATTCAGAGCTATGTACAGTATATAAAAAACTTTATAAGCAGCATAATCTTTATTTTAAAGGTCAAATTGCCGTTGCGGCTCTCAGCCACGTCTGTTTTAGTCGGAGACGGGCAAAACGGCTCTTCGGCTGGCAAAGGTTGCAGACCCCTGGTCTAATGTGTTTAAAATTTCTTAGGTTGAATTTGATTACGTTTGAGATTTTTTTGATGTGTTTTTTAAAGGTTAATAAGGAGTCTAAAATCACATCAAAGCACTTATACAGTGCAGGCATAAGGTACAGAAAACAGCAGCTAACCCTGTGAACAAAAAGTGTAATGACAAATACTTTGCAGTGCAATCAGATCACAAATGTAGGATGGCAGTAGACCAAGAATTGCTTTGTAGATAAAGGTGTACCAGTGGCTGAGCCTGCAGGTGGCCAAAGTAGGCCATCCCACCCTATGGTATAACTCACAATGGTGTGTCAAAGGCTTACAGTTTGTAACAAACCTCAATGAAGCATGATAAGCAGAGTCCACCATACTAAGACATCCAGCAGGGGCATTCATATACAAAAAAATCACCATAGTCCAGCACAATATTTGTGGTATATTGGCCCTAACAGTTAGCTTTCTGTTTTTAAGCTGTAAGCAGGGTTTGACAGTAACACCTTTAACCTACCATCCAAATATCAGTGAAATTCAGCAGCGGACTTTAGATCAATCAATGCACAATGAACATCTGACTCTAGCCATGCTTTTTGTTGATCAAAGGCATATTGGCACAAAAATGCAACAAAATCGCAATTTCTGCCCATGCCGCACCCACTTCAAATGAGCTTTGTGCACAGTTGATCCGTATTTAAACAGCGAGGGGTCAAAGAGTAACAAAGTACATAAAGCAGAAACTAACTAAACTACTGGCCCAAAGTGCAAAGCACCACAAAAATGTGTGTTTTTAGATTATACTAATAGGGTCATAACATTCAGCAAACATTTGTTAAATTGAAGCTAAAAACTAATGTTAGCCTCACACATGGCATCACCATCAAAACAGAGAGGAAAGGAGGAGGGTGGGGTGATCTGTGGCTCATTAGCATTTAAAACAATATGCCATAAAACAGCCATTTGGAGAAGAGCTCCTTCCCCTTGTGTGAAATGGTACTGCAGTAATTAAACCCTGAGGTGTTTTGACTGAAGTGTGTCACATTTTATTAACACCTCTGGGAGCTGTCAACATGTGGAAAAAAATAACAAAAAAGAAAATAGAGTGAGCAGCATCAAGTTACTATTATATTGGTAAATCACAGGAATAACCATTTACATAAAAGGGTGCCGCATACAGAGCAGCACCCCGCCCCCAATTTGGACAGTCAGGTCACATCTCCCTGTTCATGGACCCGGCCTACAGACAAAGACTGAAATAAACAAACAAACCCTGTTATTAAACAAATTAAACGCTTGACTCCAGAGGCTGAGAGCACCCTGCAAGACTGTTTTGCCCGGACAGACTGGGATGTGTTTAAAGCTGCAGCCATCCAGGAGGACTCTTCTGTAAACATAGAGGACTATGCTGAACATATGACTGGGTGCATTAGTACTTGTGTTGATACCATCGTACCCACCATACAAGTCAGGAAGTTCCCAAACCAGAATCCCTGGCTAAACAGTCAGGTATGTCAGATGCTGCGTGCTCGCTCTCTTGCATTTAAATCAGGCAATGAGGCCAAATACATAGCTGCATAGTATGGACTGAGGAAGGCTATAACAACAGCCAAGAGGCAGTACAGAGAAAAGCTGGACAGCCTCTACTCCACTCCTGACCCTGGGTGCATGTGGCAAGGCCTGCAACACATCACAGACTACAAGAGAACCACCAGCGACACCACTAGCTCCACAGACAGCCTGCCGGATGATCTCAACATCTTTTACACCTGCTTTGAGACCTCCAGCTACAGTGCAGAGAGGATACACACACACACATACCCCCCCCCCCCCATCCACTAAAAGTCTCATCAGGCCAGGTAAATAAAGCACTGAGGAATATCAACCCCCGCAAGGCAGCAGGACCAGACACCATCCCTGGGTGGGCTCTCAGAGAATGTGCTGCCGAGCTGACTGATGTTCTCACATCCATCTTTAACCTCTCCCTCAACCAGAACATAGTCCTCTCCTGCTTCAAAACCACAACCATCGTCCCCCTCCCCAAAAAGAGCCCGCCGACCTGCCTGAATGATTACAGGCCAGTAGCACTTACTCCAGTATTCATGAAGTGCTTCGAGAGAGTGGTGCTGGCCCTCATTCAGGACAGTATACCGGATACCCTGGATGCCCTGCAGTATGCCTACCAGCCCAGTAGGTCCACCTCAGATGCCATTGCTGCTGCACTCCATTATTCTCTCTCCCACCTGGAAGATAAAGACTCCTACATCAGGATGCTCTTTGTCAACTACAGCTCTGCCGTCAACACGGTCATCCTCCACAAACTCACCAACAAACTGTCTTCACTTGGCCTGCACCCCACCCTCTGTGACTGGCTACTGGCTCAGTCTGTCAGGATGGGTAACAGGACCTCAGCCAGCATCATCACGAACACAGGTGTCCCACAGGGTTGTGTTCTCAGCCCCATCCTCTATTACCTCTTCACCCATGACTGTGTCGCCTCCCACAAGGACAGTGTCATCTTAAAGTTTGCGGATGACACAGCAGTGATAGGATGCATCACTGGTGGTGATGAAGCATCCTACAGGAGGGAGGTGGCCAGCCTGGTGTCATTGTGTGAGGACAACAACCTCACTCTCAACACGGACAAGACGAAAGAGATGATAGTGGACGTGAGGAAGGGGAGGAGACCTCATCGGCCGCTGTTTATCGGGAGTTTGATGTGGAGAGGGTGAGCAGCTTTAAATACCTGGGCATCCACATCAGCGAGCACCTTACGTGGGCACTTAACACCACGGAGCTGGTTAAGAGAACTCAACAGCAGCTGCACTTTCTGAGGAGGCTGAGGAAGTTTGGTATGTCCCCCAAGATCCTCAACAACCTCTACAGCTGCACCATTGAGAACATCTTGACCAACTGTATCACTGCGTGGTACGGCAGCACTACTGTTTTGGATTGCAAACGACTGCAGAGAGTGGTGAAGACAGCAGAGAAGATCATCAGAACTCCACTCCCCTCTGCAGAGCATCTATCTTCGCAGAGTCCAAAGAAGAGCTGCCTCAATCCTCCAGGACCCCACCCACCTCCAGCACAGAATGTTCACACTTCTACCCTCAGGCCGGAGGTACAGAAGCGTGAAATGCAGGACATCCAGACTATAAAAACTCCTTCTTTCCCACTTCCATCAGACTTCTGAATAAATAACAAAACTCCGGACACAGCTTTGCAAATTGGAGTTCACACACTGGATGCTAAATTTGCACATTGCTCATTTGCACATTGTACATAGTCTCACCTCGTCTCATATTCATATCATCTCTGCTACTAAATTATCATTGTACAGTCTACTGGGTATTATCAGGGCACACGGCTTTACACAGAGAAATTCTCACACTGGGTGCTAATTTGTACATTGCTCATTTGCACATTGTATATAGTCTCATGCCATCTCAGGTTCATATCACCTCTGATATTAAAATTACCATTGTACAGTCTGTTGGGTATTATCAGAGGCGAGTCATACTCATTCTGTTATGATTTGGGGAAAGTGAGGCTCAAATGCAGAGCTGCCAGAACAAACAACTTAAGACACAGATGTAAAAGTTCACCAGTTTATTGCGGAAAACTAAACCAAACACAGAACTCTAAATAAAAATACAGAACTAAGGAAAAGAGCAACACAAAAACGCACACTTAAATTACACACAAAAACGGTGCCACTGGAGTGCACGCAGCCTACGGGGAGAGAGCAGAAAGAGGTTATTCAGGACAGAATCTCCTGAAGGGGAGAATGATAATGGGAAAGCACTCTTCTTGCGACGCCGGCATTTCCTTGGAGTCAGACAGACTCTCTCAGGGTCCATCAGCTCCGGTAACGATGCTGGCAGAACAGCACCAGAGGTTGGGGGGGCCGGCCGTGGAGCGAACGGGGAAGCAAGGGTCTTCTTCTCCCTCGTACTCTCCCTAAACCAGTTATCCAAGGCTACTGCCTGTGCAATCATCTCATCCAGAGAGAAGGGAAACGCGTGGATAGCCAGCTCATTGCGGAGATGCGTATCCTACAGACTGGTCTCCCTGTCGGAGTCCCATCAGCTGGCTAACTATGTTTCCCTCACTCTCCGTATGGTCAAATGCCTTGGAGAATTCCCACACAAATTGTTGGTATGTGTATAGGGGCCCGTCCGGACTGCTCAAGATGGACTGTGCCCACTTAAGTGCCCGGTCTCGCAGCAACAAGGGCATGAAAAGGACCTTAGCCGAATCATCCCTATACTCCCCTTCTACCTGCTGGAAAAAAAGCCGGCAGTGGAGCAGGAACCCTCTGCACCCTCCCATCTCCTCCCCATAGGGGGCAGGCAAAGGAACAGAGATGTTCCTGCAAATGGCAGACAGTACCGGAGCAGCAGGTGCAGGGGGAGACGCCGCTCCAGGAAACTGACCTAGGTGCTCGGTGATGGTGGCCAGTTGCTGGGTTACTGTCTCGAACTGCTCACAAAGAAACATGACCCGGCGTTCTGTGGCCTCCAAGCGCCAGAGTACCGACTGTTTGCCCGGCTGAGCGCTCGCTGAGCCTCGATCTTGGCTGAATCGTTCTGTCATGATTCAGGGCAAGTGGGGCTCAAACGCAGAGCTGCCAGAACAAACACTTCAGACACAGATGTAAAAGTTCACCAGTTTATTGCGGAAAACTAAACCAAACACAGAACTTAAATAAAAGTGCAAAACTAAGGAAAAGAGCAACACAAAAATGCACACTTAAATTACACACAAAAACCGGTGCCGCTGGAGTGCACACAGCCTACGGGGAGACCGCAGAAAGAGGTTACTAAGGACAGAATCGCCCAAAGGGGAGAATAATAATGGGAAAGCACTCTTACTTGGTGAGCAGAGGAGCCCGGCGGGGAACTCCTGCGTGGACCAGGAGAGCCCGGGGGAAGACGGTGACCTGGGTGGACGTCCGGTGTTCTTCTTGGTCAGGCGAGCGTGATCAGCTCCAGAGAACACACCTGCGGGTGGCAGCAAACCTGGGAGACAGAAGGACATGGGAGTCAAAACACAGACCAACCAGAGAAATAACATTTTTGAGAGCTTGAACATTTTGCGGTAGCAAACCTAACGATCCAGCGATGGGTGCCCCATATGCTGGCTCTTAAGTACACTGAGTCCTTAGGACGCAGCAGGTGTGTAATCATGCAGGTGTGTCTGATCCTCCGGAGCCGAGACAACAGGAACAGGAGGAGAGGGGGAGCACGCTTGCCTGATCATCACACATTCAGTGAATTTTTACTTATTCAGGGTCATGTTATAGTCATCCAGTGAATTTTCAATTTTCATTCTTCTTGTTTCCTCTAGTTTTAACTGCTTTAACTGTCCTAATTGCTTTTAATGTGTATTTATTAGTATTAGTATTAGTATTTAGTGTTAAGGTGTGTTTATTACTTTTATTAGTACTGATGTGTTTTTATTGCCTTGGCATTCATTCGGAGAGCAAAGTAAGAATTTCATTGCTCAGGAAATGTTGCAATTCTTAACTGCACATGATAATAAAGCCTTTGAATCTTGAATCTTACATATGCTTACAGCCAAAAAAGATGAAATAATGATAAATATTCCAAAGGGGGAAGGATACTTCCTTGGTGGAGGTTTTCATTCTCTTATGCTTGTTTTTTGTTGTAATGAGTCCAGTTTTCCAGATCAACATGAACCCTTTACTTTATTGTCCATTTTCTGATGTTTTTCTTCAGTTTTGAAGGAGAGAATGGCCCGTCCATGTGCTGCAGTCCTTCAGACCCTCAGACCTCTCCAGGTTCTGGTCTGGTCCTACACCCCAACCTGGCGGGCCACGGTCAGCGCAGAGAGTCCTTCCTGTACCGCTCTGACAGCGACTATGAGCTCTCCCCAAAATCCCTGTCTAGGAACTCATCTATTGTTGGAGAATTGTATGTGTTTTGGTTTCTTCATTACATCATTTTCACATCAGCAACACATTTTCTGTCTTTGTAGCTCTCCTTTTATCATTTGTCTGATGTTGTTTGGTTTCAGGCATACGGAGGACTTGATTGTGACTCCATTTGCACAGGTACGACCACGGCTGAGTAACTGAACTCCAAAGAATTCTGACAAAAAATAAACAAAGCGCCTCAGGGATCAAGAAATGAATTGTTTTTTGAATTGATCTCTACTCCTACGTGGGCCTAAATTAGCACAATAGTGGTGCAGAGGCCAGAAAGGAACCTCGGGAGCTGTGGCGGCTGGTATCAGTGGGCCAGAGGGGCTTTAGATAAAACTATGAGAAAATTATAGAGAGAAGAAGAAACATTTTGCTCAGTGGTTTGATTTGTTTTGTGGGATTTAGCAACCTCAAGAGTCCCTAAAACTGATTTGCTTTATAGTTGGGCTAAAAGAAATCAGCCCACAGTTCAGACTCACGCCTGAGGCCCAAAAAGAACAATCTCGCTCACTACCAGTGAATGAAGATTTACTTATTTCTTAGAATTGCTCATTTCACAAACACTCCAACTAAAGTGTGGAGAAGTAAAATATTATTTCCTATATTTGTATATTTGTCCTTCTACATCAACATGTTTCTTATTGTAGTCCTACCTGTTGCTGTTGTGCTTTTTTTCTTCTGATTCCCTGTTGTTATTTTTTTTTTTTTAAAACAGGTTCTGGCAAGCCTCCGGACTGTTCGGAACAACATCACCACCCTGACGAATGTACAGTGTGTGTCCAGCAAGTAAGTCGGGAGTGTTTTCAGCATCTTCTCTGTCTGCATGCTACACAGTACCTTCACCTATGTGCTGGTTATTATCTTAGAAAATTCTTAGCCGTGCTTGAAATTCATTTATTTCTGTGTGCGCTGCAATAAGATGCTCCTCTGAGTCGATTTTGAATAAGTATGTCCACTGATTATGAACTCAGACTAAAACTAGTTTTCTGCAGTATGAATGAAGGAAACCGCTCAGGAGTCATAGGAATTGCAGAGAAATGAGTAAATCATGAGATAACTCGGCTGGCAACGATCACGCTTATTCACTTCTGATCGCAGTGGTTTTATTATGGTTTTATTTATTGTCTATGATTGAACATGTCAACATTCTCCACTTGGGGGAGCCAAAGCATCAAAGACTTGAGTAACGACGTTGGAAGAAATCCATTTCATTAAACCATGTACAGACTTTATCAGAGAATATCCAGAAACTGTGCTCATGGAAAAGTAGCATCACTTCATGAGTTTAAATACTCAAACATAAGTAAAAAAATTACTTCAGTAAAAGTAAGAAAATACCTACTAAAAATGTTACTTGAGAAGTGAGTGACAACTTCTCTCTTGCCAAATAAGTTTGATTTTTCTTGAAAATTTGTGACGTTTCTCTCATAATGTTTTTCCTCTTATACTCAGATTCTTGTGATAAATTTGCAAGATTTTATGAGAAATTTGTGACATTTTTCTTTGTAAATTTGCAGCTTTTACTCAAAAAATTGCAAGGTTTTTCTTCTGCATTTGCAACTTCTTTGTTTTAAATTTTCAATTAAAAAATTATTTTTTATGTTTGTAACTTTTTCTCATTAATTATTTTTTTCTTTTGACTCTTTCACATAAATGTTTTTTTTTTCATAAATTTGCAACTTCATTCTTGTAAATTAGTGATGTTTCACATTAATTTGCATCTTTTTTGTCATAAATGTTTTCATAAATTTTTCTTGTAAAATGTAACTATTTCTCATCATGTGCAAGTTTTTTTCTCATAAATTACTTTCTCAAAAATGCATGCCTTTTTTACATCATTTTTGGAATTTCCATCCATCCATCCATCCATCTTCTACCGCTTTTCCGGAGGTCCGGGTCGCGGAGGCAGCAGTTCAAGCAGAGAAGCCCAGACTTCCCTCTCCCCAGCCACCTGCTCCAGCTCTTCAGAGCGGATACCAAGGCGTTCCCAGACCAGCTGGAAGACATAGTCTCTCCACCGAGTCCTGGGTCTGCCCCAGGGTCTCCTCCCAGTGGGACGTGCCTGAAACACCTCAAGTGGGAGGCGTCCAGGAGGCATCCTAATCAGATGCCCATACCACCTCAACTGACTCCTTTCAATGTGGAGGATCAGCGGTTCTACTCTGAGCCTCTCCCGGATGACTGAGCTCCTCACCCTATCTCTGAGGGTGAGTCCAGCAATCCTACGGAGAAAGCTCATTTCAGCCGCTTGTATCCGCGATCTCGTTCTTTCGGTCATTACCCAAAGCTCGTGACCATAGGTGAGAGTAGGAACGTAGATTGACTGATAAATCGACAGCTTTGCCTTAGAACTAAGCTCCCTCTTCACCACAACAGACCGGTGCAATGTCCGCATCACTGCAGATGCTGCTTCAATCCGTCTGTCGATCTCTCGCTCCATTTTCCCCTCACTCGTGAACAAGACCCCAAGATACTTAAACTCCTCCACTTGGGGCAGGAGCCTGTCCCCAACCCAGAGAGGACAATCCACCTTTTTTTATTTTTGGAATTTATTTTTATAAATTTGTAATTTTTTCTCATAAATTTGCACCTTTTTTCTCATAAATTTGCACCTTTTTTCTTGTTAATTTGCAACTTTTTTCTTGTAAATGTACTTTTTTCTCACAGATTAATCATGTTTTTGTCATAAATTTGCAACTTCTTTTCTCAAAAAGGAGTAACTTTTTCATCGCAAATTTGCAACTTCTTTCTTTTAGTTAGCTTTTTCCTTAAAAATTTTTAACTTTTCTCCTCTTTTCTCATCAGTGATCCATGTAAATATTTTGATTTTCTTGCAAATTGATGACATTTTTTTTTAATTTAACAAATTTTTCTCATAAATTTGTAATGTTTTCTTACATTTGCAAGATTTTATTTTTATATTTACTATACTTTATTAATCCCTGAGGGAAATTCAGGGCATCCACCTGGATGGATGAAGCAGCCACGGTGCGGCGCCAATCCCTTCACCATTCACACACACATTCACACCTAGGGCCACTTTAGAGTCTCCAGTTAACCTAACCTGCATGTTTTTGGCCTGTGGGAGGAAACCTGAGTACCCGGGGTAAAACCCACACAGACACGGGGAGAACATGCAGACTCCGCACAGAAGGGTCACCGATGGTCAGGGGGTGGGATCGAACCTTTGATCCCGTGACCCTCTTGCTGTGCTGCCACAGTGCTAACCACTGCTCCACCGAGCTGTCCTTAATTTTATGATAAATTTGTGACATTTTTCATGCAAATTTACAATTTTTACTCATTAAATTGCAGCTTTTTTCATGTAAATTTGTGACTTTCCTCATAAATTTGCAGTCTTATTCTTGTAAATTGATAACTTTTCCTCATACATTAAAAAATGTTTCTTTTACATTTGGAACTTTTTTAAATTTGCAATTTGTAAGGTTTTTCCTCTTAGACTGATATATACTGTATATATACAGTATATATATATATATATATATATATATATATATATATATATATATATATATATATATATATAAGCTAGTTACATGTGCTGTCTTAGATAATAAAAATTATATCTAGAAACAGTTTTATTTTTATTTCTTTAGCCTTTATTTAACCAGGTTAGTCCCATTGAGATAAAAGATCTCCTTTACAAGGGAGACCTGGCCAAGACAGCAGCAACACAGTTACAGTATTAAAATAAAAGAACAGACAATAAATAAATTAGCTGTAAAAACATACTGATATAAAACACTTGCACACAGAAAGCCTGGACTCCACTGATTTCAGTAGAGATTTAAATGCAGTCAAAGGTATGAGGTTTTGTAGATGGAACTCAGAGTTTATCTTGTTCCATGCTGTCACGAGCTGAGCTCTGGAAGTTGTAATTATTTATTAGTCTGCATTTGATTATGTGTATTCCTTATATTTATACTGTGGTGTCCTTCTCTGAGCTGACAGCTGCCAGGCGGCATTTCCGGTTTTGTGCTCTGCGTGGGCGTCGCCCTGTCAGCTGTCAAGTCCAGCCTCTCCTCCTTCATCTCTTTCAGCTGATCCCAATCACCATTCATTGTTCCCTTTTTGCCCCCTCATGTGATCCCACACCTGTCATCACTCCTGTTATCTATTCCATCCCTGTTCAAGAACTACAGTTCCTTTTCTTATTTGCTGCTGTCTTGTTGGTTTTTCTCCCTCCTTCTCCGCCAGAGCCCTGCATCGCTCTGGTGCGCAGCCCTTGGAAGTTTTTCTCTGTCGTTGGTATTTTGCATTTTGAGCACCTTGTTTAACTTTGTTGTTTCTGTAATAAATTTGACAAGCTCACAGTCCAGTGCATGGGTCTCAATTCTCTGCCTGGAAAGGCAATTTGTGACACATGCACCAGAAGCTGAAAACCTAAAAGCTTTCATTCCTAATTCTGTTCTTATTTTTGTAACAACCAGTTGCAGATAATCCATTGAGCAGAGATTGTGGCTTAAGATACGATAATAAAAATCATATCTAGAAACAGTAATAAATCAAACATTTCCTGAGTCAGAATAGAACAAATAATCCACATCAGGACTCCTGGTTTTAATTCTCACCAACTTTTTTCTGTTACAGGAGGTCTCCTGCTGCAAATCAGCCATGTGTCACTAAAGTCTGTCTGTCAGGTGAGTCAAGAACCTCCCAGCTTGCAACACTCCCATCTGAATGAATCAACATGCACACAGAACTTGGCTGTATGGCCTCCCACGTATTGTGATCACCCTGTTCTGTGTGTTTGTGTTCCTGTGATGGAAACGGGAACTTAAATGGTGATAATCAGAACTGCACACAATTTTTGGGGATCCGATGCAAGGTTGTGTTTGGGGGGGCAATTTTTGTAACGGGGAACAGTTCAAGCCCTTTAAAATGGAGGAAAAACTCTTCCCCTCCTTTCAAAAATACTGTATTAAAAAAATAACTTAAGTCATCATCTAGATAAAAGCAAAATAGACTGTTACATAGAATAAAAATTTAACCAGAAATAATATGAATGACACAGATTTACATGGAAAAAAGTTGCAAATTTAAAAGAAATCAGTACAAGGGAAAAAATGCAATTTAAGAGAAAAAATTGCAAATTATGAGGGGAAAAGTAAAAGAAATGTTGCAAATTTGCAAGAAAAAGGTGCAAATTTATGAGAAAAAGTCACAAATTTAAAAGGAAAAAGTTACAAATGTATGAGGGGAAAAAAGTAAAAGGAAAAAACGTTGCAAATGTGCAAGACAATTATTGCAGATTTGCAAGAAAAATGTTGCAAATGTATGACAAAAAAGGTGCAAATTTATGAGAAAAAGTCGCAAACATAAAAGAAAAAAGTTACAATGTATGAAGAAAAAAGTTGGAAATTTATGAGAAAAAATTTGCAAATTTGTGAGAAAAAGTCATAAATTTAAGAGAAAAAAGCAAATCCATATGGAAAAAATAAAAGGAAGAAAGTTGAAAATTCATGAGAAAAAAAGATACAAATTTCCAAGAAAATGTCACAAATTTAAACGTAAAAAAATCACAAATTTATGAGAAGAAAAGTTGAAACTTTACAAGAAAATAGTTGCATAAATTTACAAGAAAAAAGGCTCAAAGAAATAATGAAAAAAGTCATACATTTATGGAAAAAAGTTGCAAATTTAAAAGGAAAAAGTTGCAAATTTACAAAAAAAAGTCCCAAATTTATGAGTAAAAAACATTGAAGGTAATTTTAATTCTCACCCCAAAACTATTGACCTAACGTGTGTCTGGGGAGCTCGCGGCATCTGCCCCGTGTGCTGCCATCACCCTGGCCTGTGTCTCTGTGTGCTCGTGTTCGTGCGGCGGAAACTGGAACTGAAACGGTTGGAGAGCGGTGATGCAGTGAGCAGTTTCGGTGAAATTTGTTAGAAGAGCTTTGAGGCCTGTAGCCGAGGGACGGCAGTGAAATCAACACCGAGGGCTCGAGGTCAAACGGGTCAGAAATGCACAGTAAACTGAGAAGGCTGCTGACGTGGGACTGGCAGCAGAAAGCTGGTGGGACATGTTGAACGTGGCCCCCAGCTGTTTTCCTCAGGCGTCGTCCTCACAGACGCGGAGGGCGCAGGAAGTCGGCTCTGTATCATCAAGTGGATTTCACATTGGAAAATGAGGATAAATAACAAGATCACAGAACCAGTTTGTCTCGTTTGTTTTTAAAGTGCCACATTTAAACGGTGCTACACGGGAGTGTCCATGTGGGCCCCGCCAACGGTTACATCTGGGCTGTCTTATGGGTCCATGCTGGCCCATCTGTCTTTGCCCACATGGACTTTACCTGCTGACCAATTTTCAACTTATTTTTCTATAAATTTGCTCTTTTCTTTGTAAATTTGTGACTTTTCCCTCCTAATTTGATCAATTTTTCTTGAAAGTTTCTCATAACTTTGTAACTTTTTTTTAGTAAACTTGTGACTTTTCCTCATAAATTTGTTACTCTTTTCCTTGTAAATTTGCTATTTTCTTGTAAATTTGTGACTTTTTCCTATACATTTGTGACAATTTCCTTGGAAATTTGGAACTTTCTCAAAAATTTTCAACTTTTTTTTTTTTACTGTAAACTTACAGCCTTTCCTCATAAATTTGTGACTTTTTTTCTTGTAAATTTGCTAGATGTTTCTTGTAAGTTTGCAACTCTTTTCAAGTAATTTTACAGTTATTTTTCTTGTAAATTTGCTACTTTTTTCTCCTAAATTTTCACTTTTTTCCCCTCATAAATTTGCTACTTTTTTGTAAGTTTGTTACTTTTGTCTTTTACATTTTCAAATTTTTTTCTCATAAATTTGTGATGTTTTGCATAATTTTGCTGATGGCACAAGTGTCGTTGAAACCTGCCGCACGACCTTGAGTGTAATATTGCATAACTAGGGCTGGGAATCATCACTAATTTCCAGACTAGATTCTATTCCGATCCGATCCGATTCAGTCAGGGAAATTACCATTTGAATAGCTATTTTACTTGCCAGGAAAAAAAAATCTTAGAGACCTAATGCTGCAGATTGTACCAGGAATATTCTAACTTTGGTAATAGAGAATGGGCAGTGACGTCACGCCGCGCTGCATTCTAGGCCGTTGTCACCATCGTCATGGTCTGGCGTCTTTGTTTACCTCTAGTCTAGGCAACTGCTAATGTGAACAGACATGCGTGCATTGAAACGGTGCAAACAGAAAATTCAAATACCTTATTCAGAGAGGCTGAATAAGGAAGCAAAGGAGCACTACCTCTAAAAAATTTAAGAAATAAACGGGATCGATCTGTATGAGCAAAAGAAATGGACCAAGGATCTCGACCAACTGCCTGGAGTCGCGCTGTCAGATGTGTTTGCCTACCTGGTTTGTGGGTGAGCACATAAACCCGTGAGCAAATTAAAAACTATAAATCATTAGAGGCTCATGTTCATGTAACCAATGGATGGATCGAGCCGCCTCAAATATTCTCAGTGAACGACCAGAAAACCGTAGTTGAACACAAAGGTTTTGTTTCTGCACAGTTTTCTGCACTAGCATGTGTCTCTGCAACTACAGGCATTTCTGAGTCCCAGCAGGGAAATGCTGGATTTATGTTCAAATTAGTCATATGATGCTTGACAAGTACATACACTTTTTACCAACAGGACATGAAATACTAATCAAGCAATGTGATTAAACCCAATGCTCGCGCCAAAAAAAAATTACCAGTATAATTAGCCACTATAAAAGCATACTAAATCAGGACAGTAACGTTTTTATAGTCACCCGAAAGTTAATTTAAAGACACCAAACATTCTATGGACTTCAGTCCCCAGCTGATATTAAATCCATGCATATTGAAGGCAACATGTGTCCTTCCAGTGCACACAGAAGGGGACCCCCAGCGCTGCTGCGTGTAGCGGTTTGTGTCCAGGTTTTTTTTGTTTGTGATAGTTTTATGCAGCATTGCCTTATGTATCTGTGAGCTCTGCTTGGCAACAACTGGCAGTGCAGCTTCAGTCGTCTCTTGACTGCTCAGTGTGCGTTTTTTACTTCATGACTGAGATGTAATGATGGCTTTTTAAATGTCTGGTTAGTGTTTGGATTAAATAATGAACGTGTCCAAATGGGACACAGAACGCCAAAATTATTAAATTAAATTTCAAGGAATATATTACAATGGGTCTCAACTCCAAATCCGAGTTCATGATCCTCAGCTGGAAAAAGGTGGATTGTCTTCTCCGAGTTCGTGGTCATGAGCTTTGGGTAATGACCGAAAGAGCGAGATCGCGGGTACAAGCGGCTGAAATGAACTTTCTCCGTAGGATTGCTGGACTTACCCTCAGAGATAGGGTGAGGAGCTCAGTCATGCTGGGAATGCCTTGGTATCCGCTCTGAAGAGCTGGAGCAGGTGGCTGGGGAGAGGGAAGTCTGGGCTTCTCTGCTTGAACTGCTGCCTCTGTGACCCGGGACCTCCAAAAAAGCAGTAGAAGATGGATGGATGGATGGATGGATGGATGGATCTCGAATATTTGTAAATGTGTCCCGTTAGTTGACTTGATGTCATTTGGTCCCATTAGATATAATTTAATGTGCTATTTGGACATTTTGTATAACATTAATTACTACAAGAATGGGCACTTGTTAAAAATATCAAAATAAAAATGATTTAATTCATTTTTGAGGCGTTTAGTGGGCTTTTGGTATCCGATAAAAATGAATTAATTTATTATTTGGATGTTTTCTAGGGCCTTGTGTTCCCGTTTGCTGTTCAGCCGGTCTGATGAAGGGCAGGTGGCCCGAAATGTTACTGATAAATAATAAATACTTAATAGGAGCGTTTCAGTGTGTGGATCATCTTTGATTTTTCTGATATGTGTTTTGGGGATCCAGCACCTGACCAGGTGGAACTGTGTGATGTGTGTATCATCTTTATTATTTTCTAAATCACAGCTTACCTTTGTGAAAATACCGTGAACACATGACCATGTGTGCAGGAATCAGCTGATATCTTTCCTTCTGACCGCTGCAATCCATTCCATCCGATGCCTCTTTGTTACCTCGGAGACCCCATTCTCTCCCCTTTTCTTCCAAGCTGGGAAGTTAAAAAAACATATGCCGTTATCAATCTTTTTCCATGCCAATCTAACGTTGCGTGGTATTGGGATGAATAATAATGTAAAGGACCACATTGGAAATAAGTGTTTTCACTTTCATGTGTCATCCTGGATTTTGTATGACGTTTTATATGTATGTTTACATTTCCTATGTTTGTATACCATATTCAGTGTCATTTTTATCTGAATAAATAAATACAAAATAAACAAATAACAGACTGAAGCAACCCTCTCACAGACTTCAGCTTAACCGCATTCGTTGATCACTACTAAACACAGACAGGCAGAACACTTTTCCCACAATTCCTTGCGGCTTTGGGGTGACGTCACACACCCATTCTTAATACATAAATTATCACATAAAGAACTGACCCAAAATCAGTTACAATAATGCACTTTTTATTATTTAACTTATGATTTCACAAAGCGCTTACAAGTGCTTTCTTTTGTGCAAAGGGTGTGTAATGTCAAGTTAACAACACAGAGTCAGTAAACAAGCTCAATGCGTGAAGCATGTAGACATAATCTCACTGTATTTCAGTCCCTCCAGGATTTCGTCGGCTGGTTTTATGATTGTTGTGGCCTAAAAAGACTGAGTTTGTGGAAGCTTTTCCCAAAAGTTGTGACATTTTTAGAGGTTTTTTGCACTGAAAATTGTGTGAGGAAGTACAGATTTTGAAGTAGCTGCTTTTTCCATAGTTTAGTGATGCTGTTCTATGTTAGACCACAATAAAAGTACAGAAATTTACTGTTTCACAATGATTTATGTAGAATTAAATGCTCAGTAAAGCTGTTAAAAAATGACCAACATTGTATTCTTGCTGAGAACTTAAATAAACTAGAAAAGCACTCGGAGAGCGCAGACCTCCGCCAAGCGCCACAGTTCCCCCCATACAGTGTTTGTGTGTACGTTTTCAGATTCCTTGACCATGAAAACATATGACTAGCAATTGGATTCTCAATGATAGGATTAGTGGTTCAGTAGTTATTGACGAAAATGGCATTTTCCGTAATGGCGGTTTTCTTCTGGACAGTGATCCGGATCACCACCAAAATGTAATCATCTGTAGGATACCCCATTTCTGACAATCTGTGAAAATTTCATGAAAATCCGTCCATAACTTTTTGAGTTATCTTGCTAACAAACAGACAGACAGACAAACCAACGCCGATGAAAACATAACCTCCTTGGCGGAGGTAAAAATTAACTAGAAAAAGGTTTCTAATTTTTGAGAGAAAATTCACCAATGTAACAGAAAAAAGTCACAAATTTATTGAGAAAAAGTTGAAGAAAATGTTAATTGTTTTACATCTTCAACTGCTTAATTCTTTAGGGTCGCCGGGGGTGGGGTGGGGGTGGGGGGTGGCTGGACCCTATCTGATCACATAACCTCCTTGGCGGAGGTAATAAAAAAAAAAAAAGAATCCTTTAAAAAATTCCTGGATCCAGACGGTGATCCGGATCACCACCAAAATGTAATCATCTGTAGGATACCCCATTTCTGACAATCTGTGAAAATTTCATGAAAATCCGTCCATAACTTTTTGAGTTATCTTGCTAAAAAACAAACAAACAAACAAACAAACAAACCAACACTGATGATCACATAACCTCCTTGGCGGAGGTAAAAAAAAGAAATAAAAGAATTAGTCATTACAGCCATTATAAATTACATTGCATGTTAGAGTATGGAGCAAACTTTGGCAGCACCTTCTCTAATCTTGAATTTGAAAACTCAGACACCTGAAAAATTTGAGGTCTTCTTTTGTGCTGAAATCCACCAGGAAGCAGGGATGGTCCTCCACTGACAGCCTCTTCCCCTCAGAAGGTCTCAGTGCAGGATGGACCTTGGAGTGGAAACCCAGTCTTCACACATCTGAAGGGGAGATGAAAAGGAGAATAGATTTCAGAGTGAAATTAGTAATCATATTTTTAAATCCCCACACCACAGTAGGGTTTAATAATTTAGGTTCTTTTATTTTTTGTTTATATTTTAACTAGAAATTAACTTTGTATTTTTATCCCCCACCAGTCAAAGCCCAAAGGAGGATTATGTTACGGGTCGGTTCTTCTGTCCGTCCGTCTGTCCCACTTTGTGAAATCAACTTCTCCTCCTCCAGGTTGTTTCCCTGCGCCTTCAGGTTGGGAAACAGTTCCTGACCATCATTAGTGCTTAAGCACCAAGTGATGGTTCAGAGTACCCACCCTTTTTGGAGTTTCTGGCTGGGGTGCCAGAGAGTGCTCCTCTTGGAGACTCCATTGTCCTACTGGGGGACTTCAGTGCACACGTGGGCAATGACAGTGAAACCTGGAGGGGGGTGATAGGGAGGAACGGTCTGCCCGATCTGATCTGATCAGTTTTTGGACTTCTGTGCTAACCACAGTTTGTCCATAACGAACACCATGTTCAAGCATAAGTGTGTCCATATGTGCACCTGGCACCAGGACACCCTAGGTCGCAGGTCAATGATCGATTTTGTTATCATGTCATCAGACCTGCGACCATATTTCTTGGACACTCGGGTAAAGAAAGGTGCAGAGATGACAACTGATCACCACCTGGAGGTGAGTTGGATCCAATGGCAGGGGAGGAAGCCATTCAGACCTGGTAGACCCAAACGTATAGTGCGGGTGTGCTGGGAACGTCTGGCTGAGGCCCCTGTCCTGGAGGTCTTCAACTCCCACCTCCAGAAGAACTTTGACCACATTCCGAGGGAGTCTGGAGACATGGAGTCTGAATGGGCCATGTTCTCCACCTCCATTGTTGAAGCGGCTGCCCAGAGCTGTGGCCACAAGGTTGTTGGTGGATCTCATGGTGGTAACCCCCGAACCAAGTGGTGAACACCAGTGGTGAGGGGGGCCATTAAGCTGAAGGAGTCCTATCAAGCTTGGTTGGCTCGTGGGACTCCCGAAGCAGCTGAGGTGTACCAGCAGGCCAAGCGGAGTGCAGCTCAGGTGGTTGCTGAAGAAAAAACTCGGGTGTGGGAGGAGTTCGGTGAGGCCATGGAACAAGACTTTTTGTCGGCATCGAAGAGATTCTGACAAACTGTCCAGCAGCTCAGGAGGGGGAAGCAGCTCCCTGTCCACACTGTGTACGGTGCAGATGAGGCGTTGCTGACTTTGACTGGGGATATTGTCGGGTGGTGGGAGGTTAGGGACAAGCTCCTGCCCCAAGTGGAGGAGTTTAATTATCTCGGGGTCTTATTCACAACTGAGGGGAGAATGGAGCGAGAGATTGACAGACGGATCAACGCAGCATCTGCAGTGATGCAGATGTTGTACTGGTCTGTTGTGGTGAAGAGGGAGCTGATCTCTAAGGCAAAGCTGTCGATTTACCGGTCAGTTCCTACCCTAACCTATGGTCACGAGCTTTGGGTAGTGACGAAAGAATGAGATTGCGTATAAAAGTGACTGAAATGACTTCCGGTCTGGACGCCATGGCGACTGCAGCTTAACACTGAAGCTCTCAGACCCAATCCAAGATAACACCTTGAAAATCAAACTTAACGGATTTTTGGAGGAGTGAAAATCAAAAGACAAAATCATCATGTCTAAAGGAAAACAGAAGAAACTGAAATTCTCCAGGCCAGGACACGTATCGGCCGGAGAATCTGAACTGGAAGATCTCCGTTCAGAAGACGAGGAACTGGTGGTAGCTAACAAAAAGGTTAGCCTGAAATCGCTATTTGAAGAGCTACGACGATTTCGCCGAGAGGTTACGGCCGAATTTCGGGAATTCAGAGAAGAATTGAAAAGGACAAACAGCAGAGTGGACCAGGCCGAGAACCGAATCTTGGAAGCAGAGGAACGAATAAAAGTGCTCGAAGATTCTGTGCTGGACCTACGCAAAAGACAAGCATCTATAGAGGCTAAGCTAGCCAACCAAGAAGGAAGAGAGAGAAGAGACAATATAAGAATTCATGGTCTGATAGAAGGAGCCGAAAACGGTTTTAACTCAATGGCAGAATGCGTGGAATCTTTACTAAGAGAGAAATTGGATATTCCACAAACCACCGACTTAAACATAGAAAAGGCACATCGTTCATTAGCCGCTAGGCCAGCGGCGGAAGCGCCCCCACGTTCGGTGTTGGTAAGATTTTCCAATTTCAAAATAAAACAAGAGGTTGTAAGACTGGCTTGGCAGAAAAAAGGATTTATGCACCAGGAGAGAAAAGTCTTCGTGGAACACGATTACGCCCCGGAGGTCCTTAAAAAGCGCAGGGAATACAATGACGCGAAAAAGGTGCTAAGAGAGAAGAAACTGCGCTTTCAGACGCCATTTCCTGCGAAGTTAAGGGTCTTCTACGGCGAAGAAACATGTCTCTATAATTCGGCGGAAGAAGCAACAGCTGACATGGCGAGAAGAGGGCTCCCGGTAACGGTATTTAAACCCGCAGCAGACCCGAGTGAGAAGATCAAAACGCAAACATGGACAACACAAAGACCTTCAAAATCCACGGGCCAGCAGCGGGAAACCCAGCGCCAGAGCGTCGCGGATAAACTGTCCGTTTTCAGGTTGGAATAGCAACCTTTTTTTTTTTTTTTTTTTTAATCAATCTGCACATCCAACCTCCCTCATACAAGGTAACAAACATTAAAGGAGATGCGTATTCAGCATGTGGTAAATCATTTCATGGAACAGTCATAATATTTGAAACAAATAAGTCTTTTTAATAAAAAAAAAAAACTTGTTAAAATAGAAATGTGACAATAATCCACATGTTCTCCTCACACTAACAAATACTGTTTTTGCGTGAATGTTTGATGTGATGGGGGTGGGAGGGTGCACACAATTTCACAGGGTATAGGCATAAAAGGAAAAAAAAAAATCATTACAAGTTCGGATTGGGTTCTGAAACTCACGTTAAAAGCATGGGTCAACTTACAGGGGTAAGAGAGGGCCCTCAACACGTAACAGAGTTTGAGGAATTCCCCTCAGAGCCTTCACTCCATCAAGGCTCTTCCAGGGTCTTTAAAAAGACCTCAGCTCAGGAAGTTCTTTTGACAGTTTTTTGTTTTAAAGTTTTATACACTATGTTCTTAATGTTTTTCTTGTTTTTAATGTTCTTTCAGTTTCTGAGTAGCACAAAAGAGGGCCACCACACAGTTATACTAAACAAAACAACACAATGGAGAAACAGGGTGTAACCAAAATAATTTCATATAATGTAAAAGGAATCCTGAATCCAGTTAAAAGATCCAAGATTCTAGGCAAAATGAAAAAAGACAAAGCAGGAATAATATTTTTACAAGAAACCCACCTAACAGATGTGGAGCACACTAAACTCAATAGACAAGGGTTTAAAATGATCTCTTCATCTTCATATAAATCAGGGAGGAGGAGGGGAGTAGCGACATTGATATCAACCAAAATTACATGTAAAGAAGGGAGATACAGTTTGGTAACTGGGCGGCTAGAGGGAGAAGATATCACCCTGCTGAATGTGTATGCTCCCCCAGGGGCTAACTGGAAATTTTATAAAAATGTATTTGACCTAATGATAACTAAAGCTCAAGGTTTAGTGATATGTGGTGGGGACTTCAATCTTAGACTGAATCCATACTGGGATGCTTCTGGTAATTTTCCACATCAAAATAACACCCAAAGCAGGAAGACTCGGATGCTACTAAAAGAAATGGGAATCTGTGATGTGTGGAGGGAACTCAACCCCAGTGTAAAAGACTATACATTTTACTCAACTCCACATTCATCTTACTCAAGGATTGACTATTTTTTTATGTTTAATAGAGACATTGGAAGAGTAGAAACATGTAAAATAGGACTGATGGATCTCTCTGACCACAGTCCGATCTACATGGACTTAAATATCCAAAAATACACAAATAATACATTTTCTTGGAGGTTAAATTCAAATCTCCTGAAAGGACCATTGAAAGATGAATTGGAATCAGATATTCTCAGATATTTGGAAGAAAACGATAATGGAGAAGTATCCCCTTTAATACTGTGGGATACATGCAAAGCTGTAATAAGAGGAAAGATTATTGCAAAACTGGCAACCCAAAAGAAACTAAGACAAGAAAAACTATCCACATTAGAGTCAGAACTTAGGAACCTAGAAAAAGAACACAAAGGCAACACTCATTCTACTGACTCGCTCAAGATTAAGGAAATTAAAAACCAAATAAATGAGATCTACACAATAGAAATCCAGAAGAAACTTACATTTTTGAAACAAAAATACTATGAAGCAGGCAGTAAATCGGCAAAATTGCTAGCCTATAAATTGAGGAAACATCAAACAGAAAGAGCAATCTACAAAATCAGAGACCCAGTATCAAAGGAAATAAAATTCAGAATTCAGGATATTCTTAAAAGCTTCGAGAATTACTATAAGAACTTATACTCCCACAAAAAACATAAAAACGCATCCGAGGCATTCCTAAACACATTAAACCTTCCCCAACTTATGGAGTCACAAAATAAAACACTACTGTCAGAAATACAACCTAAAGAATTGGAAAAAGCAATTATGAAACTTAAAGCTAACAAATCCCCAGGAGCTGATGGCTATACAGCAGAGTGGTACAAAACCTTTAAACAGCAACTATCTCCTCTCCTCCTGAAAACATTTAATTATGTCCTCCACACAGGGGAAATCCCCCCCTCCTGGAGAGAAGGGGTCATTGCAGTTATACCTAAACCTGAAAAGGATAAACTAGAGTGCTCCAACTACAGACCAATCAGTGTACTAAATCAGGACTATAAGCTTTTTACCATTATCCTTGCCAAAAGGTTAGAAAATATACTGACAGACCTAATTCATTTAGACCAAACAGGTTTTATAAGACAAAGACAGACACAAGACAACATTCGACGCACTTTACACATAATTCATCATATAAAAAAATATAACTTAAATGCAGTCATATTGGGATTAGATGCTGAAAAAGCATTCGATTCGGTTGACTGGTCTTTTCTATATAGAATCTTATCCAGTTTCAATTTTCATAACAACTTCATTAGAACTATACAGGCATTATATAAAAAACCAACAGCTAAAATAAGGAGTAACGGTAATTTATCATCATCTTTTGAACTGGAAAGAGGATGTTGTCAGGGCTGCCCCCTGTCTCCACTGCTCTTTGCAATCTTCATAGAACCTCTGAGCCAATGGATAAGACAAAATCAAAAAATTCAAGGTATTACACTTGGTCAGAAGGAACATAAAATAGCACTCTTTGCTGATGACATTTTAATATACCTAGGGTAGCCGGACACTTCTTTACCAGAACTAACCTCAGTTTTATCAGAGTATGGAGATTTATCGGGGTACAAATTAAACATGCATAAAACCCAAATTTTAACATTCAACTATGACCCAAATCATTATTCACTAAGCAAACTCAAAACTAACTGGGAGTCGGAATCTATGAAATATCTGGGGGTCAATATCCCGAAACAACTCAACAAAATTATATCACTAAACTATGATCCACTGGTGACAAAAATAAAATCTGACCTAACAAGATGGAATATGATACCATTCTTGGGTACTGCACAAAGAATTGAAGCAGTCAAAATGAATATACTTCCACGTCTTCTATACCTTTTCCAAACACTTCCGGTAGAACCTCCCAAAAAAACATGGCAGGAGCTGGACAGAAGGATCTCAAGATTCATATGGCAGGGCAAGAGACCTAGAATCAGATATAGAACCTTACAGCTAAACAAAGACAAAGGTGGGCTCGCGCTGCCAAATATCAGGGACTACTTTAAAGCCGCACAAATTAAAACTTTAGTAGAGATATGTAACCCAGTCTACACTGCACAATGGAAGGAGATCGAATGCCAAATAACAAGTGACATCCCCCTACAGGCGATAATAGGGAACAATTCCTTACCTAAGCTTTTGAATAACATTAACCCGTGGATAGAGACCCCGCTAAAAATTTGGTTTAAGATAGTCAGAGAGAATCAAACTAAAGAGCCCTATCGACTTCTGCAATGGATTGCCTATGATCAAGACTTTATTCCTAATAAAACAGACACCAGATTTAAAAAGTGGAAGGAGAAAGGGCTGATAACATATTATGATTTTTTTAAAGGGCAAATTTTAAGAAGTTTTGAAGATTTGAAAAAACAAGGCCTAATAAATCAAGACCTTTACAGGTTCTTCCAGCTTAGACACCACATAAACAATATACTTAAAAAGGAGGATTTGGAAAGGGCTCAGTCAGGTGTTCTGAAGGTCTTCTTAATGGCATATAAAGGGATCCCAGGGATCAGATACATTTCTAAAATATACCAAGGTCTTCACGACTTAAAAGGAGACAACACATCATATATAAAAGAGAGATGGGAAAAAGAGGGGAATTTCACTTTACAACTGGAAATATGGGAAAAGCTAAATAAACAGCAATGGAAAAGTACCTCATCCCTGCAGTGGAGAGAATTTGGATGGAAAAACTTGGTAAGATTTTTCAGAACACCTGCACAAAACAAATTTACCCATAAGGGATTGAACTGTTGGCGCTTGTGTGGTGAATAGACTGCAAATCATTTTCGTGTGTTTTGGTCATGCCCAGTTATCCACCAATATTGGACCAATGTACAGACAATATTGGGGAAAATATTCAAAATAACAGTTCCCTTTTCTTTTGTAACTTTGTATTTGGGTTTACTACTGGACTCACTGGAAAGACGAGGAGAAAAATACTTATTCAATGTTTTAATATTGGCAAGCAAAAAAGCTCTAACTAAAAAATGGATGTTGAAGGACTGTCCTACACCTGAAGATTGGATTAACGTGATCCAAGACATTTACTCGATGGAAAAGTTGACATTCGCACTGAGGCAGGACATGGATGGGTTCATGAACTTTTGGCAACCCTGGATCGCATAGGTGTCTCCCATTAGATCTAATCTTTGACAAATACCATTTCAATAATGGTTCCACTCTTTGTTCCAACACTACTCAGATGCTCTTTTACCTTTATTTACTTACTTTTTCTTTTTGTTTGTTTTTTGCTGGTTTGTTTGTTTTTGGGTTTTTTTTTTCTCTTTAATTTCACTTTTTCTTTCACTTTAAAAAAAAAAAAGGGGTGTTGTAAGAATTATTCTTCCAATGTTGTCAGATATCAGAAAATAACTAACTAACTAACTAACTAACTAACCTGCACTTATATAGCGCTTTTCTAGTCACATAGTCAAATAAGGGAACATGTGTTGAAAATGTAAACAATGCATTGCTGTAACGACCTGTATACCCTTTACAAAAACTTAAATAAAAAAAAAAAAAAAAAAGTGACTGAAATGAGCTTTCTTCGTAGGATTGCTGGACTCACCCTTGGAGATAGGGTGAGGCGCTCAGTCATGCGGGAGAGGCTCAGAGTAGAACTGCTGCTCCTCCACATTGAAATGAGCCAGTTGAGGTGGTATGGGCATCTGATCAGGATGCCCATTTAATGTTGCAGCATTGCACCGAGACAAATTCCTAGTTTGTGTTCTACATGAACAATGGCAATAAATCTGATTCTGATTCTGATTCTGATTCTGATGCCTCCTGGACTCCTCCCACTTGAGGTGTTTCGGGCACGTCCCACTGGGAGGAGACCCTGGGGCAGACCCAGGACTCGCTGGAGAGACTATGTCTCCCAGCTGGTCTGGGAACGCCTTGGTATCCTCTCTGAAGAGCTGGAGCAGGTGGCTGGAGAGAGGGAAGTCTGGGCCTCTCTGCTTGAACTGCTGCCTTCACGACCCGGACCTCCGGAAAAGCAGTAGAAGATGGATGGATGGAGGGATCCAAGTGCTGCAACTCCGATGAAAAAAGGGGAGACTATGTTGAAAAATAAACATTTGCTCAAATTTGACCACTATGAACTTTTCAGCCCCCCTCGTATACCTTTATTTTGCATTTATTTACAGTGCTTAACCAGCAGTTAACTGCTGTATCCATAGTTTGTAAACGAAAACACCATCATGCTGGATGAATTATTAATTTACGACACAAATGTTTCAAAAAAACCAAACAAGCAATATTTTACTTACCCCCAGAAGCTGCAACAGTCTCCCTCTGTCCATTCTCCGTATGTTTTACGTTTGAAAACTGTTTATCAATCGCTGACTTTTGTTTCTGTTCCAACACAACGCTGCACATAGTAGAAAACGGTTTACCCCCACTTTATGAAAACTAGTCGGAAACTGTTGAGCACAATCTTTAGCCGTGACTTTTTATGCCTCGGTCAAACTGAGAGGCATTTGGTAGTCAGTTAGTATGTCTGTTTGTGGCTCTGTGTGTGTGTGTGTGTGTGTGTGTGTGTGTGTGTGTGTATCTGTCCATCCGCCTCTCTGTTTCAACTCACCCGGTCAAAATTAAGTGGAACTAAAGGCCAATTTACCAGAATTTCGAAATAACGCTTTGTTTTTGAAATAAACACAAAAATAGCTCACCTTTACCATCAATGGAACGGTACTGCGCATGCACCCGGAAACTCCCACCAGAGGAAAGTACTCAGCAATCTGCCAGTACTGGGTGAACAAATGTTCGTCTTTTTGCCCTCTGTTTTCTTCCTCTGCCACTAAACAGCAAAAGCTCCTGTTCACTTGATTGTCATTGTTTTCACGTACCTCTATCGCTTCCGCCATTTAAAACGTCTGCCACCGTGCTCTTCTTCTCTTTGGATTGCAGCTGTTCAAATCAGTTTGGTGGCTCTTGGCTGTCACCGACAGTATGGGCATGTGAACTGCAGATTATTTGGGAGGGAGGGGGGACACATGACACTGTTGTAACCAGAATATGTTAACTTTATACTATTTTTTTTTCCACAGTATTTTTTATTGAACCTTTTTTTTTACAAACATAGCAAACTTTATACTATTTTTGTTTATTTTTCTTATATATATACACTATATATATATATGTAGGAGCATGCTCAAATAACGAGGCTGAGTTTCAGTCATAAACCAGCTTTATTTGACAGAACACAAGCTCCTAGCATTCTCAAAGCAGGAAAGAGAAAGAATCATACTTCAACCCCCTTTTATACATTTCCAGCATCAGAATTCAAGTCACATGGTGTCTTCAGTCAACATACAGTTACAAAGCATCCCTTTGAAGCTTCACCATTGTCTCTCATTTCTTGATGAACCAGAATACCCTCCGGGGCGTCTTCTGTGGGACAAAGAGACAAATCTCACACTTCCTTGTTACCTCCTGTAGATTTGAGTCCTCAGTCCTTGCAGACGTGACACTCCACAATACACATTCAGTTCTGTCTCTGTGGCAGCGTGAGCCCACAATGTGTGTCGGCCACACTACCCCCCCCAAACGTCGAGTAAGGCAAAATCTGCATGGCATAACAAAAAGAGAAACACAAAGCACTCCATACATCGCTAATCAATCCACCAACTGCCTAGGTTTTAATCTTCTGCCGAATCTGCTGCAACTTGGCTTGGCTGCCTCTGCAACATCTCTCTGCACCTGTGGATTAAAGCTGTTAGCACCTCTCTGTGAAGACTTTGGAGAATGTCTTCTCGGCGGCCTGCCACGGCGGGGGGGCCTCGCGAGCTGCACCTCCTCCTCAGCCAGAACAAAAGCGGGTTTGAGCCTGTTAATGCAAATCAGCTCCCTTCTGCCCCCTAAATCTAGCAGAAAATGCTTCTGCCCGGTCTCCAGCACTCGAAACGGTCCGTCGTAAAACGGCCGCAAACTTGGACGCTGGGCGTCATGTTTAACAAAAACAAACTCTGCATTTTTTAAAGCCTTGGGCACAAAAACGTGTGGGAAACTGTGATGGACCGGGCCAGGAAGCATGTTTGTTCCTGAGCCGCTCTGCCACGGCTGAGCGGGGGGGCCATTAGGTGCGGGATTATCAGGAAGAAATTCCCCGGACAAACGGAGCGGCTGAGCGAAAACTAATTCAGCCGGGGAAGCATGCAAATCTTCCTTAGGTGCAGAACGCAACCCTAATAAAACCCATGGAAGTTTGTCTACCCAATTTGTATCCGTTAGCGACGCTCTGAGGGCTGCTTTCAATGACCTGTGAAAGCGTTCGCATAAACCATTGGCCTGGGGGTTATACGCGGTGGTGCGATGAATCTTCACCCCCAAGCTGCGGGCCATCGATGACCATAGCTCGGAAATAAATTGGGGACCCCTGTCGGACGTTATGTCCGACGGTACACCAAAACGCGCAACCCATGCTGTTAAAAATGCTCGCGCAACTTCTTCCGCTGTGGTTGATGTCAGAGGAATCGCCTCTGGCCAGCGCGTGGTGCGGTCTACCATTGTCAAAAGATGTGTGTGCCCGTGTGATAACGGAAGCGGGCCGACCAGGTCAACATGCACGTGATCAAAACGCTTAGCGGGGATGTGGAAAGGTTCTAACGGGGCCTTAGTGTGTCTGTGTATTTTAGCTCGCTGACACGCTACGCAGGCTGCTGCCCATTCCTTGACCTGTTTGCGCAACCCGGGCCAAACAAATTTCTCCCCCACCAATTTGATCGATGCGCGCACCCCCGGGTGCGCGAGAGAATGGACCAAGTCAAAAACACGGCGACGCCACGCGGTTGGCACCACAGGGCGGGGCCGTCCCGTGGAGACATCGCAGATTAGCGGGGGCATACCGTTTTGTTGCACCCTGTGCTCCAGCCTTAACCCTGTTGGTCCAGACTGGAGCGCGCGCACGTCCGCGTCGTTAACCTGCTCCGCAGCCATGGCTGCATAATCTAACCCAACACAGACCGGGGCTGCGCGCGCTCCCGCGTCGCTGCCCGGGCCCGCGGCCATGGCTACAGAGTCTGCCCCTATAGGGCTTGGTGGTGCTATTGCACGCGAGAGGCAGTCTGCTACAACATTGTGTTTACCCGCGACATGCTGAATATCAGTAGTAAACTCCGATATTGCGGCTAGTTGCCTTTGCTGCCGGCCTGACCAGGGTTCTGAAATTTTGGCCATCGCAAACGTTAGCGGTTTATGATCCACAAAAGCGGTGAAACGTCGCCCCTCTAACCAGAACTGAAAATGACGGATGGCCAAGTGTAGGGCCAAAAGCTCCCTGTCAAACGCGCTGTATTTCCGTTCACTATCGCGCAAGGTCCTGCTGAAAAACGCGAGGGGTTGCCAGGTACCTGCCATAAACTGTTCAACTACCGCCCCCACCGCTACATCGGAAGCGTCAGTGGTGAGCGCCATGCGGGCCGTTGGAACTGGGTGCGCTAACAAAACTGCATTTGCCAGGGCTGATTTGACCTGGGCAAAAGCGCGCTCCCGCTCCGGAGACCATTCGACTTTATTTGCGGGCTTTTGTTCTTTTAACGCGGTGTACAATGGCTGCATGAGTCGTGCTGCGCTTGGGAGGAAACGGTTGTAAAAATTAACTATCCCTAGAAACTCCTGAAGCGCCTTAACCGTTTGAGGTTGCGGAAAATCTGTTATGGCACGCACTTTATTTGGAAGGGGAACTGCTCCCTCTGCCGAAACGCGATGTCCCAAAAAATCAATCTGCGCCACCCCAAACTGGCATTTCGCTGGGTTCACTATTAACCCGTGCTCTGCCAACCTCTGGAAAACTGCTGTGAGGTGTTTTTCATGTTCGCCTTCGGACGTGCTGGCTACCAAAATATCGTCCAAATAAACGAACACGAAAGGCAGGTCGCGTAAAACTGCATCCATCATGCGTTGGAAAGTCTGCGCGGCCCCCTTGAGGCCAAAAGGCATGCGCAAGAACTCAAAAATGCCGAAAGGAGTTATGACCGCTGTTTTGGGTACATCGTGCGCGCGCACTGGAACCTGGTGATAGCCGCGCACCAAGTCTATTTTAGAAAAAATGCGCGCCCCCGCCAAATGAACAGAAAAATCCTGAATGTGCGGAATCGGGTAGCGGTCATGAGCTGAAACGTTGTTCAACCTGCGGAAATCGCCGCAAGGCCGCCACGAGCCGTCAGCCTTTGGGACCATGTGTAACGGCGAAGCCCAAGCGCTCTTGGAGCGTCTAACGATGCCTAGTTTTTCCAGATTAGTGAACTCCTCGCGCGCGATGGCCAGTTTAGCTGGGTCCAAACGCCGAGCCTTTGCAAAAACGGGAGGGCCTGTGGTTGTTATGAAATGTTCTACCCCATGCTTGGCCACCGTTGCTGAAAAAGTGGGGACTGTGAGTGCTGGAAACTGAGCAAGCAGAGTGTGAAACTTACCACCCGCGGCTGAGACGCTGGCATGTGCAGTTGGCGGGGCCACCCGAGCTGTGCAGGGAATAGAATGAAAAGACAGTGCATTAATCAGACGTCTCTTAGCGAGATCAACCAATAAACCATGTGAGCACAAAAAATCAGCCCCTAACATGTTGAAACTGACTGCTGCTACAATAAATGTCCACTCAAATGAACGGCCTTGTAAGGACAGAAGCATGGTCCTCTCACCAAACGTTTTAATTGTGGAGCCGTTCGCTGCTGACACTGACACCCAGGGGGCTTTAGAAGGCGACAGCCGTTCCGCGTAGGTGGGCGTGACGAAGCTCAGCTGCGAGCCCGTGTCCACGAGGAACTGTTTCCCCGAGCGTGCATCCGTCAGGTAAAGCAGCCTGTTCTCATTGCCGAGAGTCGCGGCTGCTACCGGCCCTCGGTCCTGGCGTTTAAAATTGCACGGTGGGACGCACCTGTGCGCTCTCTCTGCAAAACGGCGGTGGTAGAAGCACGAGCCGTTCTCCGCTCCGCGTCGTCTGGCTCCGGTCGCCGCCGTTGTTGGTGCGTCTGGTGCCGCTGGACCCAAGCTGTCTCCGGACGCCGTTCCCGAACTAGCCGCCGCGGCCGAAACCGCGTTCTGCTTGTGGGCGTCGACCAACTTCTGCGCCTCCTTGCTCAACCCATGGTAGTCTCGCTTGGCCAATCGGGGTGACTCTGCCAGGGCCACTCTCACTGCTGGTGGCAGGGTTCGAAGGAATAGGTGGGCGAAAATGAATTCGCCATCCTCGGAGGCTTTGAGCTGCAGCATCTTCACCATCAGGTCCGCAGGTCTATCGTTTTCTGCCTCCGTCAGCGCCAGGAGCCCCTCTGCTCTTTGTTGGACTGAGGGGGTGAAATGGCTGATCAGCGCGTCTTTCAATGCGCTGTACTTGTCGCTGTCTGGTGGATGATTAACCAAATCCTCCACTCTCTGGACCGTGTCGCTGTCCAGTTTCGCTACCACGTGGTAGAATCTTGTGTCGTCGTTGGAGATTCTCCGGAGGTTGAACTGCGCCTCGATTGCGCTAAACCATGAGCGCGGGCTGTGCTGCCAGAAATCGGGCAGCCGGAGCGTGGAGGCGGCCATCAGGCTGGCTTCCACCGAGCCCGGTTCGGAAGAATTCTCATTGCTCATTCTCCGTCGTAGGTCACCAGTGTAGGAGCATGCTCAAATAACGAGGCTGAGTTTCAGTCATAAACCAGCTTTATTTGACAGAACACAAGCTCCTAGCATTCTCAAAGCAGGAAAGAGAAAGAATCATACTTCAACCCCCTTTTATACATTTCCAGCATCAGAATTCAAGTCACATGGTGTCTTCAGTCAACATACAGTTACAAAGCATCCCTTTGAAGCTTCACCATTGTCTCTCATTTCTTGATGAACAGGAATACCCTCCGGGGCGTCTTCTGTGGGACAAAGAGACAAATCTCACACTTCCTTGTTACCTCCTGTAGATTTGAGTCCTCAGTCCTTGCAGACGTGACACTCCACAATACACATTCAGTTCTGTCTCTGTGGCAGCGTGAGCCCACAATGTGTGTCGGCCACATATATATATTTTTTTTCCACAGTAACTTTGCAGGTGGAACTTACTGTGTGAAGCATTGTACAACCAAGGCTTGAATCTTGGAATACTGGGCCAGATGGAGTCCCACCCAGACGTCCTGTGTTTGGACTTTTTACTGGTGTCATCCTTCTCTCACACCTCTCCAGCCCCCCCCCCAACCCCCAACCCCCTCCCCCCCCCCCCGCGCGACCCAAAAAGGATTGAGTGGAAGAAGATGGATGGATGGATGGTTTACATAAATGACAAAAATATGTGTATTTTTTTTGTATTTTTATTCTAGTGTTTCTTTTTTCCATTGAGAAAGAGTAGGAAAGAGAAGGGAAAAAAAACATTCATAATAGTAATTTACTCATGCATACTTAAATTATATGATCAGAGGTGGGTATAGTAGCCAGACATTCTACTCATGTAAAAGCAGTGCTATGAAATTAATAATTAAAAGTAGACAACCAAAATTTCTAGTTGAGTTAAGGGTACAAAAAGAACCCAATTAAAAACCTGAGTAATGACTTCACTCTTGAAGGGTTGAGGTTTATCTCCAAAATTTATAACAATTTTCTTATAGTTTTTTTACTTTTCTCTGTAAATTTATCTAAATTTGCAACTATTTTCCTCATTTGTAATTTTCTCTTGCAAAATTATGCTTTTTCTTGTATATTTGAGACTTTATTATAAACTTGTGGATTATTTTAGAACAAATTTTTTTTAACTTATTTTTTGTAAAATTACAATTTTTTATTAATTTGAAACAGATTGTGGTAAAATTTTGACTTTTTTTCCTAATTTACACTCTTGATTATAATTTTGCAGAGCCAGAACAGAAAAATAATTTAACTCTGATTTAAAAGAAAAAATGTTAATAAAATTATATTTAATGAAATGAATTAAGTTAAATTACCAAAGATTCCATTATTTCTGTTATAATATTTCTATATAGTTAGTTTTTTAGAACTTTCCTCATCAACCAGACAGCAGGAAAAACCTCCCTTATTTTGAAATCCAAATATTGGCACGTTTAGTTTGTCTGAAGGCTGTTGACTGATTAAAGTCATTGACTTCGTGAATTTTGGTCATCTTAACTTGCCAGGTACGTAATAATGAACATAAATTAGTTAATTTTGTTGTGGCTGGTGAAATAAATCCTCAGCAATTCTGTCACTCTTGCCTTTTCCTGCATATGAAGCCTAACCACACCTGTTTGCTAAGTGATTCTTCATTATTGTTCCCGTTACCAGCAGGTTAAAACCACAGTAAATGCCTCTACTGCTTACGTACCTCTTCTGCTTTTTTCTGTGTTTAAAGTACTTTAATAAGCTCATGCTTCTCTCGGACAGCAACACTAGAGAGACACTCTGCCTGCCAAATAACGGTCACACGGGTGTGCGCTTCCAAACTCCGACGTCCAGATGACTGTCACACATGTTGTTCATCTGCGCACTTGCGGAGCATCATTCCTTAATTTATTTTTCTTAAATTTATATTTCCTCTTAGTGTGGCGGCATAACTTCAAGGGTGGCGGCCCGCCATGCAGAAATGTTACCAGAGGAAACCCTGGATGAAATTTTTACCTGAGGTGGTCCTTGGGCTAGAGAGGAACCCATAACATTTTGGTGATGATCCCAGAATGCATACGTCCACCAAGGCTCTTATCTTCTCAGAGTGTTAGCAAGAATACTTCAAAACTACTAGATGGATTTGAATGAAATTTTTACCAGAGGTGGTCCTTGGGCTAGAGAGGAACTCATAACATTTTGGTGATGATCATTGAATCGATCTTTTGAACCCACCCCTACAGTGGATATAAAAAGTCTACACACCCCTGTTCAAATGCCAGGTTTTTGTGCTGTAAAAAAATGAGACCAAGATAAATCATTTCAAAACTTTTTCCACCTATAGCCTGTACAACCCAATTGAAAAACAAACAAATCTTTTATATACAACAGTTCCACAGTTTGAGTACTGTATCTTGATGTATTGCACCTCGACTCCTTGCATTTCCAGAGAATTTAGCACTGCATTGATCTTGATACCATCAAAGGCCATGGTTTCGATTAATTGCCCAGTCCTACTGATTACTATTTTTCAGATTTGAATTTCTCCTATTTTGCAATTTATTTTTGCCTTTAGTGGTCAGACACAGTTAAGAAAGGAACAGGAAATGAGGTGAGGAGCAGGTGAGAGGCGACTCCCAGGGCATGGACGAAGTGGAGTTCCATTTTTACAAAACATTCACTTATTGAAAATGTGGGATGAATAAATGTGGAGAATAGTCAATGACTGCCCTACTGCCTTTATAAATCGCCATATTTAAATCAGTTCATAAATGCAAATACAAGCTGTGGTTATCTTTGAGGCTATTCTTTCATCCGGGAAATGGCGACCTGTTAACAGCAGAATAAAAAAATCCCTTTAGAATGGGAGAATGTTTTAAACAGGTCAGATTCTAAGCAGGTAGGATGAGAAGGAGAGATGAATTAAAGGTAGGAGAGGGATGTGGGGATTTTGGTTCCTGCTGGACTGGTTCTACAAGCCCGATTGACGTCAGCAGAGCCTCCACATGGGTGCTCTCTGCTCTCCTGTCAGCTTAGATGGGCTGAGGGGAGTGTCTCACAGCAGGAAAAAGACAAAACAACAACTGTAAGTCTCATGTTGTCCTTTCTCCTCTATGCTTCAAGCAAACCGTGACCGCCTCAGCTACCCGTTGCAGATACAGAACTGTCTCACCAGCTTCCAGCATAACAAACTTAGTAGATAGAACGAGAAAAACAAACAGGGTTATCTCAGAATTTGGTTTGTAAATGAGTAAAATCCTGTGTGCCAAAGTTTATACGCTGTATTTAACTCAAGTTCAGTCTCTGCTATGGGGAGAGCAATTCAAATCAACTTTTTTAATTCAAAGAAAAAAAACATGCATCTGCAAGAATAAATTTGACCCTTAAAATGAAGGTAAAACATCTGAAATATAAGTAGAAGCTGGCCTGCTGACATTTTTTTTTTTTTTTTGTTACTTATTTGTACCCGTAGGTAGATTTGGTTTGCAGTCTGGTGACAAGCCACCGGCTGCCGGTCGCTGCGTGCGCGAGCGCCCCAAACCTACATGTTTTGGTATGCGGGAGGAAACCGGAGAAATCCCCGAGTAAACCCACGCAACACGGGGAGAACATGCAAACTCCACACAGCTCACTGTTGGTCGGGGGCTAGGATCGAACTCACGATCCCCGCGATCCCCCAGCCGAGGGTAAACTGTGCTGTCACAGTGCTAAACCACTGCGCCACCGTGCAGCCCATTAGCAATAGGCAAGGTTTGTCATGGCGGCCGCTGGGCCGTCATCATCATCATCAGCTGCGCACACACCGGCAGGTGGTAATCAGCGGGCTTTAAAAGCCAGAACCGCAGACTGCTCGGCACGGAGTCGTCTGTCGCCTTTGCCCAGCAATGCGCCGAGGATACGACCTCAAGCCCAAGCCAAGACCAAGACATTACGTCAAGCCAAGCCAAGTAAGCAACCTCAGCACTCATCCTCTCCTAGCCTTTTCCCCTGTGCACAGGTGGACCTCCCTGGTGGCGGACTAACCTCCCCAGCTGACGGGACGCCATCTCCTCCACCTCGGAGTTCCTCCTCACCTCCGCTACGTCGAGCACCACGAGCACCACGCCGCACGGGCACTCGGAGCCAGCAGGATTCTCTCTGTGGCGCCTGCAAGTAAGCATCACAAGCTTCAGGTTTCTCATCCCAGCGAACAGTAGTAATTGTTTGTGCTTGTGTGTTCCAGGGTTGCCAGGTCACCGTAGGAAACGCTCAGCTCCAGTGACCAGACAGCCACGCACTCTTTCGCTCACTCACTCACACAACACACACATTATATTAATAAAGAATAATTGTCTTTTATCTACTCGTGTCAGCGTCTGTCTCCTGGGTCCCTAACCATGTCAGTAGGACTCCGTCAAGTTGACCCAGCTGACAGCGCGCTGGCGCGCCGTCTAAAAACTCTTGGCGCCCGAGTAGATATGATTTTACATCAACAGACAGTAGTTCTAAATCAGTTAACTCAGGTTCACAGCCAGCTGGACCGCCTGGAAGGACACCAGGCGTTCCCCCCCCGGCGACCGGGGCATCTCCAGCCCCCGTAGCCGCTCCTACTAGCCAAGCTAATCCACCATCTCTACATCGTCTCACTCCCGTGCTAACCCCCGCCCGCTTTAGCGGAAAACTCGGGGAAGCGCAAGGTTTTTTACTCCAGTGTGAGTCAGTGTTCCACCGCGTCCCGGGGGACTTTGCCACTGACCAAAGGAAAATTGGGTATATCGCCAACCTACTGGGGGGTAGGGCATTAGACTGGGCTTACACAGTAATGGCTAACCCACATTAGCCCGCTTTGACTTAACAGCAGTTTGTGGCAGAGTTCATGGAAATTTTTGATCAAACAGACCGGGGCGCGGTGCTAACCGAGCGGCTGCTAAGCCTTCAGCAGGGCAGTAGATCTGCTGCCGACTACGCTATAGACTTCCGGGTATTAGCCGCGGAGATTGGGTGGGGGGAGCCAGCGCTTTGTGGTATCTTCCTCCGCAGTCTTAGCTCTGAGCTGAAAGATGAGCTAGCGGCACGGGAAAAACAGGACAGGTTAGAGGAATTAATTTCCCTCACCATCAGCTTGGATAGTAGGCTAAGGGAGCGAGCGGCTGAACGCCAGACAGCCAGCTGCTCAAGTAAACCCCGCCCTCGCTCCACTAGGTCACCTCTCCTCGCTCTGCCCTTGTCAGAGGAACTTCCGGAGCAGGAAGTTGCTCTGCCCTCGTCTGAGGGACTTCCGGAGCAGGAGGATATGATTATTGGGCAATCGGGAGTTTCAGCGACTGAAAGACAGCGCTGCAGGGATCTGGGCCTATGTTTTTATTGTGGCAATGGGTCTCATGGGGTTGCTGAATGTTCGAACCAGTTAAAAAGGGGAGGTCCGTGGATCGCAGTAGGGGATTCATAGACAAGGATCAGAAAAAGCCCCGAACTAGTTGCCGCATCCCCATTAGGCTACTCCACAAACATAAAGAACATTCCACACATGCCTTAGTTGACTCTGGAGCTGAGCAAAACTTCATCTCCAGAGACCTGGCAACCCAGATGGGCCTCAGCTGTCAACCTCTATGCCCTCCTGTCAATCTCGTCACGTTGTCCAAGACGTCACTGACATCTGTTTCCCATCAGACAGCCCCTGTGTCAATAATAGTCTCTGGGAATCACCGGGAGGAAATTCGGTTCTTGGTTTTACCCATCTCCTCCTCTCCCATCATCCTGGGGTACCCCTGGCTTCGGCTTCACAACCCCACCTTTGACTGGCAAGCTGGAAGTATTACTGCTTGGAGTTCTTTCTGCTTGAGTGCCTGCCTCCAATCTGCGGCGTGTGCTCCCTCGGTCTCGGTGCCTCCTCCTTCGACGCCACCCCTGGACCTGTCCAAGGTACCAGAAGTCTACCACGACCTGGGGGCGGTGTTCAGCAAGTCACGGGTGCTGTCCCTTCCCCCTCACCGTCCTTATGACTGTGCGATCAACCTCAGGGCAGGGGCCCCTCTTCCGGCGAGCCGCCTATACAGCCTGTCCGCCCCGGAGCGCGAGACCATGGATACATATATCAAGGAGTCTTTGGCTTCCGGAATTATTCGTCCTTCGTCCTCGGCCGTGAGTGCAGGTTTCTTCTTCGTGGGAAAGAAGGACGGTTCACTGCACCCCTGCATCGACTTCCGGGGCCTCAACGAAATCACAGTTAAGGACAAATATACATTGCCTTTGATGAACACAGCCTTTGACTCTCTCCAGGGGGCGTCCTGGTTTACGAAGTTGGACCTGTGGAACGCCTACCACCTGGTGCGCATCAGAGAGGGCGATGAATTGAAGACGGCTTTCCGGACCCCAAGCGGCCACTTCGAATATCTGGTGATGCCGTTTGGGTTAACCAACGCTCCGGCCGTGTTCCAGCGCCTAATAAATGACGTCCTCCGGGATTTCTTCAACTCCTTCGTGTTTGTCTACCTCGATGACATCCTCATCTTCTCACGCACGTTGGAGGAGCACCAGGTGCATGTGCGACGGGTCCTGCAGCGCCTCCTGGAGAACCAGCTGTTCGTCAAGGCTGAAAAGTGCGAATTTCACACTGATAAGACCTCCTTCCTTGGTGTTTATCATCGCCCGGAATCAGGTGCTCCCCGACCCAGCCAAAGTCAAGGCGGTGGTGGATTGGCCCACACCCACGTCCAGGAAACAGCTACAGGGGTTCCTGGGTTTCGCCATTTTCTACCGTCGGTTCGTGCCGAATTTTGGGAACATCGCCCGCCCCCTAACTGCTCTCATGTCCCCTAAGGTGCCTTTTCGTTGGAGTGAGGAGGCTGCCATGGCGTTCGGGAGACTGAAGGAGGAGTTCGCTTCAGCCCGCGTTCTGACCCAGGTGGACGGAACTGCAGTGCCTTGTGGTGGTGGACGCCTCAGATTCGGGAGTTGTGGCCGTTCTCTGGTGGATGGCAGGATCCGACCATGTGCATACTTCTCCCACCGCCTGACCCCTGCGGAGAGAAATTATTGCATTGGAGACAGGGAGCTGCTGGCCGTGAAACTCGCCCTGGAGGAGTGGAGACACTGGCTGGAGGAGGCTGCCCAGCCATTCGTTGTTTGGACTGACCATCGCAACCTGGAGTACCTCAGGACGGCCAAGCGACTGAACGCACGCCAGTCCCGCTGGTCTCTTTTCTTCGGCCGGTTTAATTTCACCATCACCTACCGGCCGGGGAGCAAGAATGGCAAGCCTGACGCCCTCTCGAGGCAGTTCGACGCACCGTCCACTGAAGAGCAGGAGGTGACCATCCTGCCGTCCTCTTGTGTGGTGGGTGCATTGTCTTGGGAGATCCGCGATAAGGTCAGAAGAGCGCAGGAGACGGAGCCTGATCCGGGTGGGGGCCCCTCCGGGCCGTCTGTTCGTCCCTCTTTCTGTCAGAAGTCAGGTAATCGAATGGGGCCACGCGTCCAAGCTGGCGTGCCATCCGGGAGTGGGCCGAACCACCGACCTTCTCCAGAGGGCCTTTTGGTGGCCAGGGTTGAGGAGGGATGTCAACAGTTATGTCCGGGCCTGCGCCCAGTGCGCTACTGGGAAATCATCATCATCCCCCCCGGCGGGTCTTCTGCACCCTTTGCCTATCCCTTCTCGCCCCTGGTCCCACGTGGCCATGGACTTTGTAACCGGCCTGCCCCCTCTGGCCATTTCACGACAGTTTTGACGATAGTGGACCGTTTTTCAAAGGCAGCTCACTTTGTGAGGGTTTTTCCTAAAAAATGTGAAAATTTTCTTTCATATATCTGACTTTTTCTTCTGAATTTGCAGCTCATCATGTGGTAAATTTATGACTTTTTTCCCACAAAAGTTTGAATAATTTTTGGTTGCGATCTTTTTTTTGTCATTTTGCAACATTTTCTATTTAATTTTTAGGCCACCGGAGTGGTGGCCTAGTTGGTAGAGCAACCACCCCACACCCGGGATGCCGGGGTTCAAATCCCGGCCGGGTCATGCCAAAGACCATATAAAAGTGGAACTTCCTGCCGTCCAGCTTGGTGCTCAGCAATAATGGAACAGAGGAGGTAAATTTGTGGCGGCGCCTTGCATGGCGGCGACCCCTCTGAGTCTAGATGTGATTAACATTGTAGATAAGAGAAACATAATTTCGTTCTACTGTACATGATTGGCTGTATGGACTGAATGACAATAAATTTGGCTTTACTTTTTTTACTTATTCCTTTACGTTTGCAGCCTTTTTGTCAGCTCACTTTTTGTGACTTGCTGCAGATTTTCTTCAGACAAAAAATGCTATGAATGGCTCCAGAAATGTTAGGACTTTTTTTATTGCAAATTCATGGGTATGTTTTTCCTCATAAAATTGCAACGTTTTATCTCTAAATTTGCAAGGGTTTTTTTTTTTTTTTTTTTTTGGCATACATTTTCAGGTTTCTTTATTCTCTGCTTTTTTGTGATGTTTTTCTCATGAATGTGCAACTTTTATTGTAATTTTTAAAAAATAATATCAAAATTAAAGGTGCAGTTGCATCCTCACTTATGTTACTGTCCATCTCATTTTGAGCTTTTTTGACCGGAAAAGGGAGAACAGATTTTTTCCTGTTTTGTGTCTCTTTTCAGTGAGGGAGTATTCCCAGCAGTGGACAAAACTCGGTGCTTACATACTTCTGGGCACGATTCCAACACAAAGGAAGCAAGCAATTAGAAAGTTTGAGCAGCTCAGTGAAGGGATTAGAAATGGACTCAGTGACACAGAAGCTGATTAACTATTAAGAGTGGTGCGACTGGCGGGGAAATGATTATTCAGGGAGAGATTTTTAGGCCAACACCATTATCTCGGCGCCACACCAGTAGGCTGCCTTTTGCAACAGCGGCTTGATTCCGAGTTTTTTTTCCCTTCCTCTCTCTTTTGATCACTTTTTTTTTTTTCACCCCACTTATATCACGGACACACAGATCGTCCCAAATGTCTCCTGAGCCGGTGGACGGAGCCACTGTTTATAGCAGGATACGATACAACAGGGAAGAGCTGCTAGCATTTAACCGCCACCCGGTCCCACTGGAAAAACTCGACATACCGAGAGAATTGAGGCGAAAGCGTCGCGGCTGCCGGGCTGGAGTAAGGCGGAGGACAAAAAA